>CM053790.1:786086145-786646145 GCA_028749045.1 Cupressus sempervirens
CCGCACATCTTCTTATTACATCTCAGATGAAAGATATAATATAAACATCAGAAATTTCTTTCGAAGCACTTTGTCTCTATACTACTCTTAGTAAATCAAGTACAACTTCCGTACATCTTTGATAACATGTTGTGCATTGAACCTCATCATCAAGACATAGTTTCAATTATGTCCATGAGCCCACATCATTAGACAAGAAAAACCTTGTCTGTATAACTAAGATCTCTCTCTATTACTTTGCCAGACTTCATAGACTTATTGCTATGTTGACATTAATGACAAACACAATCATGAATGCAACATGTCAATACTTTTCAATGCTTAAGATACTCCCCCCATTTAGTATCATCAGCATTCATGCTAAAAATATCTCCCTTTGGCATTGATCGCAACATAGATGAAAAATGTCTAAGTTCCATGAATACCAAAATAGTACTCTACTATTGTTGTTGTTCTTATATTCTCAAATCCTCTTGACCATTCAAATTTCAAAACCTCTCGAGCATTTCTCTCTCCATCATGTACTTAAGATTGGCAATAGTTATTCACAATAAACAACTTACCATACACCAAGGTTCCTCATGTTGCATATCTCCCCCATAGATATATTCCTCCTTCTTTACATGAATCTTTCTAAATCTTCCTAATAAAATAGAGGCTTCCATGCACTCTCCCCATACATACTTAGGAGATGTTTTTCATGCATATTCTCCCCCATTGACATCAATGAAAAAGGCCTCATTATGTCAGCTTATAGATCCATGTCTTCAACTAGCTCAAGTGTCCAAAGACACTATTCAAGACCAAATACCAAGAGTCCTCAATGACTCAGTTTGTCATAGTTACTCCCATGTACAAGAAGCATCAACATTTAGTCCAGTCTAATAATAGTGCTTTCTACCACTAGACTAATGCAATCTCTATATCATCTACTCAAAAGCAGGCAGGGGCATAACCCCAAGCATACCTCTCAAGTATTCAAATGTATCTTTAGGTGAGGGCTTCATAAAGATATGTGCAATCTAGTCTTTAGTACTCACATATTCCAATCTAATCTCCTTTTCTATTGTTTTCTCTCTCAAGACATGATACTTAATAGATATATGCTTAGTCTTAGAATGCAATACATGACTCTTTGACATACTTACCATACTTTTGTTATTATAGTATATGATAATAGTTTCTGTAAACTCAATGATCATATCATTTAGCATTTGTTTCATCCATGTTACTTGATTAAAACAAATTTTTGGTACAACATACTCTACCTCAACTGTACTTTGTGAAATACAATCTTATTTCTTGCTCAACCAAGAAACTAATATTTCTCCAAGGAAAAATTCTCCACCACTGGTGCTCTTTCTATCATCCATACTACTTGCCCAATCCACATCAGTATATACACATAGAGTGAAATCACTCATCTACCATACCAAATTCCATAGTCATATGTTCATTTCAAAAATTTGAATATCCTCTTTATTTTTGTATAATGGCACTCCTTAGGATTAGCATGAAATCTAGCTACAATCCCAATTGCATTTGCTAAATTTGGTCTGGCGTGAGTCAAATATTGTAAACCTCCAATCATGGATATGTACTTCTTTTGCTCAATTATAGGTGTCTTATCCTTGCTAGATAACTTGTGACCAATTATCATAGGTGTACCAATAGGTTTACAACTTTCCAATCCAAATCTCTTCAACAAGTCCTTCAGGTACTTAGCTTGTGAGAAGAAAATACCATCACTATTTTGCACAATTTGCAATCCTAGAAAAAACTTCATTTCTCCTATCATGCTCCTTTCAAACTCATTCTTCATTTCTTTAGAAAAATTATCACTTGCTTCATCATTTCCTCAAATTATGATGTCATCAAAAAATATTAATATTATCAGCAAACCATTCTCAATTTCTTTCAAATACAAGTTACTATCTATCGTACCTTTAGAAAATCCAAGTTTTTCCAAATAGTTGTTCAACCTTGCATACGAGATTTTAGGTGCTTGCTTCAGACCATATAGAGCTTTCTTTAGTTTGCATACCATATCTTTGTCTTTTGTCAAAGTAAAACCTTCATGCTACTTAATATATACCTCTTCTTCAAGTTCTCCATTTAGGAAATTTGATTTAACATCCATCTAATATATTATGAGCTTCTTATTCACTACATAAATTAAGAAAATTCTCACTGCTTCTATTCTAGGTACAGGAGCATATGTCTTGTCATAGTCTATGCCTTCTTGTTGTGAGTAAACTTTGTATACAGGTCTGGCTTTTTTTGTCACAACTCTTCCTTGCTAATTCATCTTGTTTTTGAATACCCATTTGGTTCCTATCACATTCTTTTCTTTAGGTCAAGGAACTAACTCCCATGTATCATTCTTCCCATCTTATATGATTCTTTCTTCATTTCTTTTATCCAATGATCATCTTTACATGCTTCATCTATACTTTTAGGTTCAACTTGAGAAATCAAACATATTTCCTCATTAACTCTATTTTTTGTCATCACACCTTTGTCTTTGCTTCCAATTATTTTCTCTGGAGGGTGATTCTTTGTAAGATTCTTGTTAGGGGTAGAAGTTTACATCTCAACTCTTATCTCATCTCTAGGTTCAAACCTTTTCTCCCCTCTTTTCTCAATAATTAACACATCATTCTACAGATCATTGTTAGTCTCAAAGAAGACTTCAACATCATGTCTAACAATTCTAGAATAATCTTCTTCTTTATCTGAATTGTAATCTACCATCTTTTCCTTAGTTCAAACTTTTCATCAATCTTTACATTTGCACAATCAACTATTGTCTTAATTCTATGATTAAAACATATGTATGTTTTGATTTTCAATGAATAGCCGAGAAACATACCTTCATCACTTCTTGGATCAAACTTAACAACATCATCATCTCTCTTAATATAACACTTGCTTCCAAATATTCTAAAATACTTAACTGATGGTGAATGACCAAACCATATTTCATAAGGTGTCTTCCTCATACCTTTTCTGATCTATACTCTATTCATAGTGTACACTATTGTATTGACTTCTTCTCTCCAAAATGTCTTGGATACATCATTCTCAAACAACATTGCTCATGTTGCCTCTGCTATTGGTCTATTTCTTCTTTCTGTGATCCCATTCTATTTAGGTGTCCTAGGTGAAGATAATTGTCTTTTGATTCCATTCACTTCACAAAACATGTTAAACTATCTAGAGGTGAATTCTCCTCCTCTATCTAATCTCAAACACTAGATTCATTCTCAACTCTATTCGTACATATCTTAAGCTTCTCAAAAGTTTTAGACTTCTCTTTAAGAAATACCACCCACATCATTCTAGTGAAATCATCAACAAAAATCATGAAATATCTTTCACTGTAGAGTCCTCTTGTTTTGGAGGGACCACTCAGGTCCATGTGAAAAATCTCTAGCTTTTTTGTGGTTGTGAACCTCTGGACCTAGTTTCAATTCTAGTCATCTTACCATCCTTATCCTTTATAGTGCAAGTCTTTTCAATGAATTCCAATTGATAGCCTTTGTCCAGCAACTATCTAACACTCAAAAAATTGTGCTTTAATCCATTGACAAAATAAACATCATCAATGTTAGTTCTTCCATCTAAAGTAATGGATCCAATCCCTGTAATATGATAGGCTACATTGTTACCAACTCTAACAATACCTCCATCATAGTTCATGAATTTAACAAACTTATTTATATCACCAGTCATGTGATGTGAACAACCACTATCTATTATCTAGTTAGATTTATTTTTAACTTGGGAAACCAAAACCTTTTCTTCTCTAATTTCTCTATCAAGATCATCTTCCTTAATAGCTACAAATCCTATCTTATCATCACTTTCACTTTTAACATTTTCATCAAATTCCTCATCTTCATTAGCATACAAAAAATTTCTATCTTTCCTAGGCTTAAACTTTCCCTAAAACTTTTTCTCTCTTTTAGGACATTTAGATTCATAATGACAAACTCATTACATGTCCAACATTTAAATATATTCTTACCATATTTTTCTCTTCTCACAAGAAGTGTTATACCTTGTTCAATATTTATGTAATAATTAGATTGCATATGCTGCTTCTACCAAAATATTTAGGTGTGATTGCACTTCTAGATAGGCTTGGTCAAACATTCAAGGCACTAGAAGATGTCTTTACTCTTGTTAATTCTCTAGATTGTCTTAGATCCGATTCTATTGCACCCAATCTTCCAAGAAATGTTACTTTGTTAAACTCATTAGTGCAGGGTATTAATAGTTGAATCATCTGAGCAACTTGCCTAAATGATGGTGTCAAATTTTTCAAGATCTTCCACACAACCTCATCTTCTTCCTTAGTTTCACCATGTGACTTGATCCTTGCAACAATCTCTAATATCCTACCAATATAGTTTCTTATAGATTCATCTTCCATCATTTAGCATCTAGAAATGCACATATCCAATTCTACAATCTTATGTTCTTTGTATGTATATCGCCTTCAAAAATAGATTCTAATGCTTTCTGAATTTCACGAGCTATTTGAAGTGATTTTACCTAACTATATTCATTCTATAGAAGAGCTGATAGTAAAGCTTCTCTAGCTCTCATGTTACACATAAATAGATCATTCTCTACCTCACTACATTCTTTAATCTTCTCTTCTTTGACAATCATCTTCTCACTCTTTTTCAAGAGCCAATAATATGGACCCATGCACAATAGATGAATCTTCATCTTCTCCTTCCAACTATTATAGTTAGCCCCATCAAATCTAGGACTATTCTTTTTAAAAATATTTTCCATTGATCTCCCAGAGTTTTTAAGCTTAGGATTTGATGCTCTGGTACCAATTGTTAGAATATATAGTCCACCAATATAACCAAGAGGGTGGGTGAGGGGGGGGGGGGGGGGGGGGTGAATCAATTATCTAACTATTATAACTATTATCAACTTTAAACAAACTTAACCATATGAGAAATATAATTAGAAACCATATCAATATACTCATGCACAATAACACTAGATATGTTAAATAAGGAAACCCTTTATTAGAGGAAAAACCCCAATGGGGATGGTACCCACAAGATGATGTACTAATATATATATTCCTTGTTAAAGGCTGGACCCTATTATGACTCTATAACAACATTCAATACATATCAGTCCCTATTAGGAGACTTTGAATCCTTGTTAGGAGTTATGGGAGACACTTGGACCCATTGTCCAAATAGCTTCAAGGGGAAGACCAGTGAACTTGTTTACAATTTTGTAACCATTTATCCCATCACAGATAACCAATCAGAGACATTTCCCATGGGATAAGTTATGTGGTTTTTAGGTACTCAATGAAGATCAATTCTACAATTTTTAGCTAAAAATTAGTTGTACAATTTTAGGCATCTTCATGTGTATGAAAACACAATGCAATTTTGTTCTCGCTTAGGCTCGCCATTCAATTTTATAGAATGAGTGATAAAATTGCCCTATCACTATAGGGTATAGCGATCTTGGCATGCAGTCAAGATTGTGGCTTTCACATCCTTGTACATAATTAAATATAACCTAAGATTAAGGTCACAAAGTTGTGAAATGCCTTGTCCACATCTTCACAGGGTAAAATTCTAAACTCAAATTTTAGGTTACGAGGGAGCAATGAGTGGACATGTGTCTTGGTGGGCCCAATTCTTATGAGATCTTCATCTCATCGTTGTAAGGGTCAGTTGGCAGTTAGTGCATTTGAGTAATTGAAGGAGTTGCTATTGAATAACACAAACATATTCAATCAATAACAACCCATCAAAATAGGCTTCATTGTTCAAGTTGTGAAGTTGTGAAAGTCAATAGCTTAGTCAAAATCTAGTGTTTTGCATTGTCACACATGGTTAAGGCTAACCCATGGTTCAGGCTACAAAGCAACGAATGCCCTTTTTTGTAGTATTACATGCAGCTAACAGAAACCCAAGATTAAGGATTAAGTTTGTGATAGTGTGAAATACTTAACCTAAATGGTTATCACCACTTCATAGTGGTTAGTGGCCTAAAGTAGTAGGCAGTTGTGGCAGGGCAATAGACAATTAAAGGGGCCTTTACAACTTTTCAGGTGGCAATGCAATTAATATTTTCTAAGTTGTGAAGCCACAAAAAGGGACCATGCAATCAAGAGATAGGTCATCGTACCTTCACATGGGGTTAATGCTAACCTGAGGTTTAGGCTACAAGGTTGTAGAATACTTTGTTTGCACTCTCACAAGAGTTAGGCTAAGGTTATGAACTTAAGTCATGAAACTACAAACAAAGAAATGTTGAAGTAGTTAAAGACTAGGTGCAATATCACAAGGATTCATCCATGATTATGGTTTTCAATGTTGAGGTTGTAAAGAGAGATGGCAGCCACCTAGGGTAGCAGTCACAATGTCCCATGATTAAGAGATACTTCATGTTTGGCAGTTTTGATGTAGTGACAAAGGCATAAAATGAAGACATTGCATTTTTGCAGGATCAAATAGTTAGCAAGAAAAATAGGTTGCAAATCCATGAACAAGGTAGGAACAAGTCAACGTAATAGAAAAAAAGTAGGGTGATTTGGCAAGATTTTTAGAAGACATAGGGCCATGTGGTGATTTTGATGGTTGATTTCTATTGAATGATGATATGGCTTCTTGGTTTTTTTGAAAACACTACTATTTCAAATTACCCCAATGAGAACAAGATACATGTAGAAGTAGCTATTTCCCATCTTCAACATACCATTTCAGACACTGGGCCAACTATAAGGCTAGACCCTTCTTCTACTTCAGGCTCTGCAAAACCTAGGTGGGTGTACCTCATATTCACTTATATGGTACTAGTGCTAAAGCATACACTTGAATCTTGAAAAAGTAGATAAAAACCTTAATCTTCTAACACTTGTGCACAGATCTCAGACATGGAATAGCTAATAACATGACATAAGAAATTGCTAAGCTAAGTGAGGGCATCACATTTTAGATCTTCAACATAAAAGGGAAAAACATTTGATTAATGATGTTGATTTTAGAAAAAATGCCAAATATGCAATAGTAAGAACAAGTGATCCTTTAGTTGAATAGTGCCTTATCTATTGGGAAATTCCAAAAATTAAATACATACATCTATGATATCAGTGACATATTTCATACACCTAGATATCAGATTTGTATTATCACCTTGTGAATTAGACATCAGTGTTCATAGAGACCTCATTCTCATGAAGTATCCTTCTCAATAACTAGCAACCCTATCAAACACATCAAGCATTTACTTGGTCCTTTGTTCCAACAACAAAACATATCAGACATACAACCTTCAGGGGATGCAAATGGGTCCCAGTTCTTTATCCTTAAACCACACAAGATTGTAGATTACAGAGATAGGAGATAAGAATCAGAATGAAACTAAAGAGATTCTTGCTCATTTGTATTCATTTCTTTGAAACTATACATTTAGATGCATGAAATTAAAACATAGAAATGCCTAGCAGATTAGAACTAGCTATATTATCTTAAATTTTTCTATTCATAAAAGAGAAAAAATGTTGAAGAATGTGGCATCATAGTGATGAGAACACATCAAAACTGGAACCTTGGTTTCAAAAATATGAGAACACTTAAGATTGGAACACACATGGTATCACAGTAGTGAGTCTTTTTTTCTCCAAAACTGGAACCAACCTTTTCAATGGATGAGAAAGAAGAAGATATAGACAAGGAATGAATTCCTAGATCCAATTTAAAGATGATAAATGTCCACTTAAAATTCCATCCTTTGCTATTGTAAAACATCTCTACTCTTTCTACCCCCAAAATCTGATTAAGTTTTCATCATTCTTCTGTAAAAAACTTGGAAATATCTCATATGAATGATGAAAATCCTTTTGTTGCTCAAATATCTAGAATGCATCATGGAATGCTGATAAAAAATTGATTTAACTAAATCAAAGGTGACCAAACTCACCCATAACTACATTTTTACTACCTTTTATGCACATTTAGCTTATCGTCTTGCTAGAAATCAAAATTGAACTTCGATACCTGAATGCGGTTACAAGTTGCGAATGTAGAAGAAAACCTTGTATAACCTAAATAAATGGATTCCCATGAAAAAACAAACTCCATGAATGGAAATTTCATCTTCTCTTAGTTTTGATGATATATAATATCACTATTTTAGCATACAAGAGACATCCAAAATACTATTTTGAAAAAATGCCCCTATACATGGTCTCTAGTTTGAACTTCTATTTTTCAAAAATTTAAAATCTCTAAAGTCTAAACTTTAGGATATATCTTCTTAGATTTAAAAATATCTTACATGAACTTTTTGAAAAATAATTAAAAATAATAATTTTTTATTTTATTTTCAATTTTCTACCTCACCCATGAATTTTGGGTGAACCAAGGTTGACCGGGCTACCACGTATCACCCTCTAATTGGTCTGCCAATCACTACCACATGGTAACTTCTCATTGGCTATGTGACTATCCTATCACTGCCACATGTCAGTTCATGATTCATCTTTAGGCTGCCATGTCATCCACTGACCTACCTGCCACATCACCTCCTACCTGGGCCCACTGCCATGTGGTGCCCAAGCACTTTACCACTTTGTTTAAATTTTGTGCATCTCTACAGTGCAGGAATGTGCCAGCTGTTGGATCTCGCCATGTGGAGAGATCTACAACATCAACCTTGGGTCTGCTGGTCACTACGTGTCAGTCTAAAATTTGGTGTTCTAGCACCACATCATCATACTCGTTGGCAGGTTTGTTTAAAATTTTCTTATGTTATTCTCCAGCTGACCATGGGCTCCACCAAATGAACTGCAACTTAAAAAAGTTGTTATCTTAAAGACAATAAGCATATTGAGCATTATAATATTTAAACATTTAGGAAAAAAGAGGACATGCTTAATGTGGAATTAATCCCTAATGGCTTTGCTCTACTATGTAGTTCATTTATCTTTCTACACTGCCATTGATGAAAGTTTAGTTGTCTTCTTTCAATGTTGTGCAAAGGCAAGCCGATTGACAAATCAAGATTTACATCAAAAAGTCCCTCATTAACACCTAGTCCCTCATTTTAAAGTTGGTTCTATGGAGAGGAAGGCTCCAAGGGTTGTGGAGGGAAATTCTCAGGCAATTCTCACAAAATATCATAAAAAGGCTTGGTGGTAGTTTGTAGAGCACTGCACTCCTAGTGCATGCACTTTCTATCCTCCAAGTGATGGTATTGACAAATCTTAGTAGTAGTCTTAATTAAATAAAACTGAAGGCCTTCATCTTGAGCCAGAGATTGAGCATGAATCTATAGTGTATCGAGCTACTTCTCGCTCCATAGCCCGTTCTATAACTACTTTAAAACCTCAACTATACCACTCTCAATGGAAGTGTAGTTTATGGGAACAACACAATTCCTTCTAGATAAAACATTGGAAGATCAAGAAGGGTACCCCCATCCAAAAATGCACATTTACAATGAATATCATCAACTTTATCAAGGCATGTGTGCAAGGATGCCAATGATGTGTCAACTGTGAAGCCACCATGATGACCTGCCCTTCCATCCCCACATCCACATAGACTGAGAAGTAATTATCATCAATTTCCAACTTCAATAGACTCTTTGCACTGCCAATTTCTTCAGGAATGCTACCTTTTGAATAATGCTCTTTTTTCTTAGTAGAGGAGATCATGTGTGATTTGGGACTTGTGTGAATCATGCTTAGAAACTTCAAGCTATGAAATTGTTTAGATCATTATAAACCTACATTCCATATTAACTGTAAATGGGAACTTGAACACCTGAGCATCTTGGATTCCATAGCCAGCATAGATCTTCATGTAGCATAAGAAATATATAATGAGAGGTATGTGAAGGCTCAAATAAATATAGATCTTTGGCCTAAATCATCATAGCATTGGTTTGAAAGCACTATAATAATTTTTCAATAGCAAAAAGAAATGATGGCTCTTACTCCAGGTGCTCCCTTTGCATACTATAGATTCAAACTTTATGCCACACTTTCTTTGTATATTCTATTGATTTTCATTTTATCATCCAAATTGGCGCTCTAACAAGAGTAGCATAACTCAATGAAGAACTAAAGCTTCAACTAATAATTGGTGCCAATCCTCATCTTCCATAACAGTTTCTACAATTAGTTAGGCACCCAAAAGTAGGTCCGACTAAAAAATTTTCATTTTCAATCAACTAAGCTGTCATATTTAAAACTCATTTTATCATTCTCTTGCAACTTGTTGACTTTGTGCCAGGCGGTCCTTTGATCAGCTTTCAAAGTTGACCAAAACACCTGATCAGACTCTAAAATCCAACACATTGATTCTCTATTCCACATACTCTTACCTTGTCAAATCTTGTCTCATGATGAACTCTTAGTCAAATGATATTGACCATCAAAGTTTCCCTCTTAGAACTACTTGCAAGAAAACATGTTAGAAAACAACAAATTGTGTTCTGTTTTGACTTTGAAAACTAGATAAATGGATACTTGGGGGCATGAAAACTGGGATATTGGTTCACTATCATGGGGAGAGTATAAATCTGGGATTTAGGCTCATGATGTATAACTGGGCACATTTGGTGAGAAATCAAAGTGGGCTGCTTAGAATTTGCAGATAGGGAACATTAGTAGAAAAGAATTTTTTTGAAATGGAATTGACGTGGGTAAGTGTGGAGATAAATTCATCAGGAATTGAAAATTGGAACACTTAAAGAATTTTTAGAGTAGAACATAACAATACAATCCACTTGATCTCACCTATCATGGATTTAAAGTTATGACATCTCGAACAGGGTACCAGCAAATCTACATTTACTGACACTAGTAAAAGGTTACAAATTGCATTTGGAATTGTGTTTGAAAACTGACGAAATGAATTCATCATAAGGTCAAAATTGAAACATAGAAAATCTTTGATCTCTAGAATGTAATGCAAAAGGAATTTCTCATTTTGGTCAATTGGGTCAAAGTTATAACAAGTCAAACGGGGCCTCCTAGAATTTTGAACAATTTGCATCAGCATGACAAAAATAAATGACCAACTTTGAGGGATTCAAAACCTAGACAAAACATATTGAAATCACTTGAAATTTGGAACATAGATTCTTTAGTATGGATACTAAACACTCCCTAAGCAGAAAGTCATGAAACATTATTGGGTACAAGATATTCAATTGCAAACATAGCCTCCTGTCACTATTTGACACTAAGGCAAAAATGCAGATTTGGTCATTGCTTAAAATGAAACTTCACCAAATGACTCAGAATGGAAATTTATCTTCATGAGGTTCATAGAAAAATTGAATGAAAGGTGTTAGAAACATTAAACACCCCTTAGGCCTCAAAATTATAGTTAGGTACAAATACATCAAAAAGTACTTATAGGGCTTGATTTTTTTTGATGGTACTCAAAATCAGGGCTTTCATTTTGAGTCCCCACATGGCTGACCTGGCTATTGGAATTTACAAGTAGGAAGGTTTACTTTTGAGTGGGGGGGGGGGGGGGGGGGGTAGTGAATTAGAAGTGACTAACTTTAACCTTTTAAAACCTTTATCTGAGATCATTCACATGCATCTAACATATCTACTTAACATGAAAAATAAAGACATACATGAAAATAGATAAAACAAGATTTTGGTCGCCCATAAACCCTCTAAAATGAGAAGGTAAAAGTGGGTGCGGATGATACCTACAAATTATCACTGTAGCAATATGTAACTATTTAAGGTTACAAAGTTTGACCACTTCCAATGGTCTTCCCTATGAAAGGCATCCCCTGTTAAAGGCTTTACACTCTGTTAAAAGTGATTTGGTTAAAGGATTTACAAACACTCACTTGGAATGTTACCCTATTAAAGGATTTACAATCTTGTTAAGGATCTACAATATGGCTGCTAAACCAATATAGCTAGTATGCTAACCTATCAACATAGGATTTCCATTCTCACAATACAATGGTTAGAAAGTATAGTAGAATGTCTTGACGTGATGACTTGCAATCTTCAATTGCTGATTCCAGATCCTTGTTCTACTCTATTTGTTCTGAGCCTTCTTGATCTAATATGTCTCTCCTCAAAGTTCTAATGCTCTATTCTGATCAACTAAATTCTATAATGTTGTTCTTTCTTTTCTAAGTCTCTACACCCCTTTGCACTTTGCTAGCATTTCCCCATAAACTCTCACTCATACTGAATAATGGGGTTTCATCCTCCTTTTAAAGGTTTTTGAAGACTTAGGGTTAGGTATGAATCTATAATCAATATTCATTCTTCTTTTCCCATTCAATTCTTTCACTTTTCCTATTGGTTGCATGTTTTCTCCAATTTTCTTATTGGTTGCATGTTGATTACATAGGGAATGTAAAAGATTCTATCTTATCTTCAAGATCCTTTGAGTTTCATCCCAAGTCAGCTCAAAAATGGTTTACATATGATTTTGTGAAGGCACAAACTCGTATGCTGATTTTGTGTTACTTGACACTTACTAATTACTGATGCTTGACACATATAGAAATTCTGTCTCACTCGGCTTCTGTAGTAACTCTATCTCACTTGACATCTGTCTCACTTGACATCAATACTCTACTTGGCACCTATAGTGACTTGGCATCACTTATCTCTCAACACTTGATACTTGCTTGACACCTAAAATTTACTTGGCACCTATTGAATCTCTGGCTCGGTACACACTGCTAGCTCGACATCTATATTATACTCAGCATCATCTTGAGAATTGGTTAAGTGTGTTGACACTCAATTATCAAAATTAGTCTAAGACCAACAATCTCCCCCTATGACATGAGTGGCAAAAACACTTAACTAAGCATTATGATTCTGATCTCTATGAGGATAATACACATCCTGTTTGGCATATGTACAAAACTTCAAGAACTTGTTTGAAATTTTGTAGAAGACTATATACCTCAAAACTTGTAACTCTCCCTGAGTTGATGTGTCATTTTTGTAACCAAAATTCCCTTAAGCTAAATTTGTCTCATGTTGATGTGTATGATACTCTTTGCCTTGTCTACTCTATGTTTGGTCTATATCTACTCTATTTGTACTCCCCCTTTGTTTCTACTCCCCATTTCACACATCTCCTTGTAGTTTTTGTTATCCTTCTAGCTTTATTTCCTTATCTTTCCTCAAAACTCAAAATTTTATTATCTCCCCCTTTGGGTATCATTATTATCTCCATCAAAAATGTATTTCTCCCTTTATCTACACAATGTACTATCTCCCCCAAAATATATTATCTCCCCCTTTTTGACATTTATGTCAAAGGGTCCTAAGAATGAATGGAATATTTAGCCAAAAATGTTTTATTTACCTCCATTATCATCTCTAGAGTAGTATCCCAATTGTCTAAGGTAATTTCTAGTTCTTTGAGCTGGATGGCTATCTTTTCTACAAGATGTACTAGGCCTTCGAATGTAGATAGATTAGGATATTTCTTCAATTTTTTTTTGCATAGGCCACTTCTTTATGTAATACTTCCAAATGTGGGGTGATTGTAGACTGAATATGTATTAGTTTGGCCTTAATATTGGCCTCTTCTTTTTTTTAATACAACTAACTCTTTCTAAGTGTGAAGTACTGTGGAAAAATGCTTCTCACTTTGAGTTGGATCCTTAGGTAGTTGTGTGCTTGATATCTTAAGGTTCCTCTCCAAGCTTAATATTCTCTAGCTAGTCTCTTGTGTGATGTATGAAGAGTCACATAGTTTGGAGTATAGTGAGAATATGTTCTCAAGTACCATTTCACCTTCTCAACTTTCTTAGCGAGTTCCACTTGTGATAGTGCTATCTCACTAGATATCTTCTCATTAACCTTCATTTGAAATTTATTTTCAAACCATTCTAGTAATTTAACATTAGTATCAAGGTGTTCATTTTGTACCTAGTCCATGATGTTGGATAGTTGCTCCATAATGGGCTTTGTTTCATTAGGTACTGGCAAGCTGAATGCATTAAGAAAGATGTCTTTAATTTCTACTAATGCTTTCTTTTTCCTATACTCATTTATGAGTATCTCCTACTTCTTTTTCCTTTCCAATGCCTCTTGCACTTCATTTATCTATGCTAAGTTTATTTTCTTGTAGTCATAACTTGGTATGACTATCTCTTCATCAAGTGTAGGGTCTCCATAGTGAAGTACGCTTGCTACCTTGGTGGAGCTTGAGCCTAGTGCTGAAATTTGCAGTGGTATTGCATTAGTTCTCAGTTGCTTGGTAGGAGTCCTTGAGGCAGGAAAATTAACCAATGTCTGTATTGCCTCTTGCTCTCTTTCCTTGGGGGTTTTCTCCTCTTCCTTATCTTCTTCACTTCTACCTTGATTAATTACAATAATTTGAGGAGGTGCACCTTGGTTTTGTGCTATAGGAACCTTTTATTCTATCTACTCCTTTGCTGGCTCCTCGACAGTTGTTGTTACTATCACTCTGGAATCAACCTTAGTAGTTGTATCTTGTGTTGCTTGCTCTTTGGTTGATCACTTGTAGCTATAGGAGGTTTGAAGGTGGTTCTTGTGTTCTCACCTTTTCCTTGGTAATTTCAGCTACAACTTTTTGAAGTTCCTCTACACTCACCAAAACTAGATTAGTACACAATTGTGATTGTAGCGAGGTCTGGTAAAGGATCTTTCTAAGATCTTTTGTAGTCAATGGATTAATGTTTTGACTTGGGGTGTCAGGAACATCCTTTACAATTAATTTCTCTAGAGATGTAGGTGGTGCATGTGGAGGACTAGGTGGTGGAAATTTTGTGTCTTGGATACTCTATTCTTGGTGTTGCTCCTTAGCTGTTGCCTCACCACCTTTCTATGTCTTCTCCTCCATTGTTACCTCTTCTTTCTCTTTCTATCCTTCCTCCTCCTTCTCATTTTCCTCTCCTTCCTCATCATCATTTCTTCCCTCAAAGGGATCTTCTTTCCCTTTCTTTACCATAGTCAATCCATAAATCAATTTCCACATTTGTGTGGACTTCTTTACAACATCCTCAATTTTATTTTGTGGAATGTTGAAGGCTCTGTATTAGGGTGCAAATTTTCTCCCATATTTCTTACTGGCCTTACTTATTTGACCTTTGGTAAGCTCTAGCATCACACAAGCCAATGTTGACTCCCTTGTTTCCTTCTCCATATTTAGGTAGTAATGCCATTTATTTTCAACAATGGAGCTTAGCTCCTTAGGCATAGAATTGTCCAGTTCAAGTGGAGTAGTCTTGAACTTGGCCATCATAGTGTAGATAGATTCTTCCACTATGTTTTGTTCTTCTCTACTCAACTTATTAAAATCAATGGCTTTTAAACCAGTTAAATGTAAATTATCCCTAATGTTATCATAAACATTCTCCAAGTTAGATTTGGTGGAGTGTCTTACCACCCTGAATTGTTCATTGTTAGATTCTGTCTTCTCTTCATCTAACTATGGGGGTGAAACATATTTTCTTCTTTTCTTTTCTGCAGGCACTCCTTTCTCTGTGGCTTTCTGCTTTGCCTGTTCCTTAGCCACTTTTGTTGTTTCCCTAGTGTCTGCTCTTGTAGTAGGCTTGGCTAGGCTTGGCTTAGCTACTTAATTTTTTTCTTTGGGCTACGCAACAATTTTTTTTTTATGCCTTTCTTTTCTTAGGTTTAGCCTTGGGTGCTTCCTACTCAACACCTCCTTCTTCTTCTACATCCTTACCCATGCCTTGGGTTAGTGCCAATGTTTCTTGTCCTTGTTCTTCTTCATCATCATCATCTTCATCTTCTTCTTCTTCTTCAGCATTACCCTCACCAAATTTAGCTTTTAGCTTCTTTACCATCTTGTCCTTGTTCTTCAGTGTGGAGGTAGTCTTCAACTCCATGTCCACCTTTGATGTTACCACATCATAAGTCCCAAAATGTGGTGCACTCTTTTCCACTTCTTTTGCTAATAGTACAATTATAGCTATAGATGCCACATCTATATTTATCTCATATCCAATTGGTCTTAACCATCTAACCCTTGGTATGGCTACTTGAATATAAGTATAATCAATATATACAAGAAAACATACATATTTTACATGTTTTTCTACCAATGAAACTGGTATCCTTAGCCTTTGTTTCATGGACTTCTTGAAATCTTCAAAATAGCTGGTCATGAGTGTTTCAAAATTAACTTCCATTTGTTCAATAGATTCATTCACTTGAGCTACTATGGACCTATTGGTTTTCTAGCTAACTTTACCAAAGGATGGAAATTCATTTTGTACAATAGACGAATATGCAAATCAAAATTGCACCAAATTTGCACTATGCTCCCTTAGTTATCCTTATTTCTACTAAGTTCTCATTGATTTTTTGCAATTGCAATTCTACAAGATCATAAGTGTGATCCTTTTTCATAAGTTTGTACCCAACATCCACTACAATGCATGGTACATTGTTGAGTCTATTAGATTGATAAAACTTGTGAGAAATAACCCTAACAAAAAAGTCAACAAGAGGGTCTTGGATAGCATCTATAGTCATTCCTCTCTTGTTCCATTTGGCACCTATGTTCTTCTCAATTGCTTCTTTTGAGTCACTTCTGAGCATCTTTGGCTGATCTAAGGTTGGATGCCCTGTTACTTTGTGTACAATCCTCTTTGTTATTTTCATTGGGCCATCTTCTAGCCACAAGCTTCCATCATGAATCTTGCTAAGTACAATTCTAATCCATTCCATTTTGAAAACAGTGGGGAATCTTGTCACTTGACATTCTAGGTGAAGTGATCCCTTCATTTGATGTGCTGCTTCCATCTTTCTTTTTCCATGTCTGATTCATTTCTCCTCTGATGTGTTCAACATCTACCTTTCCTTTTCCTTTGTTGGACTTTGAGTTGGGTGCCTTTGACCTTGTTGGGAAATTCCTACCAATATGACCAATCTTCAAACAACTAAAGCATGTAGTTTGGCTGAGTCATCTGCTATAGTTCCACTTAAATGTGTTCTTATGCAATTTTTAGGAATGTGTCCATATTCTTGCTAGTAATGATAGCTATACCTAGTGTTGTAGTCCCAATTGTTCCTGGCTAATTAGGTGTCTACATAGGCTTTGACCTACACTCGAAAGCTTTATGTCCATACTTCTTGAAATTGTAGCAATGATCTTCAAATCTTGGTGTTCTAATAGTCCTAGTCTTGCAATCATGTGCTTGATGTCCTTGCTTGTTCCACTTATGATAGTAACCCACATCCTTAGGTTTTTCATGTTGATGGGCATTCTTGCTCCTACACACATTAGAGGTATGTCCTTTTTTACCACAAAAATGACAAGTAGGTTTACTATTCTTACCTTTCTCACTTCTTTCTTCTACAGTCTTAGATGATTCTCCTTTTTCAGTGCTAGTGTATCCTAGTCCTGAAGTCTCATTGCTAGCTCTTGGTGATTTTAGTAGTTGTTCAAAGTACTTGATGACCTCATCAGGTTTTTTGAAGCTCTCTACAATTTCCTTCTCTCTTTTTAGGTCATTTTGTAATTGTTCATTTTGCATCTTTAGTGTGGAGATCTCAATATCTTTGACATTCAGTTCATGATGTGCATTCATCATCTGGCTTAGGGTGTCTAGCTGCATGTTTGAAATTCTTACAAGTTTAGTTGACTTTTCTTCCAATCTGTTGGCAAGATTTCTCTTCTCTTCTTCTAGCATAGCCTTATCTTCAATGGCTCTTTTCTTCTGTGCAGTTACTTTACAGAGCATCATGGCTTGTGATTCTTGTTCAATCTTAAGTGTTAATGATTTCTTCTACTTGAGCTCTATTCTTCTCCATTAGGTTTGTTATTGCTGCATCAAACTATTTGGAATCTCCATTTGCAAATAATTTTTAGGTGTCAATCTCCTTGTATTGTGTATCATTCTCATCTATGGTAATCTCTCTTCTTCTCTTTAAAGATTTTCTTAGTTCTTCCCTAGCTTCTTCCAAGGTATCTAGAGCAAGTTGTATATCAATCACCTAGTTTTCTACGACCTTCCCAAGTTTTTAGTCTTCCATTTCCAAATCTTTTCTCCAAGCTGTAAGGCTCCTCCTTGTGAGAACTTGGCTTTGATACCAATTGTTGGAATTTACAAGTAGGAAGGTTTACTTCAGTGGGGGGGGGGGGGGAGGGGGTGAATCAAAATAACTAACTTTAACCTTTTAAAACCTTTAGTTAAGATCATTTACATGCATCTAACATATCTACTTAACATGAAAAATAAAGACATGCATGAAAATAGATAACACAAGATTTTGATCACCCAGAAACCCTCCAAAATGAGAAGGTAAAACTAAGGTGGGGATGACACCCACAAATTATCACTACAACAATATGTAACTATTTAAGGTTACAAAGATTGACCACTTCCAATGGTCTGCCCTGTGAAAGGCCCACCCTGTTAACGGCTTTACACTCTGTTAAAAGTGACATAGTTAAAGGATTTACAAACACTCACTTGGAATGTTACCCTATTAAAGGATTTACAATCCTATTAAGGATCTACAATATGGCTTCTAAACCAATATAGCTACTATGCCAACCTATCAACATAGGATTTCCATTCTCACAATACAATGGTTAGAAAGTACAATAGAATGTCTTGACCTGATGACTTGCAATCTTCAATTACTAATTTTAGATCCTTGTTCTACTCTATCTATTCTGATCCTTCCTTATCTAATATGTCTCTCCTCAAAATTCTAATGCTCTGTTCTAATCAACTGAATTTTGTAATGTTGTTCTTGCTTTTCTAAGTCTCTACACCCCTTTGCACTTCACTAGCATTTCCCCAAAACTCTCACTCATGCATGAATAATAGGGTTTCATCCTCCTTTTGAAGGTTTTCAAATACTTTGGGTTAGGTATGAATCTATGATCAATATTCATTCTTCTTTTCCCACTCAATTCTTTCACTTTTCCTATTGGTTGCATACTTTCTCCATTTTTCTTATTAGCTACATGCTGATTGCATATGGAATGTAAAAGATTTGATCTTATTTTCAAGATCCTTCAAGATTCATCCTGAGTTGGCTAAAAAATGGTTTACATTTGAGTTTGTGAAGGCACAAACTCATATTCTAATTCTGTGTTACTCAACACTTACTAATTGCCAATGCTCAACACATATAGAAATTTTGTCTCACTTCGCTTCTATAGTAACTCTGTCTTGCTTGACATCAATACTTTGCTCGGTACCTATAGTGACTTGGCATCACTTATCTCTCGACACTTGATACTTTCTTGACACCTAAATTTTACTTGGCACTTATTGAATCTCTGGATCAACACACACTATTAGCTCAACATCTATATTATACTCGACATCATCTTGAGAATTGGTTAAGTGTGTTGAAACTCAATTGTCAAAACTAGTCTGAGACCAACATTGGCATGGTTATGAACATGAGACCAAGTAGCTCCTTTAATGGAGAATAGGTCCTTGATTGTTTACAACCACTCTTTGGTGTTCCCCATTCTTGACAAATCTATTTTTCATCCTTCTGCCACCATGGTTATCCATCTACCAACAAGAGCAATTATGGTCATTGTTCATGCCTCTTCAAAGCCAAATTTACATGTGAAGATCAAGTTTTCTGCATGGGAAAGTGCATCTAATCAGTTCTTCTCTAATCAATAGTTATTGCTCTCTTATGCAATCTCAACTACACCTAGTTGGAGTTTGAACTCAATGTAATATCAGAGTTATGCCTGAACTCTATAAAGGGTAGTTGTACATATGTTTCAGGGGTTCTTCTCTATTCTTCCTTTTTCTATCATGTTTACTTGCAGTAGCTTTATGCTCTACAACTATATTCGTTTCCTTTTATTAATGAAATAACTCTCTTCTTTACCTCTTCTTTCCATTCATTATTTGTCCATGTATCTTGCCTTGTTCTGAATGTATCTTTCTAGTTTTAAAGGTTTGTATGTTGTGTCCAAATTGTTATGATTGTTGTATTGTGAAAATGTCTTTCCATTCAACACTTTATTAGTTCTAAGCCTGCATGTGAATTCTTTGAAAGTAGAATAGAGTTAGGATCTATGTATTTGGGTTTTTCATTTATGTGTTTTGCATATAAGGGAAAAGTTGAACTATTTCAATTAGGTGCATCACCCCCCCCTCACTTTCAACAATTTACTCTCCTGCATTTCCTTCTCCCTTTTCATCTCAAGCATTAGTTAGGTGCATCTTGATTGTAAGGAAGATGACCTTCTCCAGAGACTCAATATCACAATTCAAGTCCCATAGCTTGGAGATTATTTCCATGTTACAGAACTTAGCTTGAGGATCATACCTAAAGAAAGGGTGCATAATTTTCCATCAATAGTTTTTGGCACACTCAATGGGACATATTCAGATTCACAAGTCCACTAGTTAGCCATATTGAAGATTTAAGCATTGAAAAATTGGGTGTTTTCCTCAGTGTCATCAACCTTTGGAGGCATCTATTCAACACCATGGCAACTCTATGCATCTACTAGTTTCATCATGAAACATTGTTGGTATGTAAAGACCATTCTTGATCTTTTACGATTTTCAATTTATCTATGAAAATGCATTTTTTATGAAACTCTAACCATTGAACATTTCATAGAAATAACTACTATTCCCCCTCATATCATGAAAGTTCTATTCCTGATTTCTCACATGGCTAATTTCAATCCCAACCCCAAGCTGGTTATAGCTAATATGCTCAAGGTTGTACCTATCACCCTACCCCTGCTCCACAAGTCATAACAACCCCATATAAAGAGCTTAAAGATGTGGTGTTGGATCTCCAAGATAAGTTTGACTTAGGATTAAAGAAACAATTTGAAAGGATCAACCTAAAGCTTCATTAGAAGAAAATGGCTCTCAAAAGCCAAATGAATGAAAATGATGAGCCATTATTGGCCTATGATAAGTGGCTTGATGAGATTGCAAGGTAGCAAGAGATTGAGAGACATTAGGAGGATATGGCATACCTAGCCTATCTCCAACAAGGGAGGGAGAAAAAATCAAGCCCATATGTTGGTCCCTCCTTAGGTCCAGTCTCCCCTGTAATAGCAAATGATTGACCTCCTTAGTTTTCCATAAAACCTTATAATGATCCCAAGGCCAAGTTAGAAGATCTCTACAACCACATGGATGGTTTTCTTGTGGGTTTTTCTAACTTGGGAAGGAATTCTGATGAATTTCATAACACTTATGAGATTTCAGACAATGGGAACCTTTCCTTCTTTATGCTCCTCATGTGGGAACCTCTTGGATTGATGTAATGCATAACAACAGGGAGATGTGGTTTTCTGACCACTATGTGCATTAGGTGGTATTTTAGACAACAATTGTTTTTAGAGAGGCTTGGGAGGCTCTCTTCTAGTTGTAGTGAGAGGAAGAACTGAAATAGAGGCAATTTGAGGAGGATCTTGCAAGTAGATTGGCTATAGTAGAAGAGGAGACAAGGCTCAAGCTTCTTCGAATGCAAGTAGCTAAAGCATAGGAGCCTCCAAGGAGAAAAATTTCTCACTTTTGCAAAGCAATCCTCCTATCCTACAAGACAACATATTGGAGCCAAAGGCCCACTCAAAAGAAACATTTCCAAATCCATTTGAAGAGGAGCCACCCAAATGCAAGTTTTCCAACTTCAGAAGGAGTGAGCCTCCTCTGATTTCTTTTCCTTGCTACAATGATCAAGAGCTTGTAGCTCCTTAGCTTGATGTTGAGTTGCTGCCAAGGGTGAAGGAGAAGGAGACAACTAACAATGAGGTTGTTCCTATACTTGAGGATCAAAGTCTGTCTTTTGAGTTTATCTTGAGAGCTGGTGACAAAAGGAAGAAATGCCAGACCCTGTGTTGCAGCCTGTCAAGGAGGACAAGGAGGTGGCTATTGAAAAGAAGGAAGAGGATCCAATCCTCTCATTTGAAGAGCTTCCCTCCTTTGTTGAGGAAGAATAAGAAGGAAAGGTTTTTCTTCCTTTTGAGGAACAAGTCATGGCTTTTGAGCCTTTACTAGTAAATGAGGATTTGTTGCAAGCTGAGCAAGAAGAGGACCATTTTTTTGTAGCAAACAATCATCCATGATATGCTGGATGATGAAGAGAATCCCAAGCATAGTTCTATCCTTGAGGAGGAACATGCTAACATTCATGAGGTTTTCCCCTCAACCTATGCATGTTAATATAACAATAATGGAGGAGATCGATGATGAGGATGATCTCTTGGATGAGTTTGATGCTATCTTCTCTTCCATAGATATTGAACCATCATCTTCTATACATGAAGAGCATTTTCCTCAGTAGCAAAAAGTGGAGATTCACACTATGCCAGTAGCTCCCAAGGATATGGCTCATGAACACAATGAACACAAGGTGGAGATTTTTTTTCCACAAGAATAGGAGTCACTTCCAAATTAGTTGGATGCTACCATTGAAAAGCACATCAATGTGGTCAAGACTGATTACCTAGACCCAACACCATCAAGAGGATGCCCCATAAGGTATCTAGCTTTACAGCAATGCAAGTTTCCTCTTGTCATGCTTACTCTAGAGCATGAGGGAGAGTTCCACAAAGAAGAGCAAGCATTTTTTCCTTAGGATCAAGGTGTCCTAGTGTTGGAGAGTAGCTTTATTGTTTTCAACATTGGGAAGAAGGTTTTTCACATAGCAGTATGCTTGTCATTGATGTAGAGGGATATGGTGGGATGAAGGTCCAATCAACAAGAATAAGGAAAATGGTTAAATCCTCAAGTTCAAACGTAATTGAATGACCTTTAATGCCTCTAACACAAGGATTACTGTTCAAGACTAATTCTTAGGCTCAAAATAGTTTATATTCTCTTATGACATTAATTCCAAGGTGACCTAATAGGTTTTATCCTCCCATAGACCTCCTATGGTTGTAAACTTGAAATTGCACAATGTAGGCCTAATAGCCCTATCAATTAGGTCCCCAAAAGGATTGCAAAATTCATAACTATTATGATTATTAGACTCAAATATTATAACCCACATTTCTAGATACCCTTTATTAAGTACTATGACATACCAAAAGGATAGGTATGGTTACTTTGGAAGACTTACTCTATTTTGACCATTTTCCAATAATTTATGTCTCCAAAATGATGGATTTACCAAGAAACTCTAAGTAAAATTTGTTTTTGAACTCAAAGACTCTCTATAGTCTTATAAAATGGAATTAATTAAGGGAATCCACAATCAATTTCAGTTTCTTGGTGTTGCAAGTGCAAAAGCCCCAAATTAGGCTTCAAAACCCTCAAAACTAGGGCTTCTTCAATCTATGCTCCCCCAATGCTTTATCCAAATAATAATGGATGGAAAAAAATTTCTTCAACATGCATAGATATAATCCAACATTAAAATGACCTCTCCTTAAGTCCAATACTTTGTTGATGTAACTTACCAACAACTTTCAATGCAAAACACTAGGAATTAGTATGGTAATCACCAATAACCTTAACTTCCCCCTCACAAATGAATATTAAAAGGTTAGTATATTATTGTACATGTTGAAACAGATCCATTCCATGATAATCAAGTCTTCACATTCATGGAATGCTCATTTCCCACAAAACTTGTCAGAATTGCTTAGTAAATTTGGACAATTTATGGCAGCCAGCAATAAAGAATAAAAATACTTGTATGAATCCTCAATCAAAGCATGAAATAGAAGTTTGAAACATATACCAATTTAATTGTTTCATCTAAATTCATATTACTCTCACAAACAACAAGAACAATGAACCAAATGGATCAATTTTTCCAAATTAGACGGTTTCTTCATTAACTTCAGAATGTAATCTATTCTCTTCACTTCCTGTTCAAACAATGAGATTCTTTACCTTATATATAACTTCCCTACAACCCTCCCAACCAACCTTTGTTGGTATAAGAGTGATTAAAAGGATAAAACACTAATAAATTCCTTTTCCCTCCTAAAACCAACTAATCATTGCAATTTAAAATTTGAATTTACAACTTTACAAATTTGACATTTTAAGAACATTTTGAATATTCCAACCTTGCCAAATTGCTCAAATAGTCTTATTAAGAATTTCTAAAGACAAAAATAACTTAATTTAATCCCTATTACATCCACATGCTCAATTTTCTCTTTTTTGACTTCCAAGACCTAGAAATTACATCTTTTGCATATTTGATGCCATGATAGGCTATAGAACTTAATAGTTGATCCTACCATGATATGAATGAATTGTCTTCATGCTTGGAGTCCTTTGGTTGTCCTTTTGTTCTTGGAGTTTATTAGGTGCCCTTGCACCATACTCCCTACCTTTAAAAAGATTCTTGTCCCAATAATGAGACTTGCCAAAGTGGTGATGCCTTTGATGGTACTGTTGTTTTCATGTCTACATGAAATCTCCCGAAGTCATAGACCTCTTCCTTTGACCTGAATACAACTTATTAGAATAAAAATCAACATGGATATGTTTGATGTTCACCCATAGACCAATGGAGTGTGTAACTATTATAATTGTTGTTTGTGTCCCTACCTGATCTTTGTGTCATTTCTTCTGCTCCCCAAATATTTGTAACTTCTTTTGCTGACCATTATCTCTATGCCCAAGAATAGGACAATGGATAGTACCCACTTTTATGTAGTTTTGGCCTTCAAATCATGTTTTCAACATTCCCACAGTGTTCTAATTTCTAGGATAGTCTACCCCAAGATTTTGATTCATTTCCCAACTAGTATCCTTCTTGTCTCTATGCTAACCTTGTTGGTATCTTATCACAAAAACACATAATGATGGCTTCCTAGCTTCTACAAGTGGATGGTTTTAACTTAGACTTCTCTTTTCCTTTATGCACAATGTGTGTATTAAAATATCCATCATGTAAGGTTTTCCTAGAAATTTTTCAAGGCCTACCCAATATCATATGCCCACAATTCATTAACATGACATCATACCAAACTTGATCTTGATATGGACCAATTGAAAAATTGACAAGATCCGTCTGAATAACCTTTACTTTGAAATGTTGGTTCACCCAAGTGACACTTTAAGAATTAGGATGTTCTACTAATGCCAAACCCAACTTAGAAATAATATCAACTAAAACTAGATTACTATGAGGCCCTGAATCAATGATGAAAGTACCTACTTTACCTTTACTAGGCATCTAGATCTTAATATATCTTCTTGTGTTGATGGTAATGTTGATCTTCCATTCCTCATAAGAAGAGATTCTCCTTCCTTAGGTAGTATCAGGATGGGATCTCTCATTTCTTTCTCCTTTGTTAGATTTGTTCTCCTTTCTTTACCCTTATCTCAATCAATCCATTTAGGAAACCTAAATGATTGATGGCCAACTTCATTGCAATGGAAACATCTTCTAGTGAAGACTCCACTTCGTCTTCCACCTCTAAATCTTCCTCCTCTAGATCCTCCTATTGTCTCAGATGTAGATCCTTTGTCTTCATCTTGATTTCTTGTATTACCATACTAATTTCTTCCACCCCTTCCTTGTACAAAAGATCCTCCTCTATTTTTTTGCCTCTCATTCTTTCTTTTCAACTTCTCCTCTGCTTTGATTGCTAATTGGAAACATTCCCTAAGGGTCCTAGGAATGTTTAAACCAATCTCATCTTGAATGTTGAATTTTAGTCCACTCATATACCTTGCAAATTTTTCATCTTCTTTTTCTACTCCTCCCCTTATGCTTAGGGTATGAAACTATTCAGTGTAGGATATGACATCCATGTCTCTCTAAAGCTAAATATAATGGTAAAAACTAACTTCTTACCATTGCCTTTGTCTTATCCCAATTTGAAATTTTATTCAGGCCTTTAGCCACTCTCTCATTTTATAAACTTGTCCACAAAGTAAGGGTTGTTCCCCTTAACTTTTCCTTTTCCACTTTCACCTTATTGTCCTCTTCTATGTCGTCTAGATCAAAATAGTTTTCAAGTACTTCTATTGATCCAAGCACTTCTTCACTCTCCATATTTCCATGATAGATGGGTAAGCCCATACCTATCTTTAGTCTAGTACCTTGTACTGCCATTATCAACTTCAAAAATATTCTTTCATCAAGATCCTTTGTTGCTTCATGATCTCTTGCTCTTGTCTTACACTATGGTTTCCTTCTTCATTAGTGTTCTCTCCATGTTCTTCTTCATGGATTTCTTCACCTCTAGGTTCATGTATTTCTTTTTTCAAGACTTCAATCCTTGCAATCAGGTGCAATCTTTCTCTTCTTAACTATCCTCTTCCCTTTCCTTAGATGCTTCTAGTTACCTTTTCTCTCTTCTTTCCCTTTCCAATTCTTCCATCTCCCTAGCCATTTTTCCCTTAGGCATGTTTGCAAACTAGTTCTTCTCCCTAATCAAAGACCTACTAACTAATGCTTTGATAGCACTTGATGTAGAGGGCTATGGTAGGATGAAGGTCCAATCAACAAGAGTAAGGAAAATGGTTAAATGCTCAAGTTCCAATATAATATAATGCCCTTTAATGCCTCTAACACAAGGGATGTTGTTCAAGACTAATTCTTAGGCTCATATTAGTTTATATGCTCTTAAGGCATCAATTATAAGGTGACTCAATAGGTTCTATCCACCCACAGGCTTCCTATGGTTGTAAACTTGAAATTACACAATGTAGGCCTAGTAACCGTATCAATTAAGTCTCCATCAAGCTTGAAAAATTCATAACTATTATGATTCTTAGACCAAAATATTATAACCCACCTTTCTAGATACTCTTTATTGAGTACTGTGACATACCAAAAGGATAGGTATGTTTACTTTAGAAGAATGACACTGTTTTGACATTTTTCCAACAATTTAGGTCTCCAAAATGATGGATTTAGCAAGAAACTCTAAGTAAAACTTGTTTCTAAACTCCAAGACTCTCTAAAATCTCATAATATGGAATTAATTAAGGTAATCCACAACCAATTTTAGTTTCTTGGTGCTACAAGTGCAAAAGCCCCAAATTAGGCTTCAAAACCCTCAAAACTAGGGCTTCTTCAATCTATGCTCCCCCAATGATTTATCCAAAAAATAATGGATGGAAATTTTTTTCTTCAACATGTATAGATATAATACAACATAAAAATGACCTCTCCTTAAGGCCAACATGTTGTTGTAACTTACTAGCAACATTGAATGCAAAACACTAGGAATTAGTATGACGATCACCAATAACCTTAACTTCTCCCTCACAAATGTATATAAAATGTTATTATATTATAGTACATGTTAAAATAGAGCCATTACATGAGAATCAAGTCTTCACATTCATGGAATGCCCATTTTCCACAAAAGTTGTCAAAACTACTTATTAAATTTGGACAATTTAGGACAATTAGCAATAAAGACAAAAAATAATTGTATGAATCCTCAATCAAAGCATGAAATAGAAGTTTGAACCATATACCAATGTCCTTGTTTCATCTAAATTCATATTACTTTTACAAATAGCAAGAACAATGAACCAAACTCATCAATTTTGCTGAAATAGAGGATTTCTTCATTAACTTTAGAATGCAATCCGTACTCTTCACTTCCTGTTCGTACAATGGGATTCTTTACCTTATATATAACTTCCCTAAAGCCCTCCCAGCCAACCTTGGTCATTATAAGAGTCATTAAAAGATTAACACACTAATAAATTCCTTTTCCCTCCTAAAACTAGCTAATTGTTGCAATTCAAATTTTGAATTTGCAACTTTACAAATTTGATATTTTAAAAACATTTTGAATGTTCCAAACTTTCCAAATGGATCAAATAGTATTATTAAGAATTCATTAAGAAAAAATAACTTAATTTAATCCCTATTACATCCATATGCTCAATTTTCTCTTTTTGGACTTCCAGGACTTAGGAATTACATCTTTTGCATATTTGATGCCATGATAGGCTTTAGAACTTTATAGTTGATCCCACCATGATATGAATAAGTTATCTTCATGCTTGGAGTGCTTTGTTTGTCCTTGTATTCCTATAATTTCTTAGGTGCCCTTGCACCATACTCCCCACCTTTAAAAATATTATT
Source organism: Cupressus sempervirens (assembly GCA_028749045.1). Lineage (NCBI taxonomy): Eukaryota > Viridiplantae > Streptophyta > Pinopsida > Cupressales > Cupressaceae > Cupressus > Cupressus sempervirens. Next base: position 786,114,188 of record CM053790.1, read on the forward strand.
GTCCCAAGAATGAGACTTGCCAAAGTGGTGATGCCTTCTATGGTACTATTGTTTTGATGGTTGCATGAAATCTCTGAGAGTCATAGAAATCTTCCTCTGACCCGCACACAAATTATTAGAATAAAAATCAACATGTTTATGTTTTATGATCACCCTTCGACCAATGGAGTGTGTAATTACTGCAATTGTTGTTTGTGTCCCTGCATGATCTTTGTGTCATTTCTTCTTCTCCCCAAACATTTATAACTTCTTCTCCTAACCAATATCTCTATGCCCAAGAATAGGATAATGGATAGTACCCACTTTTATGTAATTATAGCCTTCAAATCTTGTTTTTGAAATTCCCAAGGTGTTCTAATTTCTAGGACAATCTGCCCCAAGATTTCGATTCATTTCCCAATTAGTATCCATCTTGTCTCTATGCTGACCTTGCAATGGTATCTTATCACAAGAATAGATAATGATGGCCTCTTGGTTTCTACAAGTGGATGGTTGTAACTTATACTTCTCTTTTCCTTTATGCACAATGTATGTATTAGAATATCCATCATGTAAGGTATTCCTAGAAAATTTTGAAGGCCTACCCAATATCATATGCCCACAATTCATTGACATGCCATCACACCAAACTTGATCTAGTTTAAAGGTTCGTATGTGGTTTCCAAATTGTTATGATTGCTGTATTGTGAAGATGTCTTTCCATTCAACACTTGATCAGTTCTAAGCATGCATGTGAATTATTTGAAAGGATAATAGAGTTAGGATCTATGTATTTGGGATTTTCATTGATTTGTTGTGCATATAAGGGTAAAGTTGTAACTATTTAAATTTGGTGCATCACACCCCCTCCCTTTCCCTTTCAGTAATTTAATTTCCCACATCTCCTTCTCCCTTTTCCTCTCAAGAAGTATTAGGCTCATCCTAATTATAAAGAAGTTGGCCTTCTCTGATGATTCAATCTCATAGTTCAAGTCCTACAGCTTGGAGACTATTTCCATGTTACACAAGGTTGCTTGAGGGTCATAACTCAAGAAAGGATGTAGACTTTTGTGTCAACAGAACCCACTGTCCAAATGATCTCTGTATTATTCCTTATAGAATAATAGAAATGAATAGTATTCCTTGCCCTGTCATGTCAAGCAAACCTCTACTCCTTCTAATTTTGTAACTAGATCATAAAACTTGCATCCAATAATCCCTTGGATCATTTACTTGCATTTAGTAAACACTCTTCTCCTTTTCATACTTCACACTTCATACAATAATCACAACATGCTCTATTACAAACAAGGAAAACATCTTTCCTTTATACCATATCTTCAAAATAATTCCTTGAGTTGGCCTTAAGGCTTTCCCAATTAATTATAATAAGATAATTGATTAATTACAATTACAATAGCACTACCAGTTCACAATTTATTCAAAACTTCACATGTGTGATACTAGGGCTTACACATCTGTTGATATCATCATTAGAATGTCCTCTGTCACTAGTTGATCATGCATCTTCTTATTACATCTCAGATGAAATATATAATACAAACATCATAAACTTCTTTCCAAGCACTCTGTCATTTTACTGCTCTTAGTAAATCAAGTACAGATTCCATACATCTTTGACTTACGTGTTGCACATTGAACCTCATCATTAGGACATAGTGTCAAACATTTCCATGACCATACATCACTAGATAAGAAAAACCTTGTTCATGCAACTAAGATCTCCCTCTACTACTCTACCACTCTTCATAGACTTATTGCTATGTTGACATTAATGACAAGCACAATCATGAATGCAACATGTCAATACTCTCAAATTCTTAGGATAATCCCTCAATGTAGTATCATCAACATTCATGCTAACATGGACGATGTATGTTTTATTGCTATTTTAATCCTCTGGTAATTGGTAAATCCATATTAATAATGCATTCTATGATTAGACTTGTGAGTGTGTCTGTGCATTAAAAAATCCACATTGGTCATGGAAGTCATCTAATTATTGTGATTTAATGTCTTAAGAGAATTTTATATTTATTTAACTTATTTTAATTATTGATAGCTTTGTCATAGTTAAATTCTATTTAATTGGAATTACCCAATTTTGTCTAGGTTGAAAAGGGATTTTATTGAGTGAGCCAATTATTTTCATGTTTTAATATTTCATTTTTGAACTGAATATATATCCCAAAAAGCTAGTTATTTATGACTTCTCACTTTCAAATTCAAAATAGAGAGCAAAAATCCCAAATCCCTCTTAAGGATGTATAGTTATTCTACTCATTGTGCCAACTATGGATGTGGGATTGACGTGGGATTGATCTTGTTGGATTTGGCTTGGGGAGACTTTGGTTTGGTGAGACTTCCGATAGTTTTAGCAGAGCCATTATTTTATCATGAGCATTCACATTTTTTCCCTTTTGGCTGAAAGGTAGGGCTCTTCTATTTTTATGTCTTAGCTCTGTTTCTAAGTTTGTTTTGGTACTAGTTTGTTAGGAGGCAGAGAACTAGTGTTTCACTCCATTCTAGTATGTTGTCTCTACCCATTTGGGCAAGTACAAGCATTTGTTTACCTTTTAAAGTGGGGTTTGGGGAGTTCAAACCATTATGTTGGTTGTTTTTTCATATGGACTCTAGATCCAAATTTCATTTGACATTTGGGGTTTTGATAACTGATTGTAAAAAGGGTTTTAATTTTGTTGAGTTTTGGTCATTTTTTACTTTGCCTCAATTTGTGTGCCACCCAACTTTCTCAGGTATTTCTTGGCACTAATTTTGGGTCATTGATTTGGAATAAATTCTAGGTTTCAAATCTAACCATGGTTTTTATTGAGTTTGTATTGGGATTTGTGTAGAATCCATACTCCAAGATTTAGGCCAGTTGACTGAGTTCTTGATGTTGGGTGTTTTGTTGCCTTATGGGGTTCATGTAGAATCCATACTCCTGGATATAGGCTGGTTGAGTGATATTTTTTATTCTTGTTTTCTTTGTGGTATTTCTTATATCCAACCCTTGCATTGGTATTATATGATTATTTCATGAAGTTGGTTGTGCCCACACATGAACACATGCATGTGCGTATGATGAGATCTTGTGAGGCCTAAACTCCCAGATATAGGTTGGTTGAGGGATTGTTCATTTGGGGCTGTCTTGGGAGCTTGTGTTTCCTTTGGGCACTCATAATGTGGTGAGCATGGGTATGTAGGGTAGACATGTGGAGTGGCTTCTCTAATATACCCTGGTGTGTATTCCAACAAGGTAGCATGAAGAAATTCTAACAAGTGATAACTAAATGAATTAATAAAAAAAATAAACTTAATGAAAGATAAGATTATGGAACACATGGCCTCCTAAGGGATTTTATCAAAGGTTTGTGTGTCCAGCCTCTTGTGGGAGTTGATCAAAGATACATTCTAATTCTGGCCTCTTGAGGGAGTTGATCAAAGGCTCAAAGTACTTGTGCTACCTGATGGCAAGTAATGACACTCCACTAGAGTCCCTAAATAGTTATCCATAGAGGGTTTGACTAGTGACCTAATGTATTGCGTTATTTTTACAAGTATATAGATGCTAGTATCATGCTCTTCATTAGAATTTATGTTAGCCATGGGTGATTTCCTTATGTGATTGTAGTCAATTCATTATCTCCATGAGCATGGCAGGAGTGGGACTATAGGTACCACATGGTTGGGATGTGTAGCTACCTATACCACTATTGGGGACCAATGTAAAACTCTTGTAGCAAGGATGTACCCTCTTACATGAGGATGAACTCTCTTGTGCAAGGATATATATTGTCTTGTACACAAGAATGTATCATCTCATAATGAAAGAAGGTATTCTCTCATGTGACAAATGCATTCTTTCACACGTAGAAGCATACTGTCTATTAGTTTTTTTGGACTACTAGGTATTCTAAACCCAATAGCAGGATGCATAAGATGAAAAAAAGCCTAAGGATTAGCTAAGTCCTACTTTCCACAAGGTTAATCTCAGCTCTTAACCAACTTCAACAGAGTACACAAGACTCTCTACACTTTAGGCTCTCCAGGGCCAAGGTGAGTGCACCTCAGGAATATGAAGGTAATTGGTTACAAAAATTTATCTCTTCACACATTTTACTCATTTATACTTCTTTGAAAGCTACCCTTTATAGCATATTATGGTCACAAATTCTTCTTGGATTTCCAAATAGACTCTCTAATCATAAGAGATAGTTATAACTATAAGGAAAACTATCACAAACAAGTGATGACCAAAAACTTTAATTCTTCATTACATAAAATGAGAAATTGATTTTGATTGATATATTTATTTTGAAATTATAAGACCCATGAACTTGAAACTAATATCAATTGATTAGTGCCTTATCCATTGTCATATAGAGTCAAAATCAACAAACTTAGACCTATTCAATTGACAAGAAATTAAATGTCAATAGTGAGATCTAAACTTCATTATTATCACATCTTTCTCATATATCCAAAACCCTACCACTTACTAAAAGCAATTAATTGATTCTTTGAATCAAGAGCAATCAATCAAAGATACACAATTCATGCAATTTGCAGTAAATTGAAAGAACTTTATTCATTTCAATCTCTATATTACTTTATTTGAAAATGAACACAATACTGATATGGACTCAAAATATAACTCAAAACTTGACAACTAGACCATTCATATGCACTATATCATTAGGTTTACAAGCCTAAAAGTATTCATATAATCAACAAGGCTAGATGGAAAGTAAAAATGACATAGAACTTAAAAAATATCTACAGACTTCTGACCCTAGCTCCACATCTTGGAAATCCTTAAATAGAATTGCAACCAACTATAGATGGAAGGACCTATCAAATTTGATTAAAAAGTAGAAAATCCATATAAAGATTGTAGAAAATATTTCATTTAACACAATTTGCATCAAAATTAAGACAACAACCACTAAATCAATATGGCAACATCTGCTACAGTATTGTTACATTTAATTATGCTTTTCCTATGTTGCCTCGATAATCAAAACTTCAACTACCTTCGCTATCAAAGTTATCAATTCTCCAATCAAGATATCAACTTTTTCTTGACAAGATATCCAATGTATAAGATTTCATCAAAATTCTCTTTACTCCACTTGAAGATTAGATCCAATCAAATCATGAACTTTGAGCATTGACACTCCTTCTTCCTATTTATTCAGTACTGATTTGTCCCTGTAAAATTTCCATCAACCTTGGTCAAAACCTTGTTGACTACAAAATGACATCCACATGTGCAACATTTCAATTTTTGTTCAATCCTTTTGACTCTCGATCTCATGACAGAACAATCACACAATACATGGTTAAGCACCTTTTGGCATAGCATCTTATCTCTTTTTTAATTGATCATCGATCTTATGATCGCAAACAACTAGCCACATCATATCACCAACGGTTGGCATTCAAACCATTATGATGTCATGAGAACCCCTAAGTTGTGAGAATGTGCCAACAGTTCATAAACACTTCTATTTAATCCTTCCTAGAGTGTGCCACATGTCAATTTTTTATTTGTCTATCTCTATTTCTGGATTTACCATCTGGGCTTGCTAGGAGATGTGCCCTCATATCATTTCCCCACTGTGCTCTGATCTAAACTTATAACCAATTAGGAGATGCAAGCAATAAACTTTTACAGAAAAGAGTTTGCCTATATGAACAACAATATCATCTAGAGGCAAAACCCAAGATGAGAAGGCTTGTCTTAAAAAAAGTAAAACCAACACCCTCTATTTTTGACTGTCAAATTACATCAATTTTTCATGCAGAGGATTTGGTAATACCTCATTTATCTGAAAACAATTCTCACCATACAATGGGATCATATCACCTACATGTCGAATATGATGATGGACATTCTCAAGAAGTCACACTTGAAGAAAATAGTCCTTCTAATATAATAGGGTGTTGCTGCTCACACAATGAGAATAATAGCAAACATATTTCCCAATCAGATAATTCTATGAAACATCTAAGTATGCCTTCTATAGAGGAAGAACCGGCTGAAAATGAGTCAAATACAAGCTTACCAATGGATACCTCTCACCCAATATTTGAATCTTTTTCTATTGAATTTTCAAATGCAGTTTCAGCAATCAACATTAATCAGGAGAAATAGCAAGAGGACTTCTACATTCTTATGAGGTGTTCAAATGCTGATTTGCAACCCAAGGTTAGACCCCAGCTGGGCAGTCTTCATGAATCAAAGGCAATCACACTCACTTGTGACAACAAAAGTTCCCAAATGGAAGAACCTCTCACATGCTCGAGTAAAGAAGGCACTCTCCAAGCAATGGACGAATCAGCAAGTGAGACAAAAATAAAGCTTGAAGAGCTAGATGATAAGTGGGCATGGAATGAACTTAACCCACTATATCTACCAATGAGGTTTCATGAAGATGACATTGTTAGAGAAAACCCTCTTTTCAGAATGCAAGAATCACCTCCATGTGGGAAAGAATATTTATTTCTCTTTGGCATGGAGAATGCTAAAGCAAGTATGCTGTAAGGAAAGTTTTGAGGACCATTAAAAGTTTCAGCAAACACATTATCTCACAGTGAAGAAATGATGTCTTGCTTTCTATCAGCATGCAAGGGAGGAATAGCTCTCATAAAAATTCCAGGTATAAGCCTTTCAAATTCCTCTAATTTAGATAAAGAGTTTTCGAACTTATTAGAAGCAAAGGATGGTAGATTTGTGCTGATTGAGATCAACTCTATGCTTGGAAAGGATCACTTCTATCTGGAAAATGTTTGAATTTTGAGAAGCCTTTTGTTGGTGTTGATTCCAAGAGTAAGTGTGCTGGAAATAATATAATTCTTGCTCTGAGAATTTTTGAGCAAGTTTTGTTTGAGGGTATTTTTGGAAAAGAACTTGAAAATTCTTCACAGGATATCCAGGAAAACTTAGAATGCTATGATGAGATGTGGCTCTCTGGATGTGATGATTGGTGGATAAAGTTCCTGTGCATGACCAGTCTAAAATACCAAGAAGATGAGTTTGCCAAATGGAAGTGGTGTTGGGTTGTGCTATACCGACACAACTTGTTGTTCAGGAAGGCCTCTTTCTTCTCACAGCCAGTGAATGGCTTTATGTAAGTTTTTCCTCAGCTCTGGTCTAGTGGTGAGTTCTTCTCACCTATGTACATTTGTAAATATTTCTGCTCTTTGAGTTTTGGTGATGTTTAGTGTAACTGTTCGGTGGTTGTGTTGTTAGTTTGCTTTGGTTTGCTAGTTTTTGGCTTGCTGTTAGGTTTGTGTTTTGGTGTTGTCCCCTATTCCCTTTCTCTACAAACATTCTCCTTTCTTTGTTCCCATGACTTTGTTGCCCAATTGCTAGACACTGGTCTCAACCAGAGATTGCTGGATTCTTGATGTCGTTCACGACCCACATCCCCAATCAAAGCCAATTGTTACACTTATATTTTTCCTCAACCTTAACATCAAAAATTTAAGTCATGGGAGTGCCCAAGTTGAAGTTGAAGTTGTACCTTCGGGTCAGTTCAACTTCAAGTTTAGTGATTTCATAATATACTTTCGAGTGTCAAAGTTGAAGTTGAATCTTCTAACTAGTTCAAGTTCAACTTCAAGTTCTGTCATTAGCATAAAATGTTAAAATCAGGCCAGTCATTTTCCTATTTGTCAACATTCCTACTCACATATGGGGAGGTTGAAGTTGAAGTTGAAGTTTCATGTTAGTTCAACTTCAACTTCAAGTTCATGTTAGAGTCAGTGCAAAGTGCAGTCTTAGTTCAAAGTTTTAGTTTCAGCCCTGGTAGTCAGAAGTTTAAGAATCATTATGATTCAATCAAGATTGGGAGCTTCAAAATTGTATTTGAAATGGTGAAGCTTGACAAGAATCCACCATTCTTAAGTACAAAGCTCATGGACAGTTTCAAGTATGCATTTCACAGATCAAAGGCTCAGATTCATTAGTTCGAATTTGTGGCTCAAGTTTAAAATCAAGCTCAGATCCTGTTTCAAGATTCAAAGTCCAAGATCCAAGTTTAGAAGGTGGTGGTAGATAATGAGATATATAGTAGGAAAACAACATGTGATTCATGTACAGGTATTGCTGTATATACTATTATAATTTTTAATACAGCCTGTAGCTACAGATTTTTGTCAGCATTAAAACAGTCACAATGTGGGGAGGATAACTTTTTATCCCACCGTTGGATTTTTCTCAATTTTTGATATGTTGTAGAAAATCAAGTTTTCTAAATCTTCACCAAAGAGATCTTCAAAATTTGGCCAAAGTCAAAAGTTATGATGAACTAAATGCAGGTCTATCAATGTACCAGCAAATACAGATATTCTACAGTCAGAAAAATAGTCATGTTGTGGGATCCACAGATTTTAATCCATCTATTGGATTGAGCTGAATTCTGGATATGTTTGAGGAAACCTAGTTATCTAAATCCTCTCCAAGCCATCTTGCAAAATTCATAATGGATCAAAAGTTATCACTGTTACAAGATCATGACAGTAATTTGTTACCAAAATATGCCACCTGTCCAACATGCACATGCACTTCATTTTAATTTTGTAGTGACAAGCATCCATAAGAGGAATTTGGACGAATGTAAGAAATATGATGATGTTTATTAAACATTATGTTTATCTTTTTGATACATCACACTTCCTCAATAATGGACAGTGGAACATGAAAGGTTGCGAGCAGTTTCAAGAAACAGTTATTCAAACTAAAAAGGAATTGACAGAAGGAGAAGATAAATAGTAGATAGAATAATAAGAGAAGGGTTCTTCTTTTTCTGGGGGGGAGTTCTATAGTTGCTGCTACAGGGAGAAGAGATTTCTATTTTCTAATAGAGGAAGCAGTTTCATTTTATGCAGATTGACTGCGATAAGGGGATTGAACAGTACTATTATTGTTTTATCATGTCTTTGAAATAAAGAGGGACATAAGTGTGTTAGATTTTACAATCATATACATTTGTGTTTCTGATCTGAAAGGATTTTGGAGTCCTTTTATTTCTATTTTAGATGCAGTTCTTTATTACTATGTCTAATGCGATATATGTAGTCTTGTGGTTATGTATTCACATTTTTGCATAAAGATGTTTACAACTTTCTCAATTTTCTCTGTAACATGGAAACATAGTAGATAGTCTTGTGGTTGTTTACTAGTTTTTCATTCATTTCTAGTTTAGCAATCTATTGATCAAATTTATTCCATATTGATGGATGAATGTCTGAAAAACCTGTTAGAATCTGATAAGATTAATAACCCAAAAAACTAGTGCAAAAAATAAATATCTAAACTATGAATGCAAATGATACAAAATCAAAATAGCATCATAGAGTTAGTCTCCAATAGAGTAATGCAAATGCTGGAAGCAAAATAGCATTAAGAGGATGAAAAAATAAGAGATGCAAATACAAGCCAGGTAGCATGCTTATATAGGCTAGGAAGAGGGAGGAGGTGGCAACACCAACCAATGAGGAGCAACCATCTATCGGACTAAAGATAGCAAAGTATCTTCCCAAGATAGCTAATGGATGCTTACATGTAGGAAGGTGACACCTCACAACCATTCACCTAATAAGACATGCTTTATTAACCTAAGCGAGATTATTAAAAGTGTAGAAAAAACTTAGCAAAATAGGAAAAATAAAAAACTACACTAACACCCCCCCATAAGCGAAGCTTAGGTGGATGTAGAAATGGGTCCCGGAAAGTCAAGCCTGATGAGGTACCCATGTACATAAAATTCCCCCAAAAGAGAGAGAAAAGAGACTCCCCAAAGAAAATTAGGACTCCAAGTGAGAGGAAGCAGCCCCCCCAAAAGATGAAGCATCCCATACCCCAAGCAAAGCTTGCAAATTTTGTCCGATAGATCCACTTGCATCGAACAAATTTTCTTCCCTTAGGAAAAGGGACAAGATCCCAAGTGTGGTTCCTCATCAAGGAACTATACTCTTCCTGCATAACTGTATCCCACTCAGAAATACCAGAAGCCTCATGAAAGGACTGTGGATTTGAGGTAGTAGCAATGAAGATATGTAGAGCATCTTGGAATTGTGAACGAGTCTACTTGGTGTCTGATGGATCCCCAACCCAATCACCTGCAAACTGCAAGGTCTGTCTAGCCCAAAGTGGACCAAAAGATGGAGAATCTAGAGGAGAATCATCAACCTATAAATGATGACTAGGAGAGGAAGGAGGTGAGTCCTCTGAATCACTCTTTGCATCAAAAGTGGAGGTAGAAGATTGCTCAAGTGAATCTAACCCATAAGAAGTCTATCATGTATTCCAACTGACTCCAATGTCAAGGTAGAAGGCAACCCTGTGACCATGCTCTGCCCGTTAAGCTAATGCAAGTAGTGGAAGTTAAGATTGCCAAACCGCTCATGCCATAATCTGCTCACATCATTAAAGTGAGTGAGCAAAACAGTCAAACGAGGATCAGGAACAAAGTGAGAAAACATAGAGAGTCGTGACTAATGATCTACTCTCCCAACTGCAACTGTAGAATCATTGTGCAACTCACATATCTCCACTGAACTAGGAGTGAACTCAACCCACTTGCCTAAACCTGTGTGAGTGATCTGGTGTACCGATTGGAGATTAGTTGACAATGAGGGTACATAAGGAACATCATGGAATGTACCATCCCCCACATCAATAGACCCTCTCCCACACACCTCAACAAGAGTGTTATCACCCATCAAAATAGAAGGCATAGTACATGGCTCCAAGGATGCAAGTTCTTCCTTAGATGAAGCCATTTGGTGTGAAGCACCCAAATCAAGAATCCAAGTGGATGGTGAGGAAGCAACTACAAAAAAGGCCTTGCCCTTTCCTTTCCCCTTGTTGTTTTCTTTTTCCTTGTTAGATCCTTAATTAGAACTTTGTTTGATAGACTTAGGAACACTGATATTATTCTTCTCAAGAATGTATGTCAAGTGATCAAGTTGTTTCTGCAAACATTTATGTTCATCATGACCAGGTCTTTTACAATAGGCACATTTGACCTTTTCTTTCTTAGGCTTATCACCCTTGGAAGATGGTGTATCAATAGTTGCTTTTGAAGAAACCAGCATCTGATCCTTCTTCTCCTCCCTATTCTTTTGTTTCTTGTCCTTATTATTGTTGTTACTACTTTGTCCTTGTTGTTCTTTTGTGCCTTGGTTGGCAGCCAAGGCATGTGACTTAGAGGACTTAAGAATGCCCATCTGGATTAGCTTGTCCTGTTCTCGAGTGAGATTGACAGCAAAATCATCTAAAGATGGCATGGTGAATTGAGTACCAAGTGCACCCTTAGTAGCATAGAAGGTAGAGACAAACACAGAATATTTTGAACTTAGCTTAGAGAGAATACTAAGAATCAGTTGTTCATCTTTCTTTTCAATTCCACATTGTTTTAACTACAGCCTTAGTGATTTCAATTTGGTGAAGAAATCTTGGATTGTGTTGAAATTGCCTGGACTCAAACTAATTAACTCATTTTCCAACATATGACCCCTCATTGAATCTTGTATGCCAAATAGTATTTCTAGCTTTGTCCATACTTCATTTGGTGTATCCAAAGACTCAATGTGAAATAGCAAGTAAGGAGAAACAGATAAACACAATGTTCCAAATGCCTCATCACATTTGTTAAACCACTTAGGCTTATCTTCATCTTTAGCAGGTTCAGTTTCAAGTCCCATAGTTATCCTATTTAATCCAGCTTTCCTTAAGTGAATTATCATGCGTGATTTCCACTCAAAGTAATTGTATGGAGTTAGGATGGGCATATTTGTTTGATCCATGATGAAGAAATGCTAGAAATAAGAGAACCCAGCCACGATAATGCCCCCCCCTCTTTACTCAATCAAAGAACACCCCCCCCCCCCAAAGAAATATGATTTGGCACTTTATTTTAGTAAATTTACAACTACCACTAGAAAGAAATACTTAGTGGTCTTGATTTCAATGCATTACAAACCCTAATGAAGAGCATATGCTAGAAGTGAAACTTGGGCACAATAATCAAGGAAACAAATAGGACCACTGTAATCTACTCAAAAAATCATGCACTTTCAAAAAAAGAATCGCCTCGATACGAGCTCGTATGATAAATTTATGATCCTCTGAAGTTTCCAAAACGAGAACTATGCACAGTCACGGCTGAGAATCTGCAATTCTGAAGAATTCATGCATGAAAATAAAAAAACAACTCCACTAGTGGATAGAGCACAAAAAAATAGCCAAGTTCATAACAAGAATCATCAAAATCGGTGTTCGTATGAGCAAGAACGAGACATTTGAAAACTACATTTAAATCTGCGACTGCCAATGGAGAGGGGTATGGCTATAGCTTTGCATGCTTGATTTTGCATAATATACAGCTTGCATGCAAAATGTAAAAGATACCCAGATGGTTTTTCGGGGCTGCGAACAAAACTCAAAAAGTGTTTTCCTTGCTAATGTACAAAACATGTTGCTGTAGTGTAAATTAGATGCCTTTAACAGTAAAAAATGGCTCCAAAAATCAAAAAATGACCCCAGCAACCAGAATATGACATGCAAATGCTGGATCAGCTTCCTAAGTCCATCAATGGCATGTTAGAACTTGCAAAACTGATTGAAAACTCCAAATATACAAGTTGGTTGTCAGATTTGAGATTGAAACCCCAGAGAAAAACTGTTTTTGTCAAACTTTTTTGATTCTTGGGATCATCCAAAGATGCAAGAGAAGAGCATACTTCATTTTTCAAAAAACTACAATAAATTTTTTTTGCCCCCCCCCTAATCTCTCAAATAAAGAAACTAAAATCTACTCTTGCACATAGAAAAGCTTTGATACCATGTTAGAATCTGATAAGATTAATAACCCATAAAACTAGTGAAAAGAATACATATCTAAACTATGAATGCAAATGATAAAAAATCAAAATAGCATCATAGAGTTAGTCTCCAATAGAGTAATGCAAATGCTAGAAGCAAAATAGCATTAAGAGGATGCAAAAATAATTAGATGCAAATACAAGCCAGGTAGCATGCTTATATAGGCTAGGAAGAGGGAGGAGGTGGCAACACCAACCAATGAGGAGCAACCATCTATTGGACTAAAGATAGAAAAGTATCTTCCCAAGATAGCTAATGGATGCTCACATGTAGGAAGGTGACACCTCACAACCATTCACCTAATAAGACATGCTTTATTAACCTAAGTGAGATTATTAAAAGTGTAGGAAAAACTTAGCAAAATAGGAAAAATAAAAAACTACACTAACAAAACCCTTCGTGTCTTTAGGTTAAAGATATAGCCAGATATCACATTCATTGAATATCTTTTATGAGGGAGCTTTACCTCTCAATTCAGAGGAAGATTATCAATAAAACGATAATCTATCCAATTGTTAGTGCATTTTGTTCTTCTTTGAAATATATTGAGTCATTTTTTGCATTTCTATTTGAAGAACAAAACTGTTTACTAACACTGCTACACAAATCATTGGAGATAAAGATGCTAGACCAATGACAAGGAACAAGTTGAGAAATGATACATGTTTGTTGAGCATGCAAGAACCAAAAACAATGAAAGATACTTTAGAAAATGTGGACTAGAGTAAAGCCATGGAAGAAGAGGTTGAACAAATTGAGAAAAATAAGACATGGCCTCTAGTTCCTAAACCAGAAGAAAAAAATGTGATTGGTATCAAGTGGGTATATAGAAACAAGTTAGATGAAAATGGTGAAGTCACAAGGAACAAGGCAAGATTAGTTTGTAAAGGATATGCACAAGAAGAAGGGGTAGATTATGGAGAGACATTTGTTCTTGTTGCAAACTAGAAGGTGTTAGATTATGGTGACTGATCAAGAAGTGTTGTACATACTTCATAATAAATTTTTTTTTTTGGTACTATTCGTAGATTCGCCATTAAAGTTATGGCTAATTTATGGCCGACATGTTATAACCGTAAAGTGGTTTAATACTTGTATAAAAGGCCTTAGGGTTAGGGATCGTTTCTTAGTGTTGTGATGCAAAATTGTTTTTTGTGGTGGTATTGAGCTGTAAGGGATTACAGACTATAATCAGGTTGTAATCACTAGATTGTAATAAGATCGGACTTGCTATTTGGTGGACGTAGCCCAAGGATTGGGTGAACCACGTTAAATCTTTGTGCCTTGCATTCATTTCTGTGTGATCTATTATTTTATGTTATTGGTTATATTTGCATGTAGTTTTTATTTATGTCCATGGTTCATCCTAATAGAAGGAGTAAGACTCTACTTCCTTACTCTACATACAAAGGTTTCAAAGTTTATCAAAGGGATATTAAGTCTGCATTTCTGAATGGTATATTGGAGGAAGAGGTTTACATAGAATAGCTAGAAGGATTTGTTGATGCTAACAACAAAAACATGGTATGTAGGCTACACAAAGTTCTTTATGGTTTGAAGAAAGAACCAAGAGTATGGTATGAGAGACTTAATAATTATCTTTTGAAGATTGGATTTGAGAGGACTATTGATAACAATAATCTATACTTGAAGATAGAGAAAAGAAAAGGTATTTTGTTATCTAAATTTTTTGTTGATGATATCATATTTGGAGGTCAAGGTACTTTATGTAAGATTTTTGCAAATGAAAGGAAGCAAGAATTTGAGATGTCCATGTTTGGAGAGATCAAGTTCTTTGTGGGTATGCAAGTACATCAAATGAAATATGGTATATACATCACTCAATCAAAGTATGTTAAGGAGATACTGAAAACTTTTTGATTGGAAGATTCCAAGCTAGTAAGTACACCTATGGTGACAAGACATAAATTGTCAAAGAATGATGATTCGGCTAAGGTGAATCAAAAATTATATAGGACTATGATTGGTAAATTACAATATTTACTACATAGAAGACCTAATATTGCATTATGTATAGGGATAGTTGCGAGATTCTTTGCTAATGCTAGGGAGAATCACTTGATGGCAATAAAGAGAATAATGAGATATCTGAAAGGAATAGAGAAGTATGGTCTATACTACAAGGAAAATGAGAAATTTGAATTGAGAGCCTATATTGATGTTGATTGGGCTAGAAATATTCATGATAGAAAGAGCACTAGTGGAGGAGCATTTTTCTTAGGCAAAGGTTGGTTACATGGACTAGCAAGAAACAAAACTACATATCTCAATCTACTGCTAAACTTGAATATGTTGCTGCTGCAATAAATTGTACAAATATTGTATGGATCAAACAACTACTCAAAGGTATGAAGGAATAAATTATTGAATCTGTGATACTTTATTGTGATAATACAAGTGCTATCAATATATCAAAGAATCTTGTGATGCATACAAAGACTAAGCACATTGCAATCAAGTATCATTACTTGAGAGAATTAGTTCAAGATAAAGAAGTGAAGATGAAATATATTAACACCAAGGAACAAATTGTTGATATCTTCACAAAATCATTACCTAAGGATGCTCATGAGTATCTAAGAGGTAAATTAGGAGTGATACCCCTATCAAAGGCTATCTAAAAGGTACAAGAGGTGCCCTACATCAAACAAGCTAATTGACATATGTTACACATTGATGTAGTGGATCTTACTTTAGGAGCTGCCTAAAGAAATCAAAGAGCTAGAACTAAAAATTAGTCACAAGCAAGGTCACTGAGGGAGAAACTGAAAATGTTCATATCTGCATATGAAGATAACCAGTCTTTGGCATTATTGTCAAATAGGGAGATAAAGGCATTGAAATAAGAGAATAAAAGGGAGAAAGAGTACTAAGTTTCATGAAAGCTAAGGGGGATGAAGGAGAAATCCTGATCTACCTAGTAAGAGGGAGATAATGTTGAGGGAGATATAATAAGTGATCAAGAGGGAGTCATAAGGATGAGTTGATTGTCTGTTGATCACAACAGAATTTTGTAACCTATTTAGAATATGAAGTTGCTGATAGAGGGAGAAATTGTAATACAAGGAATTATTTTCTTTTTGGTATTCTAATTGGTCATACTAATTAAGATTGCTTAGTTTGGTTTTCCATTAATTTCAAAGAGGGAGATTGTTGAAAATAGATTGATACAAGTATGATAAATGTGTTTCAATCATTTTTTTGTCACTGATGTCAAACCTGCTACTTGCTGGTAAGACAGTTACTTATATGATTTAAGTACTATCATTTGTTTGATTGATGAAGAGGATTTGATCAAATTAGGTAACAATAACACCTAGAGGAAAGGTTGAGTTATGATACGAAAAAGAGTACAAGGATTAGTAAAGACAGTGATATTATAGTGCATTGATAATTTACTTAAGGCTACAAAGGTTGGTTGCTCTAAGTAAGTTTAGAAGAACAAGTTAAACAAACTTTGTTTTCCAAGCTTGATCGAATGGATAGTAGATGTCAAGCAAAATTAGAGCAAGCCAAGGAGAAAATCAATTGAAGCCAAGAAAATTAAATTTTAGTGTAAGCCAAGTGAAATAGTGTAAGCTGTGTAAAGTTTAATTGATGCC
The DNA here is from genome assembly GCA_028749045.1 of Cupressus sempervirens. Taxonomy (NCBI): domain Eukaryota; kingdom Viridiplantae; phylum Streptophyta; class Pinopsida; order Cupressales; family Cupressaceae; genus Cupressus; species Cupressus sempervirens. Next base: position 786,130,709 of record CM053790.1, read on the forward strand.
AAGCACTAGTAAACTTTAGTTCATGTTGAGTGTTTTGATAGTGGATGTTGAGCAACATAGTATGTGCTGAGCATCAGAAGCCAGTTAATGCTGAGTGTCAGCATTATGACAAAGATTGAGATTTTGATCAATTTTAGCTGACAAGTTAATTTTCTTGAATTATGTGAACCACGTGGAAGATAAGATTAATGAGCTAGTGGCATATAATTCAAGATAAACCATTTTGAGGGTGAATTCAAAGAAGATTGAGGGAGAAGTTTCTAGAAGGTAATGAAATGAAATGAGGGCTAGATTCATTGAATCCTATCTAATCTAACCTAACCCTATAATGGATGATGGAGGTTGAAACAAAAAAATATCTTAATTCTCTATTTATAGAGATGGCTGGTCAAAAGCAAGAGTTGATGTGAGGGAACCTAAGGAAGACAAGGAGTCTAGGGTATTTGCTTTATTTAGTGACATAAGAGAAGAGACTACATTGGTGAACAAAGCAAGAAGGCTTAAGGGTATGTATTCTTGAAGGGTGAACAAGCTATCAGAGCTAAAGAGTGTGAAATCCAAGTAGAATGGAGGACTAAGAGATCTGTAATTTGCAAATGAAGTTGTAAGTTGTTATCAGATCAAGCCTTACTATTACTCTCTAATCATTGTATCAGTCTAGGGTAAATCCTTTAACTAGGTGACATTCCAAGTGAATGATCTAAAGTCCTCAAACAAGGCTCACTCCTAACAGGGTGGTTGAAATCCTTTAACTGGGTCACATTTAACAATGTGTAGTGTAACCTTTAACAAGATTGACCTTTCATAGGGCATCACTTCAGAAGAGTGAGAATGGATAACATGTTACTAGTGTTTTTTTCCAAATTGGGTTTCCATGTTTAATCATTGTGTCAAATGTGTTATTGAATTTGTTATGTTTCATGTTTACATTTCTACAAATTGATTTGATAGTAACATACAAGTTTAAGTGATTGCATAATCTAATGGATGCATGCATGATAAAAATGTTTTATGTTTATGGGTTCACTAAGTTGTGAAAAGTTTTAATTGTACATTTGGACCTTGGATTACTAGTCACATCACATCTTTAAATAGTATATCACATCTTTGTACTAGTCACATTGGTCCATATCACATGTATCAAATGCAAGATCTTCATATAAAACATTAATTTGATTAGCATCAAGATTAGATTGAGATATTAATTTAGCTAATCCTTTCCCTCTTACTAATTTGGTGATCTGGATGTCAATATTAAATTCTTGTACACTGTTGATCCATCTACACCTTCTACTTGATTCTTCCTATTGAGAGAAAATATCCTTAATTGTTGTACTAGGCACAAATGCAATAACAATAGCACCTACTAAGTAGCATCTAAAGCCCTTAACAACTTTAACAACTGCATATGCCTACTTCTTATTGATTTCATAGTTAAGTTCTATAGGATGAAGGGATTTTCTTAAGAAAGCAATGGGTTATTTATGACCATCTTCATTTTTCTATAATAGAACTGTAGCAATGGTGTGAAAAGGAGAAAAATTAAAAAAGTGCATAGGCTTTCCATAATGAGGGGTCCTAAGAACTAGTTCATTCTTAATGGCATTTGTTATTTCTTGGAAGGCTATAGTTGGTTCACCATCCTAATTTATAGTTGATCCTTTCTTGAGTATTTTTGTGTTTGGTTTGCTAATTTTAGCAAAGTTAGTTACAAATTTCCTTAAAAAATTGACTTGCCCAAAGAAGGATTGTATACCTTTAACATTCTTAGGCATTGGTACTTTATCAATGGTTACTACCCTTTTAGGGTCAATCTTGACTCGTTCCTTTGATACTATATGGCCAAGAAACTTTCGTTCTATTACCCCAAAAGTACACTTCCTTGGATTTAAAGAGACACCATACTCTAGGGCTCTAAATAAAATATTTTCTAAATGGTTGTAGTCTTATTCAACCTTCTCTAAGTATGTAGTTAGTTCATCCTAATATACAACCATAAACTTTTTAATATATTCTTTATAAGACACATCTATAGCTCTCTAGAATGTTCCCCCTGTATTGATTAGACCAAAAGGCATTTTGACATAGACATAAGTTCCCCATGGTGTAGTAAAGGTTCTCTTGAATTTCTCTTTCTCATCTACTAGGAACTAGTTATATCCTGAGAAGCAATCCATCATAGACATCAATTCTAAACTAGTAACCTGCTGTAACATGGCTTCCATGTTGGGCAGTCCATAATTATCTTTTAGGGATGCAACATTCAAGTTTCTAAAGTCAACACAAAGCCTAATGTCTCCCTTTTTATTTTTGATAGGTACCAAATTAGACACCCATGATGAATTTCTAATTGGTTTGATAATCCTCCCATCCCTAAGCTTCATAAGTTCCTCTTGCATTTTAGTGGCTAGAGTGGGATTAACAAGCCTTTGTTTTTGCCTAAAAGGTTTGACATTTTCCTTCAGAGGTATTAAATATTGGAAAAGGTCATGTCTATATGCTTTAAGGTCATCATATGACCATGCAAAAACATGTTTGAATATTCTTAACAAATCTATCAGAGATTTCCTAATTTTAGGGGATAAGGTTTTACAAGTGAATACCTTTTTTGGAGATTCAATAGTGCCCAAATTGATTTCTTCAAGCTCTTGTGGCATGTTTTCTGTAGTATCTGGATGCACGCTATCTTTACTATCAAAAGCACTCTCAAGAACCACCATAACTTTAGGGACCTTGTTTGACTTTAGCTACAAAATTTCCTAACCAAAGATGGTTTATTTTCCATCTATTGTCTCTACAATAGAACTGTAGTCCAATTCCTGACCATGATATTTATCTTCATTAAGTAAAAAATTCAAGATATCTTTATCATCTTCAAAAACTTTCTTATTCTCTACATTATCAGGAATAGAAGGCATATTTTGCATTTCAATTGTAGACACACCAAAAAATGACACATTATCATGCTTGATTGCCACATTAGCTAGTAAATCAACCTTCTTGTTCTTGCTTCTATCCATCCAAGAAATGCCAAAAGCATCAAATGTTTCTATTTGATCCCAAACAACATTTGTATATTGTCTCAATCTTTTATTCTTGGAGGCATAAGTTTCTTTAATCTGAGACACTATTAACTCAGAATCACCAATAACATGCCACTTTTTAATACCATGATTGGTTGCAACTTTTAGTCCTAGAAAAAATGCTTCATACCCTACAACATTATTGGTGCATGTAAAGTTCAAGGTAAATGAATACCTAAAAGTGTTTTTCTCTAGAGAAATGAAGACAGCTGCAACTGCTGATCTTTCTCTAGAACTTGCCCCATCAAAATATATGGTCCATAAGTTCTGTGAATCTGGACAATTTATCAACTCTTGTGCAATCAGGGGAGGGGGTTTTTAAATTTCTTTGATGACAAGCTTTTCCCTAAATGCATTGACATTAGTGTCCAAAAAACAAGTGGCATCCTTATCAATACCATCCTCAAATATGTAAGTGACTCTTGGCTCTCTATCAACTTTGACAAATTTATCCCCTATGTGAAAAATGGCATATGACAAGTCACTTTGCAGGCTACCTCCCATTACAACACTCCATTTTCTAGACAGTAACATCCCATAATGGGGAGGAATATCTACCATAAGAACTATCATGGTTATTTCAATATTAGGGTAAGTAACAACCTTGAAAGGTAGGGCATTAATTGTACCTATAACAAGCACTTCTCTAGCATCCATTGCTCTACATCTTCCTTGCTTGGTATCTACTTCTAGGCCTAGGGTTTACATCACCTTAAAAGGCATAATAGTATTTGATGCCCCTGAGTTAATCACACAATTCTTTAAAGTTCTTTCATTTATGACTAAGTTAAGGAAAAAGGGATCAATATCCTACAAGAAGGCTACAAAGGAGTTTTCTAAGTACATTTGGGGTATTTGAGATATAACTTCTCTGTCCTCCTTATCTTTCATTGCCATTGGTATTTGAAGTTCTACTAATGGTTCTGGCTCAACAATATTATCACTTCCTATACCACTCAACCAAGATAGGGCTTTACTCTTATGTTATTCTATCCTAAACATTTCAGAAAAAGGAACCTTAACAATAATCTCAGATAGCATAGAAAAACTATCAACAAGATCATATGCAAGAGTTTTGGGGAGATTACCTCTAATGGCTTGCTCTTGAATAGAAGGTTCCCTTAATTTTCTAGTAACATTAGAGTTCACCTTTATTTCTTGTACCTTGGCTCTGGTTTTTTCAACTCCATGAAACTACACTTTTTCTTTGGCTCCCACTTCTTGTTCTTATTTTCCTTGGCCTTCACAATCACTAGATTTTATTTCTTATTCTTATCAGCCAACTTATGAGTGATATCCTTGATAAAAAAGACTAGATGACTTGCCTACAACATTATTTACATTTCTATTTCTTAAATTATAGGTGCTATAGACTTGAGCAATCATCTCAGTAGTAATTTTTTCAATCTCCTCCTTGGATGGTTTCCTCAAATTTGTGCGATCTATATCTACCAATGTACTGCATACCCTATCTTCATCATGGTCTTCATTATTTCAAAACACCTACTAATAGTGTAATTGATAGGTATTCCTCTGGTCTACAACATCACATTCAACACCCTCTAAATTAGATTCTTCACCCCCATTACATAGGTTTACCATATTATAACCTATGTCCTCCTAAATTTCTTCTTCCTTTGCATCCTCATTTTGTTCTTGTTGATTTGCAAAGAAAGATTGGGCTAATGCACAATAATTAGGGGAGTGAGGAGACTAGCATACAATACACCTAGGAACATCATCTATCATGTTCACAGAATTCCTCTGCAATGGATTTGGTGTACTTTTATCTTTGCTTCCTTGAGTGGGATTAGGGATTAGCTTTCCATCCTTCCATTGAGTAGTATAAGGATAGTTTTGCATTCTAGGTTGCCTATCATAGGGTGTTTTATATTGAGGATTATCACTAGTACTCTTTTTATTTGTCTATTTTGCTGATGGATTCATATTTTTCAACAAGTTTAACACTTGACCCATTGTATCTTCTTTAGTATTTTTTTTTACAGTAGGCCTTTCACCCTCTTTCTTGGTTCTAGGATTAAACAACTTAGGGTCATCCCTTCTTCCCAATTTTCTAGAGGCTTTTCTATTGTTCTCAATGTTTATAGCTATCTTATAGGTCTCCCTCAAGCTTCTAGGATCCTTGTACCTAATAATATATGCCATCTTATTATAAAAAAGCATTAAAGTAATTGGTAAGGCATACATCTTCAACCAATCCCATTACGTGAAATAACTTGTACATCCCTTTTTGAAATCTGACATTAAAATCAAAAGTAGATTCATTTGCACCCTTTTTGATGTTGTTAAACTCATTTAACACAAAGATAACATTGGTATTGTTACCATTTTTCTCTTTAAAAAAAATTCCAAATCATCCCAAGAGGCTACACTATCATCTGGTAATCTTCTAAACTGGTCTCTAACATCTTCAGTCAAGGAATGCACAAATAACTTCATAGCAAAATCCTCATGCTCTACCTCATAATCATTTAACATTTCTATGAACTTTCTCAAGTTCTCTTCACTAGTCACAACATTGTTACCTAGATATGTTACAACCTTATCCCTCAAGTCATTAGAGATAGGATGTGGAAAACCTGCAATGCCTAGAAAAGACATTTGTTTGTATTTTTTCATATAGATGGGTTTTCTCTAGAATCCTATATCATATGAAGTGCTAACTCTAGTGGTCTAGTTTTAGATAGGGATTTGAGGTTGTTGGACTTGTATAGTGATAGAGGATGAGGTAGGGACTTGTATAGTGATAGGTATCTGACTATCAATAATAGAGGATGAGGTAGGGACTAACTATAATATATTTAGGCCAATTAGCATAGGTCCACAAGTGGGTATAGATTGAAAAATTTGTGAGGATTGATTTTGGCCAAATGCCAAGGTAGAGTTGGACTTAATGAACTATATTTTTCTCCTAGTTTCAATAGCTATGGCTTCATTTTCAACCTTTTCCAACTCTTTAACTAAATCCTCTCTTTTCATTTTAGCATTTTCTAATTCTAGGTCCAGCTTAGACATGGTAGGGTTCTTTGGAAAGCATTGAGGTTCATTGATTTGGACTTCTAACACATTTATTTTCCTTTATCAGGATTCTTCTTAATCAAGTCTACAACCTTAGGTTATACAGGTCCCTCCTCTTTAAGGAAGCATTCTTGCTCTTGGATTTTGGATTTTAAAACATCAATATCTCCAAAAATATCTGAGTGAAGGTTAGAAGATTTCTCCTCTAATTTCCTATTTTGCTCTTGCAAAGAGGTCATTCTCCTAAGTAGGTTATCTCTCTCAATGAGAGTATTCAAGGCAATTTTTTCCATTTCTTTCTCCAAACAAATTCATTTGGCCTCTTCTTCTGTAACCCTTCTCCTAAGAATGGTTAGTTTTAGCAATAAAATCTTAGGGTTTACAACAGTGGCATCTGAATCTACTGGATCATCTAGATCAAGAAGATTTACCACATATGGTCCTTGTCTAGGAATGAATAAACATTCATATTATCCCCAAAAACCCAACTGTGGTTGATTTCATTAAGAAAACTTGGTCCACAATGGATATCACCTACTAAAGGAACATTTTTATCATGATATACCCTCTTTTCTTGGAAATGGGTGGTAAATGTCTCTCCCAAGAGCATAGTATTTTTAGATTCCAAACTTTTGGAAGGAGATTCTCTTTCTAACATAGGGTGGTATTGTGAGTTGGTTGACATGCTACCTCTAGGGACCCATGTAGGATTAGAGTTTGCTTTCTTTTTACTTTGGTTCTTTCTACCTATAGGAGGCAATTTAGTGCATAATGGTATCCCTACGTTAGCCTTAGTAAAAGTTGGGGTATTTTTATTCCTATCAGCCATTGGTTGAATTTTTTTTGAAATTTATAGCACTAACTACAAAACCTTTTACTTGATTCATCACCCTATGAGGGGAAAGTACTTGAAAATTACCTTTGGACTGAAAAAAAATAGGGGACTTTCTTTGATAGAAAATAGGTCAACTAGAAAATATCAATATGCAACACTAGGTAATAGAACCTTACTCTTTATAGAAGACACTAGGAAAAACAATAGCAAAACCTATAGCTCTTCAAACAATATTCTTTATACAACTTCCCAATAGAGTTGCCATTTTGTTGGTGTTTTTTGGAATACTAGGTATTTTAAACCCAATATCAGGATGCATAAGATGAAAACAAGCCTAGGAATTAGCTAAGTCCTTCTTTTAACAAGGTTAATCTTAGCTTTGAACCAAATTCAATAGAGTACACAAGACTCTCTGCACTTTAGGCTCTACAAGGCCAAGGTAGGTACACCTTAGGGATACGAAGGTAATTGGTTACAAAATTTTCTTTCTCCACAGATTTACTCATTTATACTTCTTCTTTCAAACCTACCCCTTATAGTAGATAATGGTCACAAATTCTTCTTGGATTTTCAAATAGTCTCTCTAATCATAAGAGCTAGTTATAACTAGAAGGAAAACTATTACAAACAAGTGATGACCAATAACTTTAATTCTTCATTACATAAAATGCAAAAATGATTTTGATTGATATATTTATTTTTAAATTATAAGACCCACCAACTTGAAACTGATATCAATTGATCAGTGCCTTATCCATAGTCATATAGACTCAAAATCAGGAACCTCAGACCTATTCAAATGACTTACAGTTAAATGTCAATAGTGAAATCTAAACTTCATTCTTATCATATGCTTTTCATATATCAAAAACCCTACCACTTACTAAAAGCAATTACTTAATTCTTTGAATCAAGAGCAATCAATCAAAGATACACAATTCATCCAAATTGCATTAAATTGAAAGAACATTATTCATTTCAATCTCAAGACAATAGATACACCAGAAAGAAGACAAACCTCAGATACACAAATATGAAAATTTTCCTTTTGTATTACTTTCATTGAAAATGAACACAATATTGATATGGACTCAAAATATAACTTAGAACTTGACAACTAGACCATTCATATAATCAACAAAACTAAACATGCTATAAAAATGACATTATAGAACTAAAAAAATCTATAGACTTCTAACCCTAGCTCCACATCCTAGAAATTCTTAAATAGGATTGCAACTAGCTACAAATGGGAGGACCTATCAAATTTGATTGAAAAGCAAAAAACCCATACACAAATTGTAGAAGATATTGCATTTCACACACTGTGCATCAAAATTAGGACAACAACTACTAAATCAGCATGGCAACACCCACTACAAGGGTTTTACATTTAATTTTGATTGTTCTATGTTTCCTTGATCATCAAAAGTTCAATTTCCCTCACTATCAATGTTATTAATTCTCGACGTATAAGATTTCATCAAAATTCTCTTTCCTACACCTTAAAATCATATCCAATTAGATCATGAACTCTGAGAATTGGCACTTCTTCTTCCTATTTATTTAGTGTTGATTTGTCCCTACAAATTTACCATCAACCTTGATCAAAACCCCGCTAACTACCAAATGATATTCATGTCCACAACATTTGAATTTTTGTTGAATCCTTTTGACTCCCAATCTCACAATAGAATGATCACATGATACAAAGTTAAGCACCTTTTGGCATAGCATCTTATCTCTTTTTCAATTGACCATTGATCTTATGATCACAACCAACCAATTGTATCATATCACCAATGGTTAGCACTCGAACCATTACAATTTCACGAGAACCCCTAAGTTGCGATAATGCACCAGCACTTCATAAACACTTATGTTTGACCTTTAATCCTTTCTAGAGTGTGCCATGTGTTAGCTTCTAATTTGTCTGTCTCTACTTCTAGATTTACCATCTAGGCTTGCTAAGACACATGCCCCCATGTCATTTCCCCACTTTGTCTATCTTCAACACATCTTCGAAATGCAAGAATATGACAATCATCAATCCACATCTAATCAATGACTCAAGTACAACTGTAAACCTGTGACCCCCAATCAGGAGCTTCATGTATGACACATAATTATTTTCATCCATATGGAGACCAGTTGAAAATCCACAACTAAACTCATGGTTACCTTTTAACACTAGTGAATATGTGATCCATTGTATTTCACACCATCATGACTCAAACCCAGATTAACCTCCTAACTCTAGTGACCACGCAACAAGGATGCATTTTAAAATTAGTTGCCACTTTGCAACTTATCTTTATCATTGACTGTTTTGACCTACGGTCATGTGAGAACCTTAGACTTTAGCTGTTTCCAAGCTTCACTTCTTCCTTTCCTTATTGCCTTAGTTATCCTGCAACCTTGCAACATCTTCGTTCTGACCATCATCGCAGCCTCACAACTACTTGGCATTATTTCCTTCTAGCCATTGTGATAAAGTGATGCCATAATTTAACTTTCTTCACACCTTTGGGACAACCAAAAAAAATGTTGACCTAATTTGTGCAATAGTGCACTGAGCATTTTCATTAACTATAACACTTGTCTACACTATCTCAAATTTAACTCATGGTTTTTTGTTAACTCGGGTGACCATGCGAACCAAGATATTTCACATTATTGCATCATAAATCCATGGTTAAGCTATAAATCACTACGACCATGAAAGAAAGGTTACAAACTCAATGTTAATGCACTTGTCACAAGTTTTCAACTTAAAACTTTGTCATTTCAGACATTTGCAAACATGCGATGAGCACTTTATCAGACTATAGGATGATCTTTGCAACCTCACGGCTTGACTTCCTGTTCAATTGAGTTAACTTGCAACCATGTGAATACTACAACCTTTAACCCTGATCATCATCTCACAACTAGAAATCTTAACTCAAGATTAACCTATTTGATCATACAACAAGGAAATCACAATGTCATCCCACTAACCTTAGGTTACATTTATTCCTGTGCAATCTTGCAATAGTACACATCTTAACCATTGCTGAACTTGGACCCATTGGTATATGTGGTAAAAGGGTGTTCCTTGCTTCCCTTAAACTTCATTAATTTTCATAATGTAGGCATATGCTTATCATAGATCTTGGATGATCTAATGGCAGTGGTAAAAAGCATCAGCCTACAAAGTATTGAACTGAAAAGGGGACCTGCCAAGATAGGTGGTAGCCAGTCAAATGTTTGTGACTAAAAACTCGTATCTTCATGAAATCCTTTCAACTACATGAATAAACTGCAAGCAAACTAGTTAACCCCTTTCGCTCAACTGTAGTATAGGATGTAACTCTTTCTTTTAACCTATGAAGTTGTGACCCCAAAGATGATAACCATTTCACTCAGTCACACCACCATAAACCATTAACTATTTATAGGAAATAAGGCTGCACCAAAGGGCTTATCGCAATGTCATGACTTAAAACATGAAGCTAGACATGAAAAGTGAAAGGGTAAAAACATAGGATATAAGATAAGTCATGATTTCAATGTATTCTTTTCAAAATCAAAATCCTAATGATAAAGGCAAGGTAAAACCCTTAGGGATTGAACATGAACAAAAAGAAATTTGAAACCCTAGGGATTTCTAAGCAAATTCATTCATGATTTTCACTAGTATTGCACACTTTTGGTAAACTGAAAATTAGGCCAACACTATCTTGCATGAAAAGATGAATTTTCTTGAACAACCAAATGCATTCTCTCACATTCAGTAATGCAAAATCTCGTGTAAGATAGTAAGACCATTTTTTCTCAGATGAGAGATAGTGGATAGTTTGGATTGGCTAAGGAAAGTTTATAAGTTGGTTTTGGACACCCTATTGGGTTCTACACCTTCCTAGTTCAAAACATATTTAATACAAGGTATAAAAATATCATTATCCTGTCTTGCATGCAAGAATGTATTATCTTGCACACAAGAAGGTATTCTATCATGTGACAAATGCATTCTCTCATGCATAGAAGAATACTATCTTGCACAAAAAGATGTATTGCCTCATGTGACCAAATGCATTCTCTCATGAACAACAATGTAAAGTCTCGAGTGAGATTGTAAAGCAAAGTTTTCTTGTGTAAGAAAACATGGGCATTTTGGCTAGGCCGAGGAAAATTCAAAAGTTGGTTTTGGACACCCTATAGAGTTCTACACATTCCTAGTTTGAAATAGATTTTCCATAATGTATAAAATATTACATTTAATGTATCCAGTGATTCATTTGAGTTAGTATCCAGACCTCTTCAAGTTAATATAAAGAATCTAGGAAATTCTAGGGCTTCATAAATTCAGAATTAGCCAAATTATAGGGCTTCAAGAATTCAGACTTAGCCAAATTTCAAGAGATGGCATTTGTCTTTCAACATGGTGTCCTATACATGAGTGGTTGTAACGTTAAAACCTCATGTTGTGCATAACTATTTGAGGGTCTCTTCGTGTAATTCTTGATTATGATATGGTTGGTTGGAAATGGACTTGTATGTTTAACCATGATAGGAACTTGTTCTTTGGGGCTTAAAAAGAATATCTCTCCTTGTGTATTCTCATGATTCGTGTGATTTGTAGTCATAAGTTATGATTTGATGCTTGGGGATCTTTGGAAGTGTTTGTAAGACTTCCACTAGTGTAGGTGAACATGTGAGTTTAGCCATGTTCCCTATTCTTATTATCTTCTTAAGATATTTCATTCTTGCACTTGGTTACTTTAGGTTTTTGTTAAGTAACTTATCTTAAGAAAAAAATTATTCAGTGCATGTTGTATCCTTGTGTTCCAAGGATCTCCAGATAGGGCATTACATGCATAGTCACAACATAATATTTTAATACAAAATGACTGTTGAAACCTCACGATTATCAAAAACATAGGTGCTATATGAAAAAGCACAAAAAAAGATTTTGAAAGCAAATAGTACAAGCATCGTAAAGCCAGAATGTGACACTTTTTGAGTTTTTGAAATTTCTCATACATGCTAACTTAAAGAAACCACTAATGCCATTATTTTTCTCAACTACTATTAAAAGGTGATGTAATAGATTTCTAATTATAGCATCACACAGTTTTCAAGGCCCAAAGAGAATTGAGCACTAAGTTATTTTCAAAGTTTTTACTTGCAAAAAAAGTGTTTGAAGTAGTTTGAAACTAGACAAGATGACATAGGAAGAGGGAAGGATAATAGCTCATGTCAACATGGAAGAATTCACTCAAGGCACTGAGAAACCCAAAATATAGCTGGCCAACCTCTATCCAGAAGAGTGGGTTTACTTTTTACCAAGGTTATCTCATGCTCAGACAGTAAAGTTGCATATTTTCAAAGCTGCATATAGTTTCTGTAGATATGTGACTATGCTAGAAACCAAGGGAAATGAGTTATTTTGGTATTTCTACAATAATAGGTTTGAGAAACTACCAATCTATAACCCATGGATCAAAATTTTAGATAACTTAATCATTATAGAGGTGATAGTGGATTTAGACCTAGTAAAAGCCTTACTAAAGTCCCAGAATCCTATAACTCATGGATCTCATAGGAAAGATATGAGTTTGTTGTGTACCTTAGATAGGGAGACATTCATAGCGGTCTTCAACCTTGGAGGACCAATGAAAAGGGCTATTGAGCAAGAGAAAATGAATGAGACCTTTACAAACTAGAAAATATTTTTCACTAGTAAGGTCATGAGAATAAACATCCTAAATCCAAAAAGGATAAGGGTGAACTCCCTAAAAAGGTAGGAGAATTCATGCCTTTATAATTTTTTAGCAGATACTTCTAGTATACTATTTTTGGGATTTACAAGATGATTGGATTGGATGGTATGATGAATGCTCCTAGTAATATATATATATATATATATATAAAATTTCCCTAGACATCCAGGACTCACACCATAATGTAGGGTATGATTTTGTGACCCACATTATAAATGTAATACACAATCAGATTATTGATGCTCAAAAGGGAGAGATGGGGAATTTCAAATTCCACCACTACTCATTATGAATGCACATCATCCTCTACAAGAATCAACAACACATCAATCCTAATTTTATTGAAGGGACAAAGGAGAATGGAGAGAACCTACCTATGCAACTATGGACTTGCTTATGGAAAAGATTTTATCCCTAATCTAATGGTATTGCTTTTTATAATGAGTTTGTCTTTCTAATTTCAAATATGCTTGCTGATATAATAGGGAGGGTTCCTAGGGGTTTCAAGATGTTGATTAGAATGTCCTAATGGAGATAGAAGGTTAGGCCATGATTGGGCTAGTTTTTTAAAAAAAAATCTTAATAAGGGTTTTTGGATGCCCCCAACCCCCTCATGTTTTTCCCAAATATATCCTAGAAAGATTGGGTACAATATAATTCTTTTGTAAGTTGATAATGATTAATAGGGAATACCTAGGACCTATAGTAAAAAAGGGTTCCTTTGTTCCTAGAAATGTCAAAATAGGAGATTTTGTCATAGAAAAGGATCACACATAAGAAATAGATACATATATAAGTGAATTCCTATTGCCCTTTGCCCCCTGCTAGGACCTATGATTCTAATGACTTGGTTAAGAATTCCCTAAAGTAGATGAGGAAATATTCTCTGCCAAGCAACAAACCCTATTGGGAAGAGGATGTGATAATGAATTCTTTGGAGATAGAGGACTATAGAGATAAGACTTTGAAATGGAAAGATATCATGAGGGTAGAAGAGGAAATGAAAATAATTGAACCCTCATTTAAGGGTTTTTACCATGATGAAAGATACTTGGATAGGTATAATAAGTGCCTAGATAATTTTAATGCCATAATGTCTCAAGTCCCTCTTGAAATAAGAGATGGAGTAGAGTCTCGATCTCCACAACAAGATGATGTTATAGAAATTGATGTGGAAGATGTTCAACCTGAAGGTTCATCATGGGCTTGAGGAGGCAGAAAAAAGTAGAAGATGATAAAAATATTAGATAAGGCCAGGGAAATGGCATTGCAGATCCTACAAAGGGGTACTAAATATTTTCATGACATAAGACACAACTTCCTAATAAGGTATACTGGCCAACATAAAAGAATCCATAATAAACATGAGCTTGAGACAAGAATGATAGATGAAAGAATAATCCAAGATCAAGAGTTTATGAAGGATGATGACATCATGAATTTTGTGGAATTCAAATCATTCTTGTTTAAGATTAAATAAAATGAGCTTAATTTGCAACTACAACGAGGAGATTCACCAGAAAAAATAGTTGAATTGGTACATAAATTGGAAGAGTATGACCCAAATAGTGAAACTCTCACTATCACTAAGGCTAGGAAGCTAGTGCAAAGGAGTGGGATGTTACTCTTTCTAGGATGGGACATCATCTCATCCTTCATGTTGGACTAGATCAGAAGACGAGACAAATCTATCTCATTTAAGGAGACAAACATTGCAAGAGAGTTGTAGGGGTCTGGATTCAATGTGGACTCCAAGATAATGACAATCTGGAGCATGGCCCCTAAATTGGATAAGCCAACTCTTATGGAGGTAAGAGACTCACCCCAAGGAAATGTGATATTCTAAAATGTTACTACTATTTCAAGTGACCAAATTCACAATCTAATGAACACTGCATCTCTCATGGGGAAGAGAAAAATGGATATGCTTGAAGAGTAGCTATATCAAACATGCAACATATCCATTGATGCAAGGAAGATATATGAGGAGGATATTAAGAAGGCATATATAATAGAGCAGAGAGTGGCTACCCTTGAGGATGAGGTGACGAATGTGAGAAATGTAACTAGACCTATCATAGAGGTCAAGGATCAAGAGACCCAATGGAAGTTGATACAATAGATGTGGGTATATATCAACATATGAAAGTGGATGAGCTAGAAAATGGAAAAGAAATAGAAATCAAAACAATGGAGAGCATGCTCTCACATAAGATAAGTATTCTCAAACATATTTCTCAAGGTGTTCACAACAATTATATTGCATTATAGGGAGCAGAATACCAATGTACATAAGCACTATCCATTCTTTTCCCCCTTATTTACTAAATGGGGTCCTTATATACCATCCTTTGATAAATTAGTCCCAAATTTTCCTCAAAAGAAATAATTTCCTTAAGAAACTATTATTTTCACAAGGAAAATGGTAAATAGAGTGAAAGAAATAAATGCATCCTTCTCTAGAAAATTGCAATTAGTAAGAAAAAAAATGAAGACCATTGCCAATGGTACACATGGTTTTATCTAGAACATAACTGATGATGAAAATAAGATAAGGTATTAGCAAGAATGGTCATATCCTTTTGATGTCATTTTGAAGCATGGGAGATTTATTGCCTACAACATTGGAGAGACATATATTGTAACAATTTTTATATTGTTAATCTTTTATATAAGTTGGAGGCAGATATGAATAAAATAGTTGTAGAGGTTAGAGTTGTAGCTGATGCAAAATGGAATAAATGCCTTAATGAATTTAATGTAGCTAGGGAAGCCACTTGGCCAAATGAAGAATATGATATTACCATTTGGGAGGTGATAGTTGACATAAGGCAATTCCATTTGGAGATAGCAATTGAGCATGCAAAGAAGAGTCAAAGAATATCAAAAGGGAGGACAAATATCTGATAAAGACACTTTATCTTTGTAGGTTACCTACTATGGGTGTGCTCTCATTACAAATTATAGAATTCATGTTGAACAACAAAGTTGACAACTGCTCAAATTTTGGCTATCTCCAATATTCTTTTATAACTATTTTGTCTCATATGTAAAAGTTTTTGTAAATTGATTTTGAATATGTGTCCTCCCATTTGAAACTTGTTGCAATCCTTATTCTATAGAAGGATTTCCAAGATGTGGAGTGATGGTCTAAGATTCATTTTGTTGAACTAGGTTTTGTTCATATTTTGAGTTGGTCCATGCATACTACAATTTTATTTCAAAATTGAACTGAAATTTAACAGTGGCTTGTATATTTGAGTTGTTTTCTAATAGGGATGGTCATTGTATTTTACACAATTCAAAGAAATTTATACAAAATTCAGAAAGCTAGTAGTTCATCCTAGAACATGTCTCTTCTCTTATCTCCATTTTGTTTAGTGAGATTTAATGGAAAAGTTTATTAAATTTCAATTGTAATTCATATTGGATTATATTTCAATTTTCTTTTTTTAATAATCTAATGGGTTATGTAATTTCTTAGATGTAAATTGGAAGAACTTTATGGTTTTCATTGAAGATTTTGATAAGTATGACATCTAGAAATTAACATTGATAATCTTTTCACAAAGTATTAGGATAAGATGCAAAAGTAAATGTCTAATGCCCATGAGTTTGCACCCAATAGATAAGGCACTAGTCATCTTTTGAAGTTGATCTAGTTGGAATACCTTATACTATGAAAAAAATCATATAAAATCAATCATTTATATTTTTTTGTTGATGTTTGAAACATCATGCTGTACTTGATTCATGGAGTTTAGGGTTTGATAAAATAGTCATTGATCATCTCTTTTCTTGTAATAGATTTAGAAGAATTAGGGCTAAATCAACTATTATTTTAGATTTGAGTTTTGAGTTTAAAAAAAGTAAAGAGTGAATTCCTAGGTATACCTACCTAAATCTTGCAGAATTCAAAGTGGAGAAGAAATCAAAGTCTTGTCAATTGGTCCTTTTAGTTTTCATATCAGAATACCTATTATAGTCTTTAGCTAATTCCTAGTTTTTTTTATCATCTAAGAGGTTATTAAAACTCTTGTCAAATAAGAAGCCAAAAAAATGACAACTCTACTAGAGAGTGTGTAAAGAAACTCATTGTTTAAAATATTGGAGTCTTTGGAATAAATTGTCCATCTGTAGTCATAATTTTAGTTGTGTCTTGCCCATGCTAGTAGCGGTAAATTTTAAGAGAAAAACCTTGAGAATATAATAAATTCCAATACAAAATGAAGTACATGATGTGGGTTGTGTCTAAATAGTGCCTTGTCTACAAGACATAGTTTGCATTTCCCAAGTGCATCATATTGAAGTTGTTTGGTGTTGGGCCCTTGTGTCATATTTGTAGTAAAGAATTATTTTCTCATGATATTTTTCTGTCTTCTAACCATAATATATTTTCCCTTCATTGGGTGGAAACTTGGTCAAAGGTTTTGTAGCTAGTGCTATATATTTTAAGTGATTGTTTCAAATGGAAGACAAAAGGAAAAATACAAGAGCATACACAAAGGCCAATCTAGAAGTGCTTATGTACACAGAATTACCTCATATGGGTGGGAATAACTAGACAAAGAAAAAAGGAGATCCTAACCACACGTGGAAGCCTAGAGATAGTGTTTCTCCCCATTCACAGTATCAACTAGTAATAGAAAGAAAATCTTCATCTCTAAATTCTAAATCTGAGAACACTAGACTCTTGGGTGAAATGTTTAATATCCCATTACCTGAAGAGAGAATATGCTAGGACAAAACTGTCTCTTATGTAGGAGATATCTCTTTTAGACCCAATGTGTCTAAAGAAGTAACCAAAGGTGGGGGTATAAAAAAAAACTTTGAATATTAGACCAAATCTGGAAAAGTTTCATACATTGAGAGGAACCTCATATATTTAGATGATCTAGTAGATTTAGAGACCACCTCTACAAACCCAGATGAATTATTGTTAGAAATTGAGAACACTAGACTCTTAGGTGAAATGTTTAATACCCCATTACCTGATGAGAGAATATACCAGGACAAAATTGTCTCTTCTATAGGATATATCTATATTAGACCCAACATGTCTAAAGAAGTAAACCAAATGTGGAGGTATAAAAACACTCTGAATATTAGACCAAATCTTGGACAAGTTTCATAAATTGAGAGGAACATCATGGATATAGATAATCTTAATCTAGTAGATTCACAAAACACCTCTGTAGACCCAAATGAATTATTGTTAGAAATTGAAACCCTTAGAAAAAAGGTTGTAGAGGAAGATGTCAAACACATTCATTTAGAAAAGGAAAAATAAATTATTATAATGAGTGCTCTCGTAGAGAGAGAAATTTTTCTTAGAAGGATGGAAGCTTTGAAAGAGAAAAATAGAAAGTTAGAAGAGAGATCTTCTATTTTACATTTAGACATCTTTGGAGATATGGGAGTGATAACCTAAAAAATTCAAGATCAAGAATGCCTTCTAAAAGAGAAGGAATGACTTGGGATTTCCCAAATCTAGCCCTATAAACCTATTGAATAAATTTTCATAGATATGACCATTATGAGTTTTGATAAAGGAAAGAAAAAGGTTGTAGGGATACAAATCAATAAGGCCCAAGTTGCCTCTAAGAATCCTATTGTGTCAAAAGTTTACTTAGAGTTGGAGAGAGAAAATAAAGAGAGGGAAGATCTAGCTAAAGAGCTAGAGAAAGTTAAAAATGAGGTCAAAGCCATAGAGATAAGGAGAAAGGCACATTTCCTCAAATCTACCTTTGGTTTAGCATCTTGGCCAAACCAAACTTCACAGGCCATACCTTTTGTTCTAATTTTTGGACCTATAGTGAATAGCCAAAGTTTTTCCTAGTCAATACCAAATTCCTCTTCCACAACTACTGGCCAAATAGGAGAAACTCAACAAGTTCAAATCCATGCACAAACCCAAGGGGTAGGACCAAGTACTTCAAATTTCTTAGTTTTCCAGAAGAGAGAGACCTATCTATATGGAGAGGTACAGACAAATGTTCTTTGTAGGTATCTCTTGTTCTCCCCATCCAATCTCCAATGACCTAAGAGAAAAGGTCATTAAATTCTTAGGAAATGATGCTATAACTGGTGTATCATCTTAAAATAGAATCACTTCCATGTTAACAGTGTTTAGCCCTCTAAGTAAGTGGTCTAGGGTCATGTCAAGCACCTTGAATAGGTTTTTGCATGGATTTGGTTATTTTCCCCCTATTCTGCTTCTCTCTCTCTCTCTCTCTCTCTCTCTATTTTTAGCCTATTTCTAACAAATTTCTGTATGGAACTAAGGATTTTGACTTTATGGGTCAAGGAAAAACTTTTAAGTCAAGGTTGACCTTGACCTTGACCTAGCTCATGGATGACCTCAACCCTGACATAGGGTGGGGTTGACCTCATCCCTAGGTCATGGATGAACTTGACCCTAACGTAAGGTGGGGTTGACCTCATCCCTGACCTCAAGTCCAATTTTCAATGATATGTATACTACAGGATATAATATGATAACTAAACGAGGTTATAAAGGTTTAGGCCTTGGAGTTAATGAGCTTGCTATTAAGTATCCCGTTCATATGCCCTCTACACCATATTTTCATGGTGTTGGTTGTTCAAAATCTCAAGTTAAGGAAGGTGATGTTAATCATCATCCTCCCCTTAATGAACTTCTCCTTACACCTACTTTGGATAACTCTAATATTCATCACGAGGTGGCTAAACAAGTGTTTATTGAATTAATGAAATCCAATAAAGAAATTTTTAAATCTACATCAAAAGATACATTTCCCAAGTACAAATTTCCTTTTCATTATCATAATACATATTTACCTGCTAATTGTAGACATTTCAAATCGTATGTTTGTGAATGAGCTACTTTAGGAATTATATCTCACTCTTGTGTAGTTTTATAATTCCTTCATAATTTATACATAGGGGATTCCCCTTATTCTAATATAATATAGATATCTTCTCCTCTTGTCTTTGGACTGGGGGACAAGAGGTGTATTTTCATCCAGTCTCCTAGGATCCATTAGGCCTTTTATTGGGCTTAATTGGTATTCTTTCTTCTTATTTTTCTATGATTTTGTATTATGCTCTATTCAAGATATTTTTTCTAAGACATTTGTTTTGCAAAGGTATTCCTTTTCTTCTTCATTAGGGGGCAAGGATCTTTCTTCCTTTCTTTGTCTAGGGGATTGCTTTCCTTAGCATAGTGGTACTTATTTATATTGCAATATTATTTCTTCATACTAATAGATGTTTTGACTATGGATAATATTTTCTATGATGGGTTATTGTCCTAGTTCATCAACTCTTCTTTATGTTTCAAATTATTTTCTTTATAAACTCTTACCCTTGCTTTGGTGTTAGAGTTGTTTTCCTCATTCCAAAGATTCATTTTCCTCTTCTTTATAGGAGGCATGGTGATTGAATCTTTGTTCTTGTTTGGTTTATTTTTGAAAGATGATATTTTACCTAAAAGTATTCCTCTATGGTGGGGTTCTTGTTGATAAGATATCTTTCTTTGAGGATCCTTTTTCCATAAGTAATATATCCTTTTTCATGATTATCTATGCTCTTGGATGTAGGGGTCAATACCCTCTGCTAAGAACATAGTGTACATTATGGTTAATAGGATATCTCCTTACATTGTGAAGTAGGTATCCTCTTCCTCTTCCTTATTCTATCTAGTAGACATCCATGATAAGGAGGGGGGAATATATAGGATCTCCCTTGTATTATAGCTTTTTATTTATATGCTAAGTCTTGGAAGGTAATGCACATAAGTTGTTGATCCCTAAAGAGACACATTTTTCAATTTTAATATGTTAAATCTTGGAAGGTAGTGCACATAAGTTGCTAAATCCTAAAGAGACATGCATTTATCAAATTTTCAATATGCTAAATCTTGGAAGGTGACACACATAAGTTGCTAAATCTTGAAGAGGCACACATTTTTCAAATTTTCAATATGCTAAATCTTGCAAAGGTAACACACATAGGTTACTAAATCCTGAGGAGACACACATTTCATATGCATAGTGTTAGAAGAAGGTGGATCTATGGGTACTCTAGAAGCCATCAAAAGATGCATTATAATTGCAAGCACAGTTTATGGGTGAACTATCAAGTTTGGCCACCTATTTGTTTCCCTCTCTTCATGATTCATGGTAAGGTGGGCATCTTACAAGGTGAGGTAATCACTTCTTCTTTTCTTTATTTTCGCTTTCATGATAGTAGGATTGGATCATTAGGCTATGTTATTTATAGTGTTTCTCTTGTCTTTCTTATGTAATAATTTATATTTTTATGATAGCTTTCCAAATATGATAATAGTATGAGAAATATTTCTTAGCAAGGTTTCTTGTGCTAGTTGGTTTGGATTTGTTTAGTACTAACCCTTTTCTTTTATGGTGTTTTGGTTTTCTTTTTGTTTTTTCACCCTTGTGTGTGTATGTTGAGTTAGAATCCTTGACTTTGGGTCTTGTTTCCTTAGCTAAGTTTTATTTTATCTTGTTGTGAACCACTTGGATCTCTTCTTTCTTCTCCTTTACCAAGAGTTTGCATTAAATCCATACTTTTGCTAAAGTAGGGGCTTAATGTATCATCTTAAAATGGAAGCACTTCCATGTTAAGAGAATTTAGCCTTCTGAGTAAGTGGTATGGGATCATGTCAAGCACCTTGAATGGGTTTTTGCATGGATCTGGTTGTTTTTCCCTTATTTTGCTTCTCTCTCTATTTTTTTAGCCTATTTCTGACAACTTTCTTTGTGAAATTGAGGACTTTGACTTTCTTAGTCAAGGATGAACTTTTAGGTCAAGGTCAAAATTGACCCTGACCTAGGTCAAGGATGACCTCAACCCTAACCTAAGGCATGGTGGACCTTGTCCCTAACCCCAAATCCAATTTTCAATTTCTGAAGGTTTCAGGATATTGGGCTTTGGAAAGTTTCATTTTCCCACTTCTGGGTCAATTGTTAAGGGTTTTGGAATGATACATTCTTAAATTATGTTTAATCTTGGTCCATTTCTAGAGGTTAAAGTTAATTGGGATTTAATGCTCATATGTCAATCTTCTCTAGAAGTTTGTGCCCTAGATCTCTATATAAGGAAGCCATCTTCTCTCATTTGGGTTTCTACAATCTATCTATGAACTACCTTTGAGGAGAACATCTATGAACAATCATCTATAAAATTTCAAGCAAGTATTATATCAAACATTTTCAAGGAAATATCCACATTTTATCATTCAAGCATTCAAGTTTTCCATTGAAGATCAAGGATTGAAGCATTCAAGCCTTTGAAGGGATTTGGTTCAAGCATTCAAGATTCATCATTCAAAACCCTAGATCTAATCATCATGGTGGTGTTATCTTCCTTTAAGATCTTTTGTTCATCTTCCAACTCTATTCATTCATTTCTTTGTATACGAGGATTAGTAATGCAAAGAACACTAAATATCAAATCAAAAGTATTCACAAAACTAAATAAACGTAACTTCAAGATAGACTAAGATGAGCTCTCAATTGAGAATATGAGCCATTAATGGGCTCTCTCAATGAGAAGCTCTCTTGTTGAGTAGCTTTGTCTAATTAGATAGGATGTATGCTCGATTCTCCAAAGGCTTCAATGGTGTTCTTGATGGATTTTGGCTTGGGTGAATGGATTTGATGTAAAATGGCTTCTCAAAAATGGCATTATGGCTTTACTTCATGATCAAAATGGCATTACTTTGTTACTATGGGTGATTGTGTTAAAATGGCTTGGGAGAGGATTCCTTAAATAGGAAAAGGGCTTGAGAGATCAAGGACTAGGATGTAAGGATGGGAGAAAGCTTATGGAAGCTTTAGATTGAATGAGAGGAGAGCACATGGATTGTGCTTCCTTACAGCCAATCAAGGAGTGACACATGTCACAAGGTCATTGGTTAGAGCAAGAGGGGTTGAGGAGTCAACAAAGGAGGCTCAAATCTCATAAAGATCCTCATAATGGCTTGTAAGAGTCATTTATGACTTTGTGGGCTTCATAAAGTTTTATGGTTGGGATATTTGTGAGAGAGTTGAGATATTTTGACTTGGGTTGGATTAAAAAAGTCTCAAGCTTGACTTAGGAATGTGCAAATGATTAAGGCTTGGATTAGGCTTGGGTTAAGATTATATTAGGCTTGTTAGAGATGGGCAAGTGAATGGCATTTAATGAGGGTGGGTGAAGGAGGAGATATTTGTTGGCTTTGGCTTGGGTTAGCAAGTCTTAACCCATGTTTAAGGAATGTGACAAGGTTGGGGGGGGGGGGGGGGAGGATTATGATTAGGGTCAAAGATAAGGATTGATATCTTTTAGAAGAGTCTAGGCTTTGGATGAGGATGAAGTCTTTCTAGAAGAGTCTAGAACTTCCTAGGATGAGGATAAATAAGGTTTTTAGGAAAATAAATAAAGTTTTATTTATTTCAAGGGTTTGGGTTGAGGAGATATTTATTAAAATATTTTTAATAAACATGAAGATTAATATTTAATCTTAATTAAATATTTTGAGTTGGGATTAGGGGTAGGAAATGATAGGATTGGCTTTTAATCAAAATTAAAGAAGGATTAGAAGATTTTGGAAGAAGTTAGTGGTCTTAAGGAAATTGGCCAAGTTTTGGGCAAAAGATAAATAAATTATTTATTTTGGGATTTTTGGTCAATTTATTAATTAAATAATTAATAAATAAGGAAATAATGTTTAAATAAGATTTAAACATTTTTGGGAGGGATTCCTTAATTAAATATTTTTAATTAAGATAAAGGGATTTAATGGCATAAAAATAAATTAATTAATTAAATAATTAATTAATTAATAAATGATGATGTCATCAGGGACTTTTTCAAAAAATAAAAATACATTATTTTCTAAAGGATTTTTAGGTGTCTACACTCTCAAGGTGGATTCCAAGCATACAATCATGGAGGTATTGATTTACATTTGCTAATGTTATGTTCAATCTTTCATATCAATATATTTGTTTACATTTCAAATACACTTGCATATCTATTGAATATCATAGCTTCAATGTTAGATTTACTTCTACTACTTGCTAGCATTCTTTATTTCAATTCTATTATTAAGGTTGATTCCAAACTAGGGTTTCACCAATGTAAACCCCTAATCTAAATAAAAAACCCTTTTTCTTGCAGATACAAGTGTGGAACAATGAATTAAAGTGCAAATTTGGATAACCTTTTCATCAAACTTGCAAGATCTATGAAAAAAAATTATGTTAGAGTAATACAAGTCAAGGTCAACTTTTCAACTTACAATTGTGCCCTGGGGTAAGATTGTGCCCTGTTGTGTGGGTCAAGGTTGACCTACCTTCAGAAGGACAAAAGTTTTTTGGGTTTTCTTCATCTCAACATTTTCAATCTAGTGGAGGTTGAAGAATTCTCTGATACTATACACAGACATCATAAATCAAGATTTTCTAGATTCACCCTACTTTGAGGTTAGTATTTTTGTTTGATTTATTCTAGATTTCAAGTACATACTTTTTCATACAAAGATTATAGGATCTCCTCTTTTCTTCAAATTCTCCATTGCTTGACCCATTTGTGCATTGATCACTTCCTTGTGGTTAATCAATTTGGATAATTCCTTTTGAGAATTTGGGTTGAGGATAGGTCTTATTTTCTTTCTATTCAACTAGTGAAGAGCATCTGAGAAAATTTATTTATATTCTAAATGACTATGAAGTGAAGCATGAGGATGTGGTTATGAAATTGTTTGTGCACTCACTCATTGAGGATTCAAGGGATTGGTTCATAAGACTTTCTGATGATAGTATTAGTTCTTGGGATGATCTAGGGAAGTTGTTTAAGGAGAAATATGGTGCAACACTAATGCAATATATATGTTAAATGAGTTCAATAATATTAAGAAAAATCAAAATGAGTCAAAACTTGATTTTAATATACAATTCTAGAAGGGAATGTATAAATTATTTCAATTCATGAGACCAGGTGAGAATGTGTGTCTCACTACTTATTTCAATTCCCTTGACAATAAAATGACATATATTCTAAGAGATAAATATCCCAAGACATTAAGGGATGATTTTAAGATTGTTATAAATATTGAAAACAATATGAGAGCATCTGGTATACTTGAAAGAAGAGATGCTCCAAAATTGTTCAATCCTAGGGGAAATAGCAAAGAAAGTGATAAACCTGTTACAACTAAGAAGCCTGATGATGACAAGATGGATCAAGTTTAAATCTTCTTAAGAATTTGAATCCACCAGTAAACCATGTAAATAAGCCCAATTCTGGTGAAAAGCCTCAATTCAATAACAACTATAATAAGCAGATCAGATTGCAAAAGTATCCCTAAAACACACAATGGAAGGATGGAAAGCCCATTCCTAACCCTTCCCAAGGCCCAAAGGATAAAAATACACTAGATCCATTATAGAGAAATTTTATGAATATAATGAAGGAAATGTCTTGGTGCATTATTTTCCAATCTCCTCATTCTCCTGACTATTGTGTTGTTGCCCAATCATTTTTTGCGAATCAACAACCACAGCCTAAGGAAGGTGAGGAAGAAAAGGGCCATGAAGATGAGGCATTTAATATGATTAATTTATGTGTCAATGGTGAAGAATATGATCTAGAAGAGTCTAAGATTGATATCAAAAATTAGAGAAATATGTTTCAATTGCATCGTCACCAAGTATGATGATGAAGATCAAAATGATGATAGGATATGCAACATGATATCAGATGTTGAACCTATGAATTTGAGGAAGACATCTAAAGAAGAAATTGATAAAATAACTATTGAGTGTTAGTGTAAATAATTATTATTTACACTTAAGTTTACTTAGGATAAATGCATTATTTTATTATTTATTAGGTTAGACACCTAAGAGTTTGCGTATTCATATGAGTTGTCTTGTTGACAAAAGAGGAGTAAGCAACTCTATTTTGGCACATGGTGTCTATGACACTGGAGTTTTCATAATCAATTGAGTTGTCATGAAGATAACATAGTTGTTCACACTCTTAATTAAGCACATGGTGTCTACAACATAATTTTACATGACACACCTTTTTAGGCTTATCCTCTCATCATCGCACTAACTCCTGTGCTTAATCTAGGATAACCCATTCTTAGTGGACATGTGCTTAGTTGTGAGACTTATCATATGGCTAACTCCTAGACATTCTAGATGCATCATAGAGGCTTTTATATTTAGGCTCTCTTAGTGTACTATACAATGAATTGAATATCATATTGTTATTCTGATCATACTCTGTTGGTCTATTTTGTGCTAGTTATTGTGCTTCTTGGTCTTGGGTGAATTTTTCCCTAAGGAATATTCTTACATGGTATCAGAGCCATAGAGTTGTCATTTCATAGCCACTGGAGACCAATCTTGCTTCTCCTCTTAGAGGACACCTTGACTTAGATCCAAAGTATCTAAAGATATCAACAGTGTCTAGAGCTAAGGCCATAGTATATTTTGAGGCAATTTTTTTTGTAAACCAACACTTGAAGGCCCGATTTGCAAGTATGTTATGATCTATTAGATCCAAAATTTATTTTGTTTTAGATCTAAATTTTATTTTTCTCTACAATTTTGAATTTGTATTTTTAGAAAAAAATTAGGCCTATCAAGCTGGCAAAGAATTTTTTTTTGTAGGCACCAAGTGCTGAAATCTCGGCCCTACACAAAATATTCCATTGACAATTTTTGAATATTCTATATACTCTGTGGGTTTTACATAATCTGGCAAACACATACTATTCTGGTAGTTTAACATTCCAAACTCAGTGGGACATTGCACAAGCCAATTAATCACTTTATAGCTGGTAGATGGCTTTAAGTTGAGTTTAAGTTTGTGGCTTTGTGGTTTTAGAAAGTGTTGGTTTTGCAAATCTTGCGCATGTGGGATAATTTATCCACACATTGCCGACTTGCATATCTTTTTTGGCGACTAGTGATCTAAAACTCCTTAGGCAACAACCTTTCCATGGGCCACCACACCCCTCCATCAGTAGTGGAGAAACACCCAGCCACGATTGTTTTAAACTCCTGGTGCCAAACTCTTGAAGATTTTTGGCAGCTTCCTTTTCCAACAACTTTCAACTTCTGCTGACCGATAATAGACTTCTGGAAACTCCTACACTTTGTCATTCACAAGAGGAACAAACCTCGTTGGTAGTGCTATAAGTTCCATGCAGCATAGCCAAAGACACCATGTGGCATCCAATGAATAGACCCCTACAACAACTCAACCACTAAGTAAGCATACAACACAACACCACGTGGATGGTTGACTCTGCAACATGATATAGTTAGCCTGCCTTCACATCAGCAAAGTGGCACATAAGCACCACATAGGACCAATTCAGTAGCCACATGGCCCTGCCACCTTATCCTGACAATACTACCATGTCACCAATTTGTATGGTTTGTACAACAAGTCATCCACCCCATCAACAAGGAGGATATTTTTTGTTGATGTTACAAATCACTTTCTTAAAATTGATGGCCATATGACCATCATCTGGAGGCCAAATTGAACTACTATGTAGCCATTCAAATGTCAAATTTAACCTTGTGTTTTGTTGCTTAGACCCCTCTCCAAATTTAGTTTTGATTTGATAGTCTGACTTTGGGAGGTCATATCTCAGTCATCTAGGCTCTAAATTAGGTGCAATTTTTTTTTTTTGGTAGAATTTCCTGAACTTTTTAGTGGTGCTATTTTTTCTAGTTTTAGTGCATAGATTTGTCAAAAATTGCAATTTTTGGTAATCGTACCTATCTAATCCTGCAATTTGCAACTTCAATTACTTTGTACGGGCTCATTTGGACTCTAAATCAGGTTCTATTTTTTTTGAAAGTGAATGATTTTTTGTCTACTATCTAGATCTATAATCAAATTATAGGCTTGTGTGGACAAAAATACCACTTTTAGAATTAGGTCCTTTCTTTGCATTGTATTACTTCAAAATTATTGTATTTCTAAGCTACATTGTAAAGTTCCAAATTTGAACCATCAAAGGAGTTTATAAATAGAAAAATTAGAAGTCCACTAAGGTCAAAATTGACAAAGTGGCCCATTGTAATTGCACTACTGATAAAGTGCCAAATCATGCATTAGGGGGGGTTGATTGATTATTTTTGTATTTTGGGGGATTCATTGATTAATCTCATGGAGTTTTGTCACATATGTCAGTCTAGTTTAAGACTAAAGTTGACAATGAGGAACTATCACAAATGGAGTGCCTTAATCATTGATCAATGAAGAAGTGAACATCAGGAAGTGTTTCCTTATCTCTACTCAAAAAAATTGCTACCTAATCCTACTTGGAAACATCTTTCTAAACTTCTTTAATTTTTGTATAATAGTATGAGCGAGGAAACTTTTGCTCCTCTTAGCACGGCAAGTTTTCCTCATGACATTTGGATGGCTCTTTGGGAAGCATATGGAAACCCAACAGTTCCTCCATTTTTAGAGGAAATTCTACCTCCAGTCACTTAAGGTAAGGTACCTCCAACTCTAAATGAGATCACACATTTTGATACTCCTATTCATTCTACTAATCCAATTCAAGCCTTAGATGCTCCTGATTCAATGCAGCAGTTATTACCATGTCTTCCTACTTTAGCTTCATGGGATGACTTCCTTCTAGACATTGCAAGGTTGTTTGTGGAGTCTCACATTGAAGATATGAGAGACATTATCGATGACATCAATCTTCTCTTTATTGAGGAGACTTCTTCACTCATTGTGAGGGCACACTCTGACCCTCAACCACTTGAGCTTTCTTTTGAGACTGACTTGATTGTGGCTTCTTTACAAAAATTGGAGGAGGACTCTTTCACTTATGAGGAGACATTTTAGTCTATGGAGATTGTATTCCAATTTCCTCAGACATCATATTTTTTGGGTATTCTTCCTACCAATTGGGGAGCATTCTCTACCACACCTATGGCACCATTTCTTCCTAGGACCATCATTCAACTATCATGGTGCAGCTTCTTCAATCATCAAGGAGCCTCTTTCATTGGTGTACATTCATTATTGAGGGGAGGTGACATTGCTTCTCTTCCTACATTTTCCTATCTAGATGCTTCATCATCTTTGGAGTTTGATTCAACTTCATACATGGACATGTTACCTTTCTTGCCATAATTTTTTGGGCATCCACCGAATTGGTTCGTGGCATCTTCATTCATTAAGGACTTGTGAGACATCTGAGTAGACTTCAGAGGTAGCATCCACACCATACTACATATAGATCCCTCTTCCATCTTCCTATCCATAGTGGGAAGCATATTTGCACCTATACTTGGTGTATTTTTTTTCCTAAAGGGAGAAATCTTGTTTGTTGACATTGGATTTTCTTCTATCTTCAAGCACTTATCATCTAGAGATCCTTCACTAAGGGGGGGATTTCATGGAAGGATTCTCTATTTTATATGCATGATGTATGTCATAGTGGGGGGGTCTTGTTTACTCCATCCATTCATGCATCTTTCTTTATTGTATATATCTCTCTTTTTGGGGGAGGCTTTTTCCCATGAGGGTTTCCCTCTTTCTCTATTTATAGAGAGATTTCATTGCATTTTCTTGCATTGCATTGTGTGTTCAACATTGCATTTGTACATGGGCACCTAACATGGCCTAGTATTCAGAACCCATTATGCATTTCATCATAGCTTTTGTGAGGTTAAGTGCATTCCCCTAAGTTGCACTTAAGGGGAGGTTTTAGTGTAAATAATTATTATTTACACTTTACTTAAGTTTAATTAGGATAAATGCATTATTTTATTATGTATTAGGTTAGACACCTAGGATTTTGCATACTCATATATGTTGTCTTGTTGACAACACATGAGCAAGCAACTCTATTTAGCACAAGATGTCTAAAACATTGGAGTTTGCATAACCAACTAAGTTGTCATGAAGACAACATAGTTGTTCACACTCTTAATTAAGCACATGTGTCTACAACATAATTTTATATGACACACCTTTGTAGGCTTATCCTCTCATCATCACACTAACTCTTGTGCTTAATGGAGGATAACACATTCCTGGTGGACATGTGCTTAGTTGTGAGACTTATCATATGGATAACTCCTAGAAATTCTAGATGCAACATAGAGGCCTTTACATTTAGGCTCACTTAGTGTACTATACAATGAATTGAATATCATATTGTTATTTTCATCATACTCTATTGGTCTATTTTGTGCTAGTTATTATTCTTCTTGGTCTTGGGTGATTTTTTCCCTAAGGAAAATTCTTACACTGAGATGGTGGCCCAAGTTCATAGTACATACAATCTAAGAAATAGGAAAGTGAATACTGTTGTTGGAAAGGCATTTGGTATTTTCATCAAGGACATAACTCATAAGATGGATGATGGAAATAAAGAAAAGAAACCAGTGATAGTCAAAATCAAAGATAGTAAGAATACAAATTGGGAACCTAAGAAGATGGTGTGAAGGTAGTCAAGATGAATACATAAAGAAAGAAAGTAAATCTTGATGTTGCCAGACAAGTGGAGGAGCTTGTGGTTTAAATAAAAGCAACAAAAGGTAATCCATGTAAATCTCTTGTTTATGATCCTGTTGACATGATTTCCATGTTATCACAAATTACTATTAAAGCTCCTTTATCTAAAATCTTTAGGATATAGGAACATAAGTGTAAAGCCCTTTCTTGGATAAGGGGAATTGGAAATGGTAATATTGTTGAAACAGAGTCATCAATTGGGTAGGAGATACCACTTATAGTAAAAGGGAAAGAAGAAAAGGAGCCATGTCACAAATACCTTAGATGTATTTGGATAATTCTTTTGTAGCCTATATAGAAAACATTGACTATTTCTTTCTCGGCCTAATCATAAATGACAAAACCTTAAAAATTGCATGATTGATTCAGGAGCCTTAAATATTGTCATTCCCTTTGAAGTCATGGAAGCCCTTGGTTTAAAGGTAGATACAAAGTAGCATAGATGTAGATCTATGGATGTTAGATAGGTCCTTGTTATAGGTATAATCAATGTTTTTCCATTCACACTATCTACTTATCCTGAGGTTGATCTAACCATGACTATCCTAATAGTTGATATTCCTCCATAATATGGAATGTTGCTCTCAAGAAAGTGGAGTGTTGCAATGGGAGGTAGCCTACAGTGTGACTTGTCTTTTTCCACTTTTCACATAGGAGATAAAGCCATAAGAGTTGATAGAGAGCCAAGGGTTATCCACATGATTGAGGATAACATTGATACATATGCTACTTGTTTTCTAGATATAGAAGTGAACGCTTTTAGAGATAAGATCACAATTTAGGAAGTTGAAAAGGTAGTAATATTTTATCTCTATAGGAAGTAGAAAAGTACATAGATTCTTAGAATCTTTGGACTATGTATTTTGATGGGGCTAGTTCTATAGAGGGGTCAAGGGCTGGAGTATATTTCATATCTTCAGAGAAGAATACATTTAGAAACTCATTCACCTTGAACTTTACTTGTAGTAATAACATAGTAGAGTATGAAGCACTTTTAATTGGATTAAAAGTAGCATCAAACCATGATATAAAGAAGATGCAAGTTATTGGTGATTTAGAACTAGTTGTCTTAGATTAAGGAGATATATGAATCCAAGAACAAGAGTTGAAGCAGTAGAAGAATGTTGTTTGGGACCAAATTGAAGCATTGGATGCTTTTGGAATCTCTTGTATGGATAGAACTAACAAAGAAGTGGATGATCTACTAACTAATGTAGCCATTAAGCCTAATGATATATCATTTACTAGTGTTTCCAAGATTGAGGTGAAGAACAGACTACCAATCCTTGACAACATAGAGAATTGGAAAGTATTTGAGGATGATAAAAAAATTTCAAATTTTCTTCTAAATGAAGATAAATACCATGGCTAGGAACTAGATTGCGATACTTTGGTTGAAAATATAGATGGGAAGAACACCATCTTTAGCCAAGAAATTCTATAGCTGAAAGAAAACAAAGTGCCCAAAGGATTAGTGGTGTTAGAGATTATCTTTTACAATTAGGATAGAGTTCACTTAGAAGTCAAGGAAAAGAAACCACAAGAACTAGAATAAATCAATCTAGGGACTATTGAGTCTCTCAAAAAGGTATATATAGGTAAGACTCTCTCTCCTAAAATAAGAAAGTCCCTAGTTGATATGTTAAGAAAATTTAGGCATGTCTTTGCATGGCCATATGATGACCTTAAAGCTTATAGGGAAGACTTGTTTCAGCATGTTATACCACTAAAAGAGAATGTCAACCCTTTCAAACAAAAGCAAAGAACTGTTAACCTCACATTAGCCCCCAAGATACAAGAAGAGCTTATGAAGCTGAGGGATGGTGGCATTATTAAGCCCATTAGACATTCTTCATGGGTGTCTAACCTAGTGCCATTTAGAAAGAAAAATGGTGACATTAGGTTGTGTGTAGACTTCATCAATTTGAATGTTGCCTCCTTGAAAGATAAATATGGATTGCCAAACATGGAAGTTATGCTGAAACAAGTTATTGGTTCTAAACTAGTGTCCATGATGGATGATTTTTTTGGATACAACCAAGTGTTGGTTGATGAAAAGGAGAAGTTCAAGAAAACCTCTACAACTCCATAGGGAATATATGTATATGTTCATATGCATTTTGGCTTGATCAATGTAGGACCTACATTCTAAAGAGCCATGGATGTTTCTTTCAAAAAATATATAGATAAATTCATGGTTGTCTACCAAGATGGTCTGATAGCTTATTCCAAGAAGGGTGAAGATCATTGTAGGCCTCTAGAAAACCATTAGAATATTGAGTCTAACTGAACCCAAAGAAGTGTACCTTTGGAGCAATAGAGGGGAAATTGCTTGGCCATATAGTATCCAAGGATGGGGTTAGGTAAACATTGATCTAGAAAGGGTGGCAGTAATAGATAAGGTCCCTAAGCCAAAAAAATGTAAAAGGTATACAATCTTTCTTTGGTCAAGTCAAGTTTTTAAGGATATTTGTAACAAATTTTGTTGAAATTAGGAGACCTATTTCTAAAATGCTTAAGAAAGAGGTAGTAATAAATTGGGAAGGCAATCCATCAATAGCATTTTAGGAAATTAAGGACGTAATAAAAAATGCTCAAGTACTAAGGACACTAGATTATGCAAAACCTATGCATATCTTTTCATTTGCATCTTTTCATACTATTGCATCAGTCCTCCTACAAAAGAATGAATAGGGTTATGAACATCCCATTGCCTTTTTCAGTAAGTTAATCCAACCTATAGAGATAAAGTATAAAATTAATGAAAAAGAGGTGTATGCTCTTGTTAAATCTATACAAGTTTTCAAATGTCATCTAGTAGGTGGTACTATTATAGCTTTTGTTCCTAGCACAATTCTTAAAGATATATTTTTTAACAAGAACTGTCCAGTAGGATTCGTAGGAAGATTAATAGAATCTAGGATTTTAGCATTAAAATTAAAATTACAAAACTAGTAAGCGGCCAAGGGTTAGCAAAATTGATAGCGCATTCAAATTTGGATGCTCATATAAATGATGTAGATGAGGACAAGAAGTCAAACACATGTGATATGGATGACTGTGAGTGGTATAGAAATGTTATATACTATTTGGAATATATGGAAGATCCATCTCATTTGATTGATAATGAAAGGAGATCTATTAAGCTATAGGAAATAAAATATATTATTGTCAATGGGAGCCCATGGTGGAGAAATTTTGAAGGACTACTGTTGAAGTGCATTGATCATAAAGAGTTAGAAAAGGTACTTATTGAAATGCATTCAAGAGTGTGTGGAGATCATTACATAGCAAAAACTACTTCTCATAAGGTAATGAGATTTGGCTTCTAGTGGTCAAACTTATTTAAGGATGCACATGCTCTAGTCAGGAAATGCGATCCATGCCAAAGGTTTTCTGGAAGGTTAAAGTTCTCTAGAAATACCCCTTTGAAGTCAGTGGAAGTGCAAGAAGATTTCCAACAATGGGGGATGGACTTCATAGGTAAAATATCAACTAAGTCCAGCACAAATTATTCATGGATTATAGTAGCAACATATTATTTTACAAAATGGGTAGAGGCCATTCCTACCAAAAAAGCTACTAATAAAGTGGTAAATATTTTTTTGTTGAATATTATAATAATCAAATTCAGATGCCTTGAAAGATAATAATAGATAATGCCATGTGTTTTAGATCATAAGAATTCATAAAATTTTGTGACAAGTATGGCATTACAAGGTCAACATCATCTCCCTATCATTCAAGAGGGAATGGGTAGGTTGAATCTAACAATAAGAGTCTACTGAAGATTATTAAGAGGACATTGGATGATAATAAGAAGGCATGGGATTTTGAGCTTCACCTCACAGTTTGGGTCGATAGGGTGATGGTTAAGAAAGCAATAGGTGTTTCAACTTTTGATTTGGTGTATGGAATCCAAGCTAGAATGCCTCAAAACAACCTAGCAGCCCTATATAATTATATCTAGATGTATGATGATGATATAATAGATGACATATAGGAAAAAATAGATGAATTGGTAGGACTAATTGAGCACAGGAGGGAAGCCTCTTCTAGGAATGCAAAGTTACAGTTGTAGGCAAAACATCTATGAGACAAGAAGGTAGTGACCATAAAATTTGAGCCTAAAGATCTAATCCTAATGTGGAATGGAAGGATTGAAGACAAAGAAAAGCATGGAAAGTATGATCAAATTTGGCTTGGCCCATACATGATAGAATCCACATGGGGTGAAGCTTCATATGTTTTGAAGGAATTATCAGGAGATATTCTTCAATTGCCAATTCGTGAACAATTCTTGAAGAAGTACTTCTCTAGAAGGTACTTTTCTTTCCATCAATAGTAGCATAGGTTTGTGTACATTTGTAAATCTTTTATATATTTGTTTCTCTAAATATACTTGTTGTGCTCTTCCTATGTGTGTAGCTCTCTAAAAAAGTTATCATTTGTCGAGTATGTGGTCTTCTTAAACTAGAAATTTTGAATCCTTATATGGATGCTAGCTATCCCTTATCCCCAGACAAAGCCACTATTGGCTTGAATTTTCACCTTTTTTGAATACTAAAAATTTGTTGTGAAAATATATTTTTCTTTTTGAGCAGTAAGGGTTTGAAATTTTCATGTGCAAAGCTACCCTAGAAAAACCTAGTTTCATCATGTGTATCCTTGTTTCTATTAGAAATCATCCTTTCTATTAAAATGTGTTTCATTCTCCTTAAGGGACTTCAAAAATTCAAAGGGCAACCATGCAACCAAGGTGATCACATGGTCATTATTTAGTTAATCTCTTAAAAAATTTATGGTTCAATTGCATGAAATAGTTAAAAAGCTCAATGTTCACATGGTCACATTAGTTTGTTGCAAAAGGTCATTTTAGACAATGAATGAGTGAAATAGTTAAGAAAGAAGTAGTCACATGGTTGCACAGACAAAAATGGTGTTAGAGTTTCAAGTAGAAATTGTGCAAAAAGGGATTATTGCTTAGTCGTAACCCTCTAAGCAGTTCAAATAATCTGACAGATGGAGGCATCTAAGAAAATTGGCCTATCATAAAAGTCAAAGTTATGGTGAGATTATGTGACCAAGGTTATAGAAATGTCAATCCTTATTTCACTACCTAAAGTCCAAAAGGTCAAAATGATGGAGTGACTCAGTGACTAGCCATGATCGCTTAGTTGGAGGCTTAAAAGTGCAATTTTCTGAGATAATAGTAATTATGCAAAACTATCAGTGCATGTAAATAAAGTGCTTAATAATGTGGGCATAAGGCCTAAAAGATAATGAGTATGAGGTGTGACTAGGTGACATGGTTATGATTTGTGAACTAATTGTTTGATCACGCAGTCGTGCCATTAGAAGATATAAAGTAAACCAAAGCTACAACTTGGTGAAGCTTTTAGGTATGGTGCAAGAAATGCTTAGTCATGTAGTTGCATGGCTAAGTGGTAAAAGGTAAAGTGAAGTTGCAACTTGGAAAACTCTTTGATTGCACAGTCGCACAATTACAACTTTAAGTTGAAAAGGAACTTGCAACTAAGAGACATAGTCAAGGACTTGTTTAAAAATCAATGATTGCATGATTGTGCATCTAAGGTTATCAAAGGAAATGAAGGCTGTGATCAAGGGATCACTCAAAACTAGAAGGTTTTGCATGGTTGCAAGCATTAGGTTTTAAAGTTAAAATTAGGTAGTGATCATGCAACGTAGTCAAAGGTTGTAACTTTTTATGTGGTTATTTACTCATGTAGTTAGTGCATGAAGCAAGAAGAGAGGTGCAAAGTAGTGACAAGGAATTTAAATAGTGCTCACTGGTTCACAAGGTTAAATGACTAAACATAAAGGTGAACAAAAAAGCAGTGAGCAAGGGTTTCGCATAGTTGTAAGCATAAATATAAAATGTAAAATGAGCCTTGCAAAGCTACGAACACCTAGCAGTATGTAGTGTTTGCATGGTCATAGCATAAGAGTTTAATATTAAAATGATTGTTGAAACCTCATGATTATCAAAGAGATAGGCATTGTAGACACCTAAAAACTTTTAGAAAATAACGTATTTTTATTTTCTGAAAAATTCCTGATGACATCATCATTTATTAATTAATTAATTTATTTATTTTTATGCCATTAAATCCCTTTATCTTAATTAAAAATATTTGATTAAGGAATCCCTCCCAAAAATGTTTAAATCTTATTTAAACATTATTTCCTTATTTATTAATTATTTAATTAATAAATTGACCAAAAAACCCAAAATAAATAAAAAATTTATTTTTTGCCCAAAACTTGGCCAATTTCCTTAAGACCACTAACCTCTTCCAAAATCTTCTAATCCTTCTTTAATTTTGATTAAAGGCTAATCCCATCATTTCCTACCCCTAATCCCAACTCAAAATATTTAATTAAGATTAAATATTAATCCTCATGTTTATTAAAAAAGTTTTAATAAATATCTCCTCAACCCAAACCCTTGAAATAAATAAAACTTTATTTATTTCCTAAAAATCTAATTTATCCTCATCCTAAGAAGTTCTAGACTCTTCTAGAAAGTCTTCATCCTCATCCTAGGAAGTTCTAGACTATTCTAGAAAGTCTTTATCCTCATCCAAAGTCTAGACTCTTCTAGAAGATGTCTTTAAACCTAATCCTAATCCCCTCCTAACCTTGTCACATTTCCTAAACATGGGTTAAAACTTACTAACCCAAGCCAAAGTTAACAAATATCTCCTCCTTCACCCACCCTCATTAAATGCCATCCACTTGCCTATCCCTATGCTAATCCTAAACCATCCTAATCCATCCTCTAATCATTTGCACAATCCTAAGCAAGCTTAAAACCCTCCTAATCAAGCCCAAGTCGAAATTGCTCTCATCTCCCTCAAAATATCTTAACCATAAAACTTTATGAAGTCCACTAGGCCATAAATGACTCTTCCAAGCCCTTTTATTGCTCTTACAAGTCGTTATGAGGGTCTTTATGAAGATTTTGCCCTTGAGCCTCCTTTTTTGACTCATCCTTCCCCTTTCCTCCATCCTCTCACCCTGTGACATGTGTCACTCCCTGATTGGTTGTAAGGAAGCACAATCCATGTGCTCTCCTCTCATGCAATCTGAGCCCT
Organism: Cupressus sempervirens; assembly: GCA_028749045.1. Taxonomy (NCBI): domain Eukaryota; kingdom Viridiplantae; phylum Streptophyta; class Pinopsida; order Cupressales; family Cupressaceae; genus Cupressus; species Cupressus sempervirens. Next base: position 786,168,108 of record CM053790.1, read on the forward strand.
CCATGAGCTTTTTCACATCCTTGCATCTTAGCCCTCAATCCCTCAAGCCTCTTGCCTATAAGTTGAATCCTTCCCCTTTGCAAAATAACACAATCCATGAAGTAAAGTCATAATGCCATTTTAAGAAGCCATTTTACATCAAAACCATACACTCACACCCAAATTCCAACTCCATTTGAAGCCCTTTTTGAAGCACAATTTTGAGCATACATCATATCTATTTAGACAAAGCCACTCAACAAGAGAGCTTCTCATTGAGAGAGTCCATTAATGGCTCATATTCTCAATTGAGAGTTCATCTTAGTCTATCTTGAAGTTTATGAAATTTTTTTTAGTTTGTAGAAGCTTTATTTAAATTTGGTTTCTATTAGCATACTAACATTGCTCATATACAATTTGGCATGCCCAGTGGGACCCCGCATGGGTCATCTTCATTAGCTTTTTTAGTCAAGTTTTGTATGTCATTTGCTAATTTTGGCTAATTTTGCTTGTTTTTGTGATTGGTAGGATTGTATAAATTGGTTTTGTAGGTCCACATGAGCATGAAGAAGACAAAGGAACTCATAGTCAATCTCATAGTGTTTGCAGATTTTTCAAGCTTATAGGTGGACAAAGCACTTGGAATTCTTCTTCCTCTTCTTGTCTATATTCTTCTTATTCCATCTACTTCTTCTTCTTCTTCTTGTGGGAGATCTTGGCCATTTTTTTTTTAAGGAAGCAAAATCATACACACTTCTTTTTAGTGCTTAAAATGAACCCCTAAATCATACTTAAATCCATTAAAAACTAAAAATTTGTAAAAAAAAAAAAAAAAGCCTTTTAACAAGTGAAACTAAACCAATCCAATCATTTGCATCCTTGCAACATCAAGGTTTTAGATGCATTCATGCAAAGTTAGGAACACTTCATTTTTGGGAATTTAAAAAGAACTTCAAGTTTCCATTTCAAAAGGTTCAAAATCAACACTAAGTGCACACTAAAATCTAAGTCAAACTCAAAGCATCAATCAAGGATAAAATGAACCTCATTTGCAAATATTTTAAAGTTCTTTTAAAAATCTTATGAAAACTAAGAATCCTAAATGGTTGCCAAAAATTGTCCTAAAAGCTTTGTTATTTGTTCCAAACAAATGTCTTGTTGCAAAATCTTGAATGTTTCTTAGGTTTTTCATGCATCAAAACAATCTAGGAATATCATTTTTGGGCTTAAAATATGCAAACTAGAACACAAAATCTTGAATGAAAACCAAAGTCCAAAGAGACATTTTCACTTTTGAGTCCAAAACAATTTTGAATGATCTAAGGTTAAAACAAAGCACTTCAAATTTCTTAAAACAACACACAAAATTTCAATCTTGAATGCTCAAAGGTAAAAAACTTGAATGTTTAATCACTTGTCTTTGAATGCATGTTGCTAAACACACTCTTGAATGCCATGGATTAAAATCAAATTTTCCTTGAATGCATGATTAAAACAACAAATCCAATCTTGAATGCCAAGGATCAATTAACCATTGCAATATCAAACACTTCATTTGGAGCTTCTAAAATTGAACAAAACAAATCTCTTTTCCACATGCAATTTAGGTAAAGTTTGATTTTTGGACATTTAAGAAACTTTGTTAAGTTAAATACAAATTTGCAAAAATCAATTTGAGTAGTTCCTTGGACTCACCTCTTTTCTAATCACCCATCAATTCAACCATTGGTTGCAATCTTAGCGCCATTTATGGGGATGGGTCTACTTGAAAAAGGTGTTAAATGTTCCACAATCTAACTCACTCACTTGATCTTTGAACGTTTGCTTTAACTTTATCAAAAAATTTAAATGACCAAAACTCTAGATTAAATCGATCACACTTCAAGTTTGGGCACTAAAATTGAACAACTATTGACGTGGAGGGCCTCCGGGTGTGCGCTTGAAAAATCGAGTCTCACACATCTTTGGTTTGGACTTAAAAAAAAATCACACCAACTCTTGAATGCTTTAAATGAAATTAATTGATACTTGACGTGGAGGGCCTCCGAGCGCGCGAGTTTTCTTTTGTTGACCCTAACTCTTCTTCTTGTTTGCATTCTTCGATCGATTTACTTTTTTTCGCGCTTCAAGTTGGAATTGAACATTGTCTCTTAAACATGAGTGCTTGCAAAGTCTAGATTAGCACACATAAGAGTCAGTTGGTAAAAGAACAAGTGTGTTTTTTTTTTAGCCCAAGGTCATCCAAGTCTTCTCTCCCCTTGTCGTCTTTCGAGGCCATCTTGGGTGCATAAGATTAGGATCCAAAACCTTGTTTCTTTTTAGGAGGCCTGCTTGGGGATTTCATCACCCCTTGGATGACTTCAACTCCAGCATTCCGGTGGAGTATAAAAATTGGGAGGTGAATCCAAAGACACCTCTCTTGGAATCAAGATTTTTGTCACTCGGGCTAAGCCTTAAAGAACTTTATACCCTTGAGAAGTGAAAGAGGAGAAGTGGGTTACCACTCCTCTCGGCTGTGTGACATCGTTTTGGTTTCATCTACAAATTTGGGCCTCACGTACCTTTGGGTATATCGAGGACTCCCTAGATAAACCAACTATCAACCTTGCAGACAACCATCCAGAGTGTTAATGTGTTTGAAGTGACTGATCAAAACATTTGTAAAACATACACACACCTTAGCGCAAGTATCACATTTTGAGAATCAAAAACTTCTATCTGGTTGTTCCTATCTATTGCTTGCTTTTTTATTTGTTGAATGAATGTTTGCCAAACTTGGTCAATCCTAGCTTAGGGTATACTTAGCTTAGTCACTGCCTATTCTAGAAGTTGAACAAGTTGAAGCAAAATAATTGAGGTCTCTCAAAGCCAAGTAGATTCAAGAATTGATGTCAGAGCAACCCAAACCCAAACAAAAGTTTCACAAAGTTAAACTCAAGCCATCTTAGGCATACCAAGAACTTTCAGCCAAGGGAAAAGAAATAACACCAAGCTCGCGAATTGCCAAACTCCACAAAGTAGAGGAAAAAGCTGCTGACGAAGCACTTCAAGAGGCTTGGTTAGAGCGCACCATCAAATTTAGCCAACATCCAGGAGTTAATCCTGGTTATGCCTTACCAACTAGGCATGATTTCTATGATTAAAAACCCTTGTTTCTCCACATCTTCTTGGATAAGCTTCACTTTAGAGTCATCTTTGTAGAAAAGCCATCCATCTTAGGTTATCCCCTTAAGCATTATTAGCTCATCCATCTCATTTAGAATCAAACCATCTAGCCAACAATCCAAAAACTGCACATCTAAGCTTTCAAAATTGTTGTCACCTTGCTAAAAGTTTGCCATTCCTAAAAACTTTCAAAACTACCAATCTCACCAAGGTTATCCCTTTTGACAAAGCTTTGTCTAGGGTAATCTATCTTTGCCACTTGTTATCCCTCATCACCTTGAGCTAAAGGTTGGGATCCACAAGTGGTCAATCTCATGTTTTTCCTAAAGGATCATCAATCTATCCTTAAGTTGACACAATCACCACCAAGCTTGCACATAGGAAACTAGACCTTTTGTGCTTTGGCAACATATCTTTGAAGTTAGAATCCCCAACCCAATCCTCCTTAGGTTTGGTCATATAGCTTTGTCTCAACCTAGGAAATCATTTACATAGAAAAGCCTTCCTCCCTTTTGCATCCACCAGCATTTGTTGCATCTCATCCCTAGGAGCATTTTTCATGCCACCCGTCACTCGCTTAGCCAAGAAGAAAGAAACAATGGAGCCCTATCATTTGGATCGAACAACCTCACCCCCCTTGAGCACTCAACCATCCTTCAGCGCAAAGAAAGCTATGCCATCATCTACTGATATTGAAGCTTTCATGAACCAACCAGGAAATGCAGTATTGGTAAATGCCATTATAGACAAGAACAAAGAGACAATAATGGCTAATTTTTGAAGGGACAATGTAGGAACCTTTGACTTTGGAAGACCCCCTCCATTATCAGATCCATCTCATCCGTTGTTTGGGTAGTTGCCACCACCCATAGGCTCTTATGATCCAAATTATCCTCAATATATGCCAAAAGAAGAGCCTCCAGCCAATCCATATGATCGAACAGACCCAAACATACCATCATTGACCCAAGTTGAAATATCCATGCCGCAAGCCAACCCAGCCACCACCACTCCATCCTTGGTTCATACCTCTCCACTCCAAACCCCCTTTACCCAAAACATCTCACCGTTCACCCCCTTCACTATTGTTGTTGCTGCTCCCCAACCCAGCCTTCCAAATCCACCCATCTCCCAAATTAGTGCTAGCATCTTTGGCCAACCTCAGAAATATACAATAGGGATGCTGCCCATGGGGCCAAGTAATCAACCTTTCATCAACCACAGCTTGTTCACCACAGCCCAAAGCACAATCCCATCATTTCCATTAGGTCTTGAAAGCTCAGTGCCATCAGCCATAAATCCACAAGCTACTACCCTCACTCCACAAAGCTATCAAACCCCACAAGCTACTACCAATGTTCTGCCTAGCTCTCAAGTGACCCAAGCTCCCACCACCACTCTACCAAGCTTCCAAATCCAGCCACCAAGCTATCAAACCCCATCAATTCCATTTCCTAGCTTTCAATTCCCACCACCTCCACCACCAACTAATCCATTACCTCCTATTACCAACTACTTTTCAATGCCACTTCTAGGAGGTAACCCACCAATCTAGCCAACCACCAATTATTTGCAGGTACCATCCCAAATGGGGGCACAACCCACATACCTTGGTCAAACCCCACAAGCCCTTCGATCCTTTCCCCAAGCTTCACAACCATCTTATACCTTACCTCCACAAAGCCATTCATTTATCCCACAGCTAGCTTATGTTCCTCAATCCCAACCTCAAATCCCATATCGATAGCAAGCCTTGCAACACATGCAGCAATATGCGCCACATCCCCCTCAACAACCTGTCATCCACTATGCAGCTGCCCAAACAATGTGCAATCCCTATCAGCAAATACCTTACAGCCATCCATATTTAGTGGCCCCATCTAATGCATACCTACCTCAAGGCACTCCTACATTGGGGGCACCCTAGCCATCACCTATCAATTCAGAATGGGAGCAAATGAAGATAGCTCTGAAAGCCATCCAAGAAGGGAATGATCCGTAGACATTCAAGTTTGAGAATGTGTGTCCTTACTCATTTGATAGAGCCATTACCATGACACCATTTCCCAAACACTTTGAGGTACCCAAATTTGACAAATTCAGAGGAAAAGGAGACCCTATCACACATATCAAAGAATTTTACATGCACTGCCAAGACGTGGCATACAATGATGTCTTCCTCTTGCGCATTTTTCCCAAAATCTTGGCTAGACCAGCTCTTGAATGGTTTTACAGAACCCCCTATGGCACAATTAAAAACTTTGTTGAATTATTTGAGGCATTCGTAGCCCAATATGCCAATCTTGTTGAAACAGAGCTATCAATAGTTGAGCTTGTCCACACTAAGCAAAAAGGTGGAGAAAGCCTTGCTGAATACCTACAAAGATGGTAAACCCTTACCACCCACATATCCTGCACCTTGCCAGAGTGCCATGTGGTGAAAATGTTTATTGATAATGCCCATCCTAGCTTGGCTCACCACATGACCATGAACTATTTGCAGACCTACAAAGATATCAAAGAGAAAGGAATGATCCTTGAGCAAGGACTCATTAAAGATGGTGTGGTCAAGATTTACAAGGAAGCAAACCAAAACCAATCACATTCCAATGACAAGTCTAGGTATTGGAACAAAAACAAGCACGTTGCAACAGATGGCGTCACTGACACCAGACATGTGAATATTGTTGGTCCTTCTCAAAACCTATCCAACCCACCATATCAACCAAACAATCAACAGGCTATCAATTACCAACAGAATAATCACCAAAGATATCAAAACCACAATCCAAGACCCAACTTTCAAGGGTCTAGCAATCAAGCTAATGCCATCAATGTAGCTGCAGGACAAAAGCCCAGATTCCAACCTGCACCTAGAAATTATACACCCCTTGGTGAACCTCTGGATGTCATTTTTGAGAAATTAGTCAAGGAAAACCTCGTCAAATTTCCTCCTACCCAGCAAATCGACCCAAACCAATCTAAAGCTGCATGGTACAAAGATAATGAGTACTGCAAATTTCATAGGGTAAAAGGTCACACTACCCTCAGATGCATGAAACTGAAAGACTATGTGCAGGACCTCATTGATTGGAAGGAAATCACTGTTGGTGCCCAAACCTCTCCCAATGCAAGCTTACAGATCTATAAAAATGCTTTTCCTCCACACCACAACCAAAATCTTGGAAAAACACCTATCCAAACCAACAACAGCAACACCAACAACCGTTAGCCAAACCAACAGCATGGGAAGAACAATGACCACACTTCATCCTATATAGACTATGGTAGCCTTATAGGTTGTATATCCAAGAAAGAGCCTTCTGTCAATGTTATCAATATCCAAGGACCAAACAATAAGTGTGCAGTCACCACTCGAAGAGCACGATTTAACATCGCAGGCCCACTTGTTTCACCAGCACCATCAGCTCCATCAAAAAGCCAGTACAATATCTTGGAACACCTTGGGAACATGTCAGCCCAAATCTCCATTTTAGACCTTCTTCGCACTAGTCCTGTGTACAAGAACATCCTTGACAGTGCTCTCATAGAATTTCGTGTCCCTTCTCATATCAATGCTACTGATTTTCGTAATCTTGTTGGAAACCTTTCATCCTCATGTGCCCTATCGTTCAAACCCACTGACATACCCGTGGTCGAGCTAGACCACACCCTTCTGCTTCGCATAGCCATCATGGTATCCAATTTTACCATGAAAAGAGTAATGATAGATAATGGATCAGCCTTGAATATTTGCACCCTAAAATTCATAAAACAAGTTGGGTATACTGAGGCAGATATCATCAGTGAGGTTATCACCATTAAAGCTTATGACAACTTGGAAAGAACCACAGAAGGAACTATTTTGCTACCAATCAAGGTTGGGCCAGTCATCCAAGAGACACTTTTCCATGTTATTGATCTAAACCTACCATTCAACATCCTCCTCGGTCGCCCATGGATTCATGCCATGAAAGCCGTTCCATCCACTTACGATCAGTGCATCAAATTTCTGCATCAAGGCACTAAGGTAACCATCCATGCCGATCTAGAACCCTTTGCTTACTGCAATGCGGTTGAAGCCTCATATACAAACCATTACCCTGGAATTGATATCAGCACAACTATCGCCAGCTCATCCCACACTTGTAATGACCCAGAAACCATCCTCGCCTCCACCCTATCTACCATGAAGATCAATAACAAAGGCTGTGGAGAGTATAGTCTATCAGATGCCTTTGTTTTTGGGGCACTCCCACTTGATCCACATGCCCATGGAAGACTGACATATCACAAAGCTAATGAGATTCCACCTCCTTGATACAAACAGTTTGGCCCAACAACCTTTGTATCCTCAAAAATCCCTCTTCATGAGGAGCTCACTCCAGATATCAACAATTGGTTACATAAGGATGCACCTCAAAGAAATCAAGCACGCCTTGATCAATTTAGCCAAAAGTATCCCCAAGAACATAAGCTCATCACTGACAAATGGAACTATCAAGGTGGTGGTCTAGGACTAGAAGAAAGAGGCATGCAATGCCCCATCAATGCACACAAGTGGGAATCAAAGTTAGGTCTTGGCTTTGGCATACCCACAACTGGGGGCACCAATGAGAATGGTCACACTTTTTCAAACATTCACTGCGACCTTGTCGAAATTGAAGACATTCTTGAGGAAGTTGAAAAGAGAGCCTACGACGATATCCTAGACCAAATCTCCCTCGGAGACTCTATTCTCCAAGAACTATCCATCCACCTCATTGACCTACCACTCGCCCATCCACAACTCTTAGATTGGGACCAACCAAGCATCATACACATTGATGAGTTCACATCAGAGGAAGAACTTCTAAGATTCATGGGAGCTGAAACACCTCACAAGAAAACAAAGCCAGATTCTGCCTATATCTACAAGCTAGATCCCAAGGGGTATTTTGGAGAAAATCCCCAACCTAGTTCCGATACACCCAAAACTAGAACTAAGGTGAATCTGAGACTAGCTAAGGCAGTGAAGAGAACCCCTCAGCAAGAGCATCCAGAGCCACAAGCAGAACATGAGGATTTAGCATTACCTCCTCAAGATAATCGACCAGAGATATCTTCTATTCTAATTGAGGATACTAGGGAAGTCAACATCGGTTCTTCAGAGATCCCCAGACTTGTTCACATTGCTGCATCCCTATCACAAGACCAAGCTGATCTCCTCTTTGAAGTCTTAAGAGAAAACATTGGTCAATTTGCATGGTCATATTAGGACATGTCAGGGCTTGATCCAAAGCTTGTAGTTTATCATCTTGCAGTCGATCCAAAGATCAAGCCCGTCAGACAAAAGCTTAGAAAAATGCACCCCAAGGTGGCATTATTGGTCAAAGATAAATTAGAAAGAATGTTAGTTGCTAAGGTTATCCGACCTATCGACTACTCAGAGTGGATCTCCAACATGGTCCCTGTCACTAAACCTTCTGGTGACATCAGAATCTGCACTGATTTTAGAGATCTTAACAAAGCTTGTCCAAAAGATGATTTTTCCTTGCCCAACATAGATATGATTGTAGATCTTACAGCTGGACATGAAATTTTGTCCCTCATAGATGGATTTTCTGGGTATAATCAAATCAAGATTGCAGAAGAGGATCAACATAAGATAGCATTCACTACCCCTTGGGGAACCTTTTGCTACAACATGATGCCTTTTGGCCTAAAGAATGCTGGGGCTACCTATCAAAGAGCTATGACAGCCATTTTTAATGATCTCATCCATAGCATTTTGGAGGATTATGTGGATGATATCTTGGTTAAGTCTCATACCTTCATGGATCATCTTGCTGACCTAGAGAAAGTCTTTGATAGGTTAGCTAAATATCATCTCATACTGAATCCCAAGAAATGTGTCTTTGGGGTCACATCTGGCAAGCTTCTAGGCTTTATAGGTTCTAAACGAGGAATAGAGATTGACCCTAAGAAGGTCAAGGCTATCTTAGACATGTCTCCTCCCCAGAAACTATGACAACTTTGTTCTCTTTAGGGAAAGCTTCAATCTGTTCGGTGCTTCATCTCCCAGCTTGCAGATAAGTGTACACCATTTTCACATTTACTGAAGAAGGATGAGAACTTCAAGTGGGATCCTTTATGTCAGTGCAGCTTCAACCATCTCAAGCAGTATCTCATCAATCCCCCTATCTTGGTTCCACCAGTTCCTGGTCGTCCCCTGATTTTGTACATATCAGCAACACCTACTGCTCTAGAGGCACTTCTAGCATAGCTCGATGACTACAGCAGAGAAAGAGCCATCTACTACATCAGTAGAACCCTAGTTGGTTATGAACTCAATTACACTCCTATGGAAAAATCTTGTTTGGCAGTTGTTTTCTCAACTAAAAAGCTTCGCCATTACATGCTAAGTCATACCATCCAACTAGTCTCCAAGATTGACCCTCTCAAGTATATGCTCTCCAGAAAAGCACTTACAGGCCGTTTGGCCAAATGGGTTATGCTCCTTAGCGAATTTGACATCCAGTATGTGGACAGAAAGGCAATCAAAGGGCAAGTGATAGCAGATCACCTAGTTGATGCACCTCTAATAGATGCTTATCCTTTGATCACAGAATATCCAGATGAGCATATCTGTCTAATTGAAGAACAACCCCCATGGAAACTTTATTTTGATGGCTCATACACATCGCATGGATCAGGGGCAGGAATATTGTTGGTCACACCTCAAGGTGATTACATTCCAAAAGCCTTCAAGCTACAATTCCCTAGCACCAACAATATAGCTGAATATGAGGCCCTCATAGCAGGATTAAAGATAGCTGTAGAATGGAACATTGCTGAGCTACAAATCTTTGGCAATTCTCAGCTCATCATCAAGCAAGCCCTAAATGAATATCAAACCAAAGATGAAAATCTATTACCCTACAAAGAGCTAGTTGATCAGCTAACCTAGCATTTTACAAGGCTTTAGTTTAAACAAGTGCCTTGAATCAAGAACAAAGCAACAGATGCTATGGCTACTATAGGCTCGCTCTTGGAAATTCCCCAAGTAGCTACACAGTATGAGTTTTTAGTGGAGCAGCTCCTCACACCCGCCTATGCGAATGAGGATTCAAACCGTGTTTGTATCTTGGTTGGTCCCCAAACCCCTTGGTACCATGAGATTCACGCTTACCTTAACGATGGTATCATATCCCCTCACCTCACACGTACCCAACGCCAGAACCTCATCCAAAAATCATCCCGCTATGTTATCATAGCCAATACCCTATATCATCGAGGTTATCACGATACTCTCTCTCGATGTTTAGACCAAAACAAGGCCGCGATGGTGTTAAAAGAAGTACACTCTAGACTTTGCAGTGCCCACACGAGTGGTATTGTCCTAGCGTGACAAATCCTTAGAGCAGGCTACTATTGGCCTACCATTGAAGAAGACTCTTGTGACTTTGTCAAAAAGTGTCTCCCATGTCAACAGCATGCAAATCTTGTGCACGCTCTAGCACAAGATCTACAGCCTATTGCACCACCTTGGCCTTTCGCTTGTTGGGGCCTTGATCTAGTTGGAACTATCACACCCCTCTCATCTGATGGACATAAATGGATAATAATAGCTACAGACTATTTCACTAAATGGGTGGAAGCAGTCCCCCTAGTCTCAGCTACAGGAGTTCAGGTCTCCAAGTTCATCTGGTACCACATTGTTTGCTACTTCGGCATCCCATCCACCATCTTCACCAACCACGGAGGTAACTTTGAAAATCTCAACATGGAAGAATTATGCACTTCCCTCCACATCCATCACCGCTTTTCTAGCCCATATTTCCCACAAGGTAATGGCTAGGAAGAGGCAACTAACAAAACCCTCCTCAAAATCCTAAAGAAAGTTGTCAATGATTCCGGCCGTGATTGGCACCTACAAATAAATCCAGCCCTATGGGCCTATCGAACTTCCTTCTGTACATCCACAGGCACAACTCCACACTCCCTAGTCTATGGTGCCAAAGCGGTACTACCTATAGAGGTTGAACTTCCCTCCTTGCGCATATCTTTGCAAGGGCAAATATCAGATGAAGAATACAGAGTAGCTCGGCTCACCCAGCTAGATCTCTTAGACGAGAAGCGACAACAAGCCTATGATCATCTCACAGTCTATCAAACTTGTCTCAAAAGGAATTTTAACAAGAAGGTGCTTCCACGACACTTTCAGCCAGCCGACATGGTCCTCAAAGAAAACATGAAAGTCCAAGCAGATCGAGAAAAGAAAGGCAAGTTTGAACCTACATGGCTTGGTCCTTATGTTGTCACTGCTTCCTTTGGCTCTGGAGCCTATCAGCTATCTACACTGGAAGGAGAACTCTTGAATGATCCTACTAACATCATTCATCTCAGGAAGTTCTATGCTTGAAGATCCTTGGTATACCCAGCTTTTGAAAAATACAAAAAAAAAAAAAATAGTAAAGAGAAATAAGCGTCCAATGGTGAAAACTTGGCAATTCAAGCGCCTTGGATAGGTACCTTGGTGAAAACCTGGTAATTCAGGCACCTTGTGTACTAATACTAATCCATTATCTATCACTATCCTATCCCTCATCCATTCACCCACCATCCCATAAAACACCTGCTTGTTCCCTTGGTGTTCCAACCAAATATCCAAAATTTAATGGAGCTTGTAAATACCTCCTGTACAGCTTGTAAAATCTTGTACCTCAGCTTGCAAAATATTGTACCAAAGCTTGTATTATACCTTGTAAATCTTGTACTATACCTTGTATATCCAAATCTTGTCCAAAGTTTGTACCATATTCCAGCCTGTAAATAATCTTGTATCCTAGCTTGTATACTATCATGTGCACACACAAAACCCCATTTCCACTTAAGCTTTTTGCAAACCATCTACCTGTCCACCTATCACCTATTATAGACATCCCATCCTTCACAAACATTTCCATCTCACAAAAACCAAAATATGAACAAACTTGTACATTTGTAACATATCTTGGTCCATCAACTTGTACATCCTCTTTAGCTTAGTACCATTGTATCTATCCAGCATTCATGTCAGTTCATCCTTGATCAGCATCTTGCACCCATTGCACATCTTGGTTAGCTATTCCAATGCATCCTTTAGCTATATTTCCTATCACCAAAGTGTTATCCTTCTTAGTTCAGCTTGCCAGACGCATCACTCCTCCAGATCCATCAGCTTAGGTGCTCTCCGATAGGTCCTTGCAGGATATAACTTTCCTCATGTCTGATCTTGGTTCGTTAGTACCTCATCCTACCCATCTCGTTGACAAATGGCTCTCTTTTGGATTTTCACTTTCTTTTTATTTGGGATCTTCCCTTTTGGGTCTTGAAGTATCTTTTCCAAGCAATCTCCTTGTTCCCTCCTCAAGGTTGCCACGATCTTCCATATCATGGTATGCTGCGAATGGGGCAATTACAGCGTAAGGTCTTGATCAGGTATTTCATTTATTTTTCTTTTTTGTTTGTGGGTTACCCAGTGTTGGTTTCACGCTGCTTCCTTTAGGAATCACATGTGAAGCTAGGGCAATCCTTGTGTGTTTGTTTCGAGTTAGTCTGTCAGTCCTCTGGATGGTTGGTGATACGGCCTTGATGTTCTTGGTAACCTTGGCAATTAACCAACAGTCCTATAGCAAATCTAGTGCTCAACTACATGGTGGTACTTCTCTTTGAAGTATCCCCCTACTCAAAAAGCTTCAATGGAATCTCTTCATCTCCACTATCCCCCATCCATATCCACCATCTGTCTCTCCTACCCCAGCTTATGCATCAGTATCTCTTTGACTCACTCCTTACCTTTAGCTTTAGGGTCCACAATCCTAGTCTTAGGGATCAACCAATCCAAATCAATCCACCAAGCCTCATCTTTCGAGATCCACAATCCTAGTCCTAGGGATCTCTAAAACCCATCTTCCGCCAATCTAACTCTTTGAAATCCTGTTGCATTAGCTTTTTAATCCCCTCACCCATCTCTCCATCCTGGATTCCTTTGATAGTGCTCCACTCCTTCATCCTCTGCAATCCCTGAGAACTTAAGCTTGCTTCCTCTTGTGCCTCTAATTCTCCCTTTATCATTGTCCCGTAGTGAGAGTTTGAGCTAACTAAACCTCTTCTCTTAAGCCAATCTGAGTCTTCTTGCTCATCTCAGATTCTTGTACTTTTCAAGAAGTCATCGAGCCTCGCTTTCTCTCCCTACCGCCTTCTTGAGGGGGCATCTTGTAGTCCATTCTCTCCTCTTCTGCTCTAGCCTTGGGCATCTTATTTTCTTATCTTTGATGCCATGCCACTTGCGGCATCACATCAAAGAGGGGCAAAATGTAGACACCTAAAAACTTTTAGAAAATAAACTATTTTTGGTTTCTGAAAAATTCCTGATGACATCATCATTTATTAATTAATTAATTATTTTATTTATTTATTTATTTTTATGCCATTAAATTCCTTTATCTTAATTAAAAATATTTGATTAAGGAATCCCTCCCAAAAATGTTTAAATCTTATTTAAACATTATTTCCTTATTTATTAATTATTTAATTAATAAATTGACCAAAAAACCCAAAATAAATAAAAAATTTATTTTTTTCCCAAAACTTGGCCAATTTCCTTAAGACCACTAACCTCTTCCAAAATCTTCTAATCCTTCTTTAATTTTGATTAAAGGCTAATCCCATCATTTCCTACCCCTAATCCCAACTCAAAATATTTAATTAAGATTAAATATTAATCCTCATGTTTATTAAAAAAGTTTTAATAAATATCTCCTCAACCCAAACCCTTGAAATAAATAAAACTTTATTTATTTCTTAAAAATCTAATTTATCCTCATCCTAAGAAGTTCTAGACTCTTCTAGAAAGTCTTCATCCTCATCCTAGGAAGTTCTAGACTATTCTAGAAAGTCTTTATCCTCATCCAAAGTCTAGACTCTTCTAGAAGATGTCTTTAAACCTAATCCTAATCCCCTCCTAACCTTGTCACATTCCCTAAACATGGGTTAAAACTTACTAACCCAAGCCAAAGTTAACAAATATCTCCTCCTTCATCCACCCTCATTAAATGTCATCCACTTGCCTATCCCTAAGCTAATCCTAAACCATCCTAATCCATCCTCTAATCATTTGCACAATCCTAAGCAAGCTTAAAACCCTCCTAATCAAACCCAAGTCGAAATTGCTCTCATCACCCTCAAAATATCTCAACCATAAAACTTTATGAAGTCCACTAGGCCATAAATGACTCTTCCAAGCCCTTTTATTGCTCTTACAAGTCATTATGAGGGTCTTTATGAAGATTTTATCCCTTGAGCCTCCTTTGTTGACTCATCCTTCCCCTTTCCTCCATCCTCTCACTCTGTGACATGTGTCACTCCCTGATTGGTTGTAAGGAAGCACAATCCATGTGCTCTCCTCTCATGCAATCTGAGCCCTCCATGAGCTTTTTCCCATCCTTGCATCTTAGCCCTCAATCCCTCAAGCCTCTTGCCTATAAATTGAATCCTTCCCCTTCGCAAAATAACACAATCCATGAAGTAAAGTCATAATGCCATTTTAAGAAGCCATTTTACATCAAAACCATACACTCACACCCAAATTCCAACTCCATTTGAAGCCCTTTTTGAAGCACAAGTTTGAGCATACATCCTATCTATTTAGACAAAACCACTCAACAAGAGAGCTTCTCATTGAGAGAGTCCATTAGTGGCTCATATTCTCAATTGAGAATTCATTTTAGTCTATCTTGAAGTTTATGAATTTTGTTTAGTTTGTAGAAGCTTTATTTAAATTTGGTTTCTATTAGCATACTAACATTGCTCATATACAGGCATTATCTAAAAAATGCAAGATTTTGAAAGCTAACAATACAAGCACCGTAAAGCCATATTGTGATACTTTTGAGTTTTCAAAATTTCCCATGCATGTTGACTTAAAGACACCATTAATGCCATTCTTTTTCTCAACTATTATTCAAAGGTAATGCAATGGACTTCGAATTACAACATTCACAAAGTTTTTAAAGCCCAAAGAGAATTGTGAGCTTAGTTATTTTCAGAGTTTTTAGTTGCAAAAGAATTGTTTGAAGTAGTTTGAAATGAAAGAAGAGGGCATAGGAAGATTTAAGGATAATAGCTTAGATCAATGTGGAAGAAGCCTCTCAAGACATAGAGAAACCCAAAAAAAAGTTGGCTAGCCTCAATGCAGAAGAGTGGGTTTAATTTTTACCAGGGTCATCTCATGCTCAGACAGTAAACTTGCATATTTTCAAATATGCATATAGTTTTTGTAGAGATGTGACTATGAAAGAAACCAATAGAAATGAGTTATTATGGTATTTCTACAATAATAGGTTTGAGAAACCACCAATATAAAACATGTGGATCAAAAATTTGGTAAAGTTAATCATGCCAGAGGTGATAGTGGATGTAGACTTGGTAAAAGCCTTGATAAAGTCTTATAATCCTACAACTCATGGATTTCAAATGAAAGATGTGAGTCTATTGTGTGCCTTATATAGGGAGATGTTTATAGAGGTCTTAAACTTTAGAGGATCAATGAAAAGGACTATTGAGCAAGAGAAAATGAATCATACCTTCAAGAACTAGAAAATCTTTTTCACCAATAAGGTCATGAGAAGACACATCCCTAAATCCAAAAAGGATAAGGGTGAACTCCCTAAAAAGGTAGGAGAATTCATGCCTTTAGAAATTTTCAGTACATACTTCCAGTACACTATTTTTGGGATTCACAAGCTGATTGGATTGGATGGTATGATGAATGCTCCTATATATATATATATTTATGTATGTATGTATGTATGTATGTATGTATGTATATATATATATATATGTATACATACATACATATATATATATATATATATATATATATATATATATATATATGTACATATGTATGTATACATATATATTTATGTATGTATATGTATGTGTATGTATATGTATGTGTATGTATATCTATATGTATGTATATCTATATCTATATCTATATATATATATATCATGTTCCTTTTTCAAAAAATTAAAAAATAATAACTTTTGCTAAGGCAGGTAGGCTCAAAAAGTGAAGTTTCAACAAAAGGGGCTAATCTTTAGAAACCAATAGATTAATAAATGGAAATTATTATTAAAATATGTATTATTGACCCCTCTTGGTCGTGAGTTAGAGTTATGCCCTCTTTTAAAAGGATTTGGAGGCATTTCAGACTCATTTTAGAACATGATTTTTGCTCATTGCTTTGTTGTTCTTTAGAGGCTGTTAAACCTATGGAGAATGAGACCCAAGAATGGGAGTTTTCATATTTCTAGGGAGGCCAAGGATGGTAGTTTGAGTCCATTCCATGTGCAAGCTCATGTAGATTTTTCCCTTGTGCTGAATAATGCAAATTTGTGAGTTTTCAGGTGTGTTTCTTGTAAGAGTTTGGTGTTTCTAGTTGAGTATTTCATATCAGTTTGGTTTGATACTTTATTGTAGAAATTTATATGTTAAAATATAGCTAAATACATGTATTGGGTCATGGTTATACTTATGTGATAGATTATTAGTGTTTTGTGGTGTTTTCGGGCTATTTTGTGTTGTTTTTGAGAGCTTGTTGAGCATTGTTTTTGTCCTCCATTTGGGAGTTGTTGTGTAGAATTTATAAAAATATAGAAATTTCATTTTGTGGGATATTATGATAGAATAATTTCTGTAAAAATATCTACTTTCAGATTTATTAATAATATGTGAAGTTGTGAAGTTTTTGGCACTATTTCAAGCATACCCGATTTGGGTTTTATTGAGAAATTGGTTGATCTTTTTAAATATTGGTTGTTTGGCTTTAAAATATGATTAGAAGATTTAAATATCATATAAAAATTAGAAAGTGGACATTACAGTACTATCAAAGCTATGATCTTGCCAGCTTGAGGGTTTGTAGGAGTTTGCATGCAACTAAATGAAAGAGAAAAGAGATATTCACAACGAGAAAAGAATAGAAATTTTGATCAAACCTCCAGTTAAAAGTAAAAGTACAAAATTCAAGGAAGGAAAAAGTATGGCTGACCTAGATAAGATGGCAAATAAATTATTCTAGGACATCTAGAATACTCAAAAGAAAATAGTGGATAGTTTGGCAAAAACTAGAGAGGCTTTGTGGATATTGACAGAAAAACTGCAAGGAGTTGCATCTACTAATGAGAAAGGAGACACTTTAGAGGAGCATATAAATCTAAAACCCACACCCTCTAAATAAAAAAAAAAATATTTTACTGCCTATAGATGAGCCACAAGTACCAAATCCAACCCTTAGTCATGTGGAAGAGTTACATGTAACTTGATCACATTAATAGCTACTCACAAAGGCTTAGATGATGACTTTCACAGTTTAGTTCCTTTTAGAGAATATGTGGATATGATGAACACTTTAATGCCCAAGAAAGAGTACATGAGGGAGCATGACATAATTGGAAGAGAGCTCAAAAATAAAATAAGCAAGTTTATAGCACCTACTTTTGATGGAACAAATAAAATTTCAACAAGAGCATGGCTACAAAAATTACAAACCTTCTTCACACTTATCCCCATGATGGAGAGTGATGTCGTTCAATTCGCAAGTCTACACTTGGAAGATGTAGCCTATGATTGGTGGTATCATGGGATGACTACTCAAGGTCATGATTAGGTAACTACATTTGATGATTTTAGTCAAAGAGTGATAGATAGATTTGACCTCAAGGATGATGAAGAGTATTTTAAAGAATTGTCAAAGTTCAGTCAAACCAAATCAGTTAATGAGTGTATGGAAGAGTTTCAAAAAGTGGCTATTATGGTACCTGATATGAGTGAAATGAGGATTGTTATCTTTTACATGATGGTTTGGGAGATTCTATTAAGGGCCTGGTTAAGGCTTTCTCACCCTCAACCTTACAGGAAGCTATCAAAAGAAGCTTGTAACTTGAAACTTGTGTACCTATGAAACCAATCACTAATAAAAAACCCCCAAATCTTTGGCAACATAAGAAGAATTTTCAAAACAAGACTTTTCCAGCACAACCACCAAAGAATGTAATAAATCTAGCAAAAAAAAAGGTAGATTAAGAGACTAGGAGTGAATTACGAAAGAAAAAGCTTTGTTTCACTTGTAGAGAAACATGAGTTCCAAGACATAGATGTTTGGGGAAAGGTTAAGTGCACTATATTGAAGTTGCTTTAGAATCTGATTCAGATGAGCATGGGGAATTTCATGACACTAAGGAGGAGGAAGAACAAGAGAAGAAAAAATAAATCAACAAGGATGGCACTTTAGCAGCATTATCAGGAGTCCCAAGATACCATCCCTTTTGAATTTGAGGGGTACTAGTAGGGAAAAGGTTGACAATTCTTCTTAATAGTGGGGCAACTCACAATTTTATTGATGAGGGATTTGTCATGAAAAGAGGGCTTAAAGAAAAAGATTTTGAGGGATTCAATGTTATTGAAGCTAATGGTTTCACTATGCCTTGCACACAAGTGGTGAAACAACTCAAGATGACCTTAGGAGATTATGAGTTATGTGATGACTTCTATGGTTTTGGCATTGGGGAGATAGATCTTGTATTGGGTATTCAATGGTCGCACTCTATTGGAGGCTATTACATGAACCATCAAACTATGGAGTTTAAATTTCATTCCAGTGGGAAAGAAGTCATATTGAGAGGCTTATCAAATGGAGCACCTAAGGTGGTCACTACAAAGAGGATGGAGAGGACTTTTCGAAGAGGACAAGTAGCATGGGCAGCAGGAGTCATAATCCATCCAACAAGCTCTCCAAAGAATCAAGGTAATTTCTATTTTGAAATTCAAAATATTCTTGATAAACATAGTATAGTTTTCAATGATTTGCCTCTAGGATTACCACCAGACAGAGGTTTTGAGCATGTTATAGAGTTAGAATAGGGTACCAAACTAGTTATAACAACTCCATACCGCCATCTAAGAGGTTATAAGGAAGAAATAGAAAAAACTATTAAGGAACTCCTGGACATGGGATTCATAAGGCCTAGTTCTAGTCCATTTGCATCATCTATGGTTCTTGTCAAGACAAAGGATGGTACAATGAGAATGTGTATAGACTATAGGGATCTAAACAAGAAGACCATAAAAAATAGGTATCCCATACCATACATAGATGAACTCATTGATGAGTTACATGGTGTTGTATACTTCTCAAATATTTACTTAAGGTTAGGGTACCATCAAATCCGAATGAGGAGGGAAGATGTGGAAAAGATCGCTTTCAAATGTCACTATGGGCACTTTGAATTTCTTGTTATGCCCTTTGGCCTCACTAATCCACCAGAAACATTCCAATCTTGTATGTATAAGGTATTCAACAAGCATCTTCAAAAATTTGTCTTGGTATTTTTTGATGATATCTTGATTTATAGTAAAACATGGGAAGAGCATCTAAAGCACATAGACACTATTTTGGGAATCTTGGAGCAGAAATCCTTCTATGCCAAGCTATCTAAATGTGAGTTTGGTTTGAAAGAGATCCTATATTTGGGACACATTACAAGTTCTAAAGGAGTATAGGTTGATCAACAAAAAATCTAGGCAATTTTGGATTGGCCTCCACCCACTAATCTTGCATAGTTGAGAGGTTTCTTCAGGTTGTGTAGCTACTATAGGAGATTTGCCAAGGGATTTTCTCAGCTTGCTACCCCCTTGACTGATTGACAAAGAAAGGAGCTTTTTTTTGGAAAGAAGAGGCACAATAAACATTTGATAAGCTTAAGGAGGTAATGAGTTCATGCCCTGTACTTGCAATTCTAGATTTCTCTTTACCTTTTGTTGTTGAATGTGATGCTTTTGGAGAAGGATAGTTGAGAGGTTTCTTCAGGTTGTGTAGCTACTATAGGAGATTTGCCAAGGGATTTTCTCAGCTTGCTACCCCCTTGACTGATTGACAAAGAAAGGAGCTTTTTTTTGGAAAGAAGAGGCACAATAAACATTTGATAAGCTTAAGGAGGTAATGAGTTCATGCCCTGTACTTGCAATTCTAGATTTCTCTTTACCTTTTGTTGTTGAATGTAATGCTTTTGGAGAAGGTATAGGGGCTATCCTAACTCAAAGGGGAGATCCAATAGCATTTGAGAGTAGAAAATTAAATCAATCAAAGAAAGGTTACTCCATCTATGAAAAGGAAATGTTGGCAATCATGCATGCACTTCATAAGTTTAGAGAATATTTGGTATGTGGGAGATTCATTATAAAGACAGACCATAATAGCCTTAGGTTTTTCTTGAAAGAAAGGGATTTGAATGATCATAAAAAAAAATGGGTAAGAAAATTTAAAGCTTATGATTTTGATATTGAATACATGAAAGGAAAGAATAATGTGGTTGTTGATACTCTCCTAAGAAATCCTACTTTGTGTTCTTGAATATCTATCTCTACTGATTGGAAAGTCTCCATATTTTTGGAGTATGCTCAAGATTCCTTTGCCACAAATATTTTGGATAATTTAGTAGATGATAACAAGTGCAAGGTTTTTTTATAAATTTATTTATTACAAGAATAGGATCTTCTTAGTGCCAAGATCAAAAATTAAGGAGAGGATATTGAGGGCCTTTCATGACACACCTTTGGCTGGTCATCAAGGATAGTTCAAGAAATATAGGAAAATTTGAGAGTGGTTTTCATGGAAGGGTATGAAGGAGGATCTCCTTAAACACATTAAGGAATGTATGATATGCCAACAAAACAAGAGTGAGCAAATTTTTCCTGTAGGGTTGTTGCAGCCACTTCCTATTCCTGAACAAAAATGGGAAAGTATTTTCATAGACTTCATCATTGGGCTGCCCAAGGTTCAAGGTAAGGATTGCATATATGTGGTGGTAGATAGACTAACAAAGTATGCACATTTCTTTCCCACCACATCTAATTTCAAGGCATCACAAGTGGTCGAATTGTTCTTCAAGGAAATTTTTAGATTACATGGTTTGCCTAGAAACATTGTCAGTGACTGGGACAATAGATTCATCAATTCTTTTTGGAAGGAGCTCTTTCATTTGCCAAGAGCTGAACTCACTCCTAGTACTAGCTATCACCCTCAAACAGATGGATAAACATAGATAGTTAGTAAATGGATAGAGGGATATTTGAGGAACTATGTTTCAAATCAACAACATGCTTGGGTGACATGGTTGCACCTAGGGGAGTATTTTTACAATACATCTCATCACATGCATATTGGTATGCCTCCTTTTCATGCTCTTTATGGTTATGATACCCTTTCTTTTCTTGATCTAGTACTTTCAGATAGTAGAGTACCTGCAGCAAGTAATTTTATCAAGCAAAGCCAAGACATAATAAAGTCCCTCAAGGATAAACTACAACATGCACATAACCAATAGAAGTTGCATGCTGATAGGAAAAGGACTAAAAGATCTTTTGAGGTGGGATATTTGGTATTTTTTAGGTTGTAGCCATATAAGAAAAGCACCTTGCAGAGGAGTGGGGCAAAGAAGCTCAAGCCAAGGTTCTATGGGCCTTATAAGATTATCAGGAAGGTAGGAGAGGTAGCTTATGAATTGGAGCTCCCACCAAATAGCAAAATACATAATGTTTTCCATGTCTCTTGCCTAAAGAAGGTTCTATTCCAGAAAACCATAGTATCTATAGAATTACCACTTCTTGATGATGAAGGGAAATTAGTTTTGATACCAGAAGAGGTTTTGGATACAAGAGAGAAAAGATTGAGAAATAGGAGCATCATAGAGCATTTGGTCAAATGGAAAGGATTATCATTGGAAGATGTAACTTTGGAAGGAGCACACATTCTTGAGAATCCTGACCTTCATTACTTGGGGACAAGAAATATTTGGGAGGGGAGGACTTGTCATGTCCTCTTTTCAAATAATTAAAAAATAATAACTTTTGCTAAGGCAGGCAGGCTCAAAAAGTGAAGTTTCAAAAAAAGGGGCTAATATTTGAAAACTAATGGATTAATAAATTAAAATTATTATTAAAATATGTATTATTGACCCCTCTTGGTCATGAGTTAGGGTTATTCCCTCTTTTAAAGGGATTTGGAGGCATTTTGGGCTCATTGCTTTATTGTTCTTTAGAGGCTGCCAAACCTATGGAGGAGATCCAAGGATAGGAGTTTTCAAGTTTCTAGGGAGGATAAGGATGGTATTTTTAGGCCATTCCATGTGCAATCTCATGTAGAGTTTTCCCTTGTGTTGAATAGTGCAAATTTCTAAGTTTTCGGGTGTGTTTTTTGTAAGAGTTTGGTGTTTCCAGTTGAGTATTTCATATCAGTTTGGTTTGCTGCTATATTGTAGACATTTAGATGTTAAAATAGATTTGAATACATGTACTGTGTTGTGCTTATACTTTTGTGATAGATTATTAGTGTTTTTTGGTGTTTCCAGACTATTTTGTGTTATTTTCGAGAGCCCGTTGAGCATTGTTTTTGTCCTCCATTTGGGAGCTGTTGTTTAAACTCTTTACAAATTTGGAAATTTCATTTTGTAGACCATTATCTTGGAAAAATTTCTGTAAAAAATTATAATTTTAGATTTATTAATAATATGTGAAGCTATGAAGTTTTTGGCACTATTTCAGGCATACCCAATTTGGGTCTTGTTGAGAAATTGGTTGATCTTTTGAAATATTGGTTGTTTGGTTTTAAAATCTGATTAGAGGCTTTAAATATCATATAAAAATTAGAAAGGGGAAATTGCAATATATATATATATATATACACCTCCAGAACTTGTACCATAATCTAGGGTATGATTTTTTTACCCACATTATAAATGTAATATGTAATGTGATTAATCATGCTCTGAAGGGAGGGATGGGGAATTTGAAATTTGACCACTACTCATTGTTGATGCACATCATCCTCTACAGGAATATAGGGCACATCAATCCTAATTTCATTAAAGGGACAGAGGAGAATGGAGAGAACCTTCTCATGCAATTGTGGACTCAATTATGGCAAAGGTTTTATCCCTATTCTAATGCTATTTCTTTTCATAATGATTTTGTCTTTCCAATTTCCAATATGCTTGTTGATATAACAAAGAGGTTTCCTAGGGGTTTCAAGATGTTGATTAGACCCTCTTCATGTTTTTTGCCAAATTTTAGTTCTTCCCTTGTCAAGTTCAAGTGATTGGTATTTAGTGAGCGGTTCTATGGGTTTTTAGTTGCTTACAAATGGAGGTGAATGTATTATATCTTTCTTATAAAGCTAATATGGATTAGGTAAAATCCAAGTCTTTATATACAAATAATGTAAGAATGATGTTAAATGAACTATTTTGAGCTCATAATCAGTGATGCATGCTCGACATCTAACTGCGTAGCCATCAAATTGAGATTAAAAGGTTAAATGTTGTAGAGTTTTCTTCACTCTAGAAAATGTTGCTCAGAGAGGGGTTTTCTTTCCCTACTTAATATAAAGGGCCACTTATCCGAAAGCTTTGAAAATGTAAATTCAATTCACTTTAAAGTGTGAATATTCTTCAAAAATGCTCAAAAGATACTCCCAAAAAATTAGTGGTGGAGATGTGACCCCGAAATAAAGGAATGTATGGGTCAAATGCTTAGGGTGAAAGGTGAAAGAATAAAGTGTGTAAGCTATTAAAGGATCATTCCCCACACTATGATTATAAATCAAAGGAAAATTGGGCTTATGGAAAAGTTGATTTTCTCTCTCTCCCCTGCATATGTTAAGTTATCAAATATATCTTCATGCCAGAGAATTGAAGGGAAAAAAGGCACTTGATTCGTTAAGTGACTTTTAGTGATAATAATTTACGTAAAGTAAAGTAATAAGGTTTCCAGGATTTTGAGCTTTTATGTGCAAGAAAATAAAAAGTTTAAATATCTATTGACTATAAAATTTAATACAAATCCTATCATTATAATCCTTGGTCGAACTTAATTTTTTTTCTGTGGCACCATCGTTCGAATTCCTATACCTATTTCATCAAAATTTCTTGATTTTTTCCCCAATTATTTTAAAATGGCTATTTATCAAGAACTGCATCCTATGCAATCATAGAAAATGGCAATCAGAGTAGCAGGTTTCAATAAGTTAATAGGCCCGGAGAGTGAATTAAAGGATCTAACAAATACACCATTCAAGTTTTATGATTTCGATGATCTTCATAGAAGACTAAACTCTCGACCTATTCACTTGATCACTCAAAAGCTAAAAGAGAGTGGATTGATAGAAGCAATTGGCTTTCCCATCATAGTACAAGCACTAGAGCTTGTAAGAGAATGCATCGAGAGATACGACCCAAAAACAAAACAAATTGTGTTTCCCAATTAATCCATCCTCCTCTCAATCAACAAAGATTTAATGCAATCTACCTTTGACATCACCGTGAATTAGGAGTATTGTGATATTTAATTTGGCTCTTTTGCATCTATGTTCAATGAAAAGAAAACCCTAAGAAGGGAGAATATGTAGAGGACATGGTTTCAGATGCCTCGCCTTGCTGCTAAGGCTAAAAGGAAAACAGGAGGTTTTGTAGTTTATTGAGCACCATTTCTTCCTAGTGTAAGAAATTTGTGCTAAAGGACTGCAACTTGATTGGTCCTAAATCATCTATGATAAGCTTGCCTCATGGATGAATTTAGCCAAAGGATTCAAATATTTCTACATGTCTTCTTACCTAATCTACTCGTTGGCTATGCATCACCTATGGCCTGACCTTCCCAACATTCAGAATTATGATGAACATACAAAGGTGTATGAGTTCTACACACACCTATAGTTGCGAAGGAGTTTTAAGGAATATGTGTTAGTAAATGATGCTTTCATAATGCAGCTATGTTGGGAATTGCAAGGATGTCCTAAAAGGAGATTTTTGCCAAAGAAAATGTTAGATATCAACCAATTTGGATCCTCATTCATCCAATTTTTGAGCTTCTCATACCAACAAATAGTTGCCTTTGATGGTTTTCGCAAGAGACTACCTAGGTACTCAAAGGATAAGGTAGTTCTGGTCGAATTATGTGAACAAATTCTTGAAGTGAACACCTTGTATTTAAATGTGAAGAAGATAGTCAGGATTTCATTCCCCATAGTGGTCAGACCATATTCCTATGCTTCTTGTTTGATGCTCAGATTCTAGTGAAGGATTTTTAGAGAAAAATTAAATTGGTTGATAATGAGGTATTGAGGCCTCAGTATTGTAGACACCTAAAAACCTTTAGAAAATAAAGTATTTTTATTTTCTGAAAAATTCCTGATGACATCATCATTAATTAATTAATTAATTTATTTATTTATTTTTATGCCATTAAATCCCTTTATCTCAATTAAAAATATTTAATTAAGGAATCCCTCCCAAAAATGTTTAAATCTTATTTAAACATTATTTCCTTATTTATTAATTATTTAATTAATAAATTGACCAAAAAACCCAAAATAAATAAAAAGTTTATTTTTTGCCCAAAACTTGGCCAATTTCCTGAAGACCACTAACCTCTTCCAAAATCTTCTAATCCTTCTTTAATTTTGATTAAAGGCTAATCCCATCATTTCCTACCCCTAATCCCAACTCAAAATATTTAATTAAGATTAAATATTAATCCTCATGTTTATTAAAAAAGTTTTAATAAATATCTCCTCAACCCAAACCCTTGAAATAAATAAAACTTTATTTATTTCCTAAAAATCTAATTTATCCTCATCCTAAGAAGTTCTAGACTCTTCTAGAAAGTCTTCATCCTCATCCTAGGAAATTCTAGACTATTCTAGAAAGTCTTTATCCTCATCCAAAGTCTAGACTCTTCTAGAAGATGTCTTTAAACCTAATCCTAATCCCCTCCTAACCTTGTCACATTCCCTAAAAATGGGTTAAGACTTACTAACCCAAGCCAAAGTTAACAAATATCTCCTCCTTCACCCACCCTCATTAAATGCCATCCACTTGCCTATCCCTAAGCTAATCCTAAACCATCCTAATCCATCCTCTAATCATTTGCACAAGCCTAAGCAATCTTAAAACCCTCCTAATCAAGCCCAAGTCGAAATTGCTCTCATCTCCCTCAAAATATCTCAACCATAAAACTTTATGAAGCCCACTAGGCCATAAATGACTCTTCCAAGCCCTTTTATTGCTCTTACAAGCCATTATGAGGGTCTTTATGAAGATTTTATCCCTTGAGCCTCCTTTGTTGACTCATCCTTCCCCTTTCCTCCATCCTCTCACCCTGTGACATGTGTCACTCCTTGATTGGCTATAAGGAAGCACAATCCATGTGCTCTCCTCTCATGCAATCTGAGCCCTCCATGAGCTTTTTCCCATCTTTGCATCTTAGCCCTCAATCCCTCAAGCCTCTTGCCTATAAATTGGATCCTTCCCCTTTTCAAAATAACACAATCCATGAAGTAAAGTAATAATGCCATTTTAAGAAGACATTTTACATCAAAACCATACACTCACACCCAAATTCCAACTTTATTTGAAGCCATTTTTGAAGCATAAGCTTGATCATACATCCTATCTATTTAGACAAAGCCACTCAACAAGAGAGCTTCTTATTGAGAGAGTCCATTAATGGCTCATATTCTCAATTGAGAGCTTATCTTAGTCTATCTTGAATTTTATGAATTTTGTTTAGTTTGTAGAAGCTTTATTTAAATTTGGTTTCTATTAGCATACTAACATTGCTCATATACATTTTGGCACACCTAGTGGGACCCCGCATGGGTCATCTTCATTAACTTTTTTAGTCAAGTTTTGTATATCATTTGCTAATTTTGGCTAATTTTTCTTGTTTTTGTGATTGGTAGGATTGTATAAATTGGTTTTGTAGGTCCACATGAGCATGAAGAAGACAAATGAACTCATAGTCAATCTCATAGTGTTTGCAGATTTTTCAAGCTTACAGGTGGACAAAGCACTTGGAATTCTTCTTCCTCTTCTTGTCTATATTCTTCTTATTCCATCTACTTCTTCTTCTTCTTCTTGTGGGAGATCTTGGCCATTTTTTTTTTAAGGAAGAAAAATCATACACACTTATTTTTGGTGCTTAAAATGAACCCCTAAATCATACTTAAATCCATTAAAAACTAAAAATTTGCAAAAAAAAAAAAAAAAGCCTTTTAACAAGTGAAACTAAACCAATCCAATCATTTGCATCCTTGCAACATCAAGGTTTTAGATGCATTCATGCAAAGTTAGGAACACTTCGTTTTTGGGAATTTAAAAAGAACTTCAAGTTTCCATTTCAAAAGGTTCAAAATCAACACTAAGTGCACACTAAAATCTAAATCAAACTCAAAGCATCAATCAAGGATAGAATGAACCTCATTTGCAAATATTTTAAAGTTCTTTTAAAAATCTCATGAAAACTAAGAGTCCTAAATGGTTGCCAAAAATTGTCCTAAAAGCTTTGTTATTTGTTCCAAACAAATGTCTTGTTGCAAAATCTTGAATGTTTCTTAGGTTTTTCATGCATCAAAACAATCTAGGAATATCATTTTTGGGCTTAAAATATGCAAACTAGAACACAAAATCTTGAATGAAAACCAAAGTCCAAAGAGTCATTTTCACTTTTGAGTCCAAAACAATCTTTAATGATCTAAGGTTAAAACAAAGCACTTCAAAGTTCTTAAAACAACACACAAAATCTCAATCTTGAATGCTCAAAGGAAAAAACTTGAATGTTTAATCACTTGTCTTTGAATGCATGTTGCTAAAATCACTCTTGAGTGCCATGGATTAAAATCAAGTTTTTTTTTTTTTTATGAATGCATGATTAAAACAAAAAATCCAATCTTGAATGCCATAGATCAAATAATCATCTTTTGGAGCATAAAAAGAATCTACATTTTTGTAATCTTTTAAGTTATAAAAACAAATAAAAATGCTTTGAGTGAGTTTTTTTTGGACTCACCCTCTTTAATCACCCATCAATTTAACCATTGATTGCAATCTCAGTGCCATCTATGGGGATGGGTCCACCTAAGAGTGTGTTAAGTGCTCCACGCAAATCAAACTCCACTCACTTGGGTTTTTAGTGGTTTTTCTAAGTTAGAAAATTCCTTGAATGTGCATTAATCTCACTCACACTTCATTTGGGCATAAAAATTGGACAAATCTTGATGTGGAGGGCCTCCGGGTGCGCGCTTGGCAATCGAGTTTCACACATCTTTGTTTTGGGCTTAAAAAAAACTCACACTCAATCTTGAATGCCTAACAATCAATGAACATCGCATGGTTTTGACGCATTTTCAATGACACTTGCATTTCTTATGTTGACGATCTCTCGACTTCCATTATGCTAATGACGCTGTCAAATTGGAATGAACATTGTATGCCATAATCACAAGTGTCTTCAATCATAGTTTACAAAATCTAAATCATCAATTGCAATAAACGCGTATCTTTTAAAGCCCAAGATCATGTATGTGGTCTTGTTTTACACTTTTTAGGAGGCCCACTTGGGGATTTCATCACCCCTTGGGACGACCTCAACTCCAGCGTTTCGGCGGAGTATAAAAATTGGGAGGCGAATCCAAAGACACCTCTCTTGAAATCAAGATTTTGTCACTTGAGCTAAGCCTCAAGGAACTTTATACCCTTGAGAAGTGAAAGAGGAGAAGTGGGTTACCGCTCCTCTCGGTTGTGTGACATCTTTTTGGTTTCATCTACGGATTTGGGCCTCACGTACCTTGCGTATATTGAGGACTCCCTAGCTATAACAAATTTCATCCTTGTAGAAAGCTTCCTAGGATGTTGGTGCGTTTGACGTGCTTGCTCCAAAATTTTGTCTGCTTGTTTGTTCATAGCTTTTGAATGAATGTTTGCCAACTTTGGTCAAAATCCAAAAAAAAAAAGAGCAGAAATCTCCCAGCTCAAGGCATACTTAGCGTAGTCATTGGCTCATCAAAAAATCATCCAAGCTCCCCCGTTGCAACCAAATCTATCTAGTTCCTTGCTTTATAAAAATCCCAAATCTAAAGTCTCTCCAAATCATCCCCCCCAGCCAACTAGCAACCCAATCCAAAATCACACCCAAGCCTTTAGAGAGTTGTTGTCATTCTGCTAGAATTTTCTATCCAATCAATCCAACCAATCCACCAACCTCACCAAGGTTATCCATTTGACAAAGCTTTGTCTAGGGTAATCTAGCTTTGTCACTTGTTATCCCTCATCACCTTGAGCTAAAGGTTGGGATCTACAAGTGGTCAATCTCATGTCATGCCCATAGGATCATTAGTCTATCCTTAAGTTGACACAATCTCCACCAATCCAGTGCATAGGAAAGCAAAACTCTCACTTTTTGATAGCATGCCCTTGAAGTCTTCCATCCACAAGAAAGCCAAAAATCTCCAGCCAATCCTCCTTAGGTCTGTCATACAGCTTTGACTCTCCCTAGGAAATCTTTCATCAGCCAATCCAAAAGCTGAGCTTAATCCGAATCCAACCATGAGCTTCCGTGTTCGTCCATATGCAAGACCCCATCCCCATCAAACTCATTGTCAAAGCATGAAGTACCAATCCTATCATGATGTGTTCGGTCATATTGTCCTTGCTCTTGCCACCTCCTATTCCAATGATGATGAAAATCTTGTTGACTATGACGGGTATATTGAAAGCCTTAGAGGCCTTCCACCAACCGTCCCCCAAAATCCAAGAGTTATTCCAAACTATCTAGTCATGCCATCTGATATCCCAGCTTCTCGTCCATCACCCAATCAACCAAGCTTCCAATCTTCCACCCTCATCATACTAGCTATTCCTATCAATCCACCACCTCCACCTCTAACACACAAGTCTCCAAGGAATCTCCTAGAGGAAATACAAGAAAAGCCACCTCCAACAGTCGATAAGCCATGTCATCTAATCCAACCATGTGAAGTAGTCAATGATGAAGCTTCCCCATCTATAATATCATCCCCATCTCCCATAGCTATCATCCCCATACCATCCATCAAATTGCTTAAAATCCTTCCACTTCTTGCAAGCATCAAATTCCCATCCACATCTCCTCCTCCAAGCATTATCCAAATCCCATATAATAAACCTCATGCATCCACTCCCATCCATTCCTGTCAAGATCTTGTCCAAAAGCATGTTGAAATATCCTCCAACAGAATAGTAGATCTTGCCATCCCACTTATTCCCCTACATGATCCACTTTTACCATCCCCTCCATATCTAAATCCTACCATCTTACTTACCCCATCTCAAGATCCCTTTCCCTCAGCCTACCCAACTCAAGATCCTATCCTCCCATCTCCTCTGTTTCATGATCATACATCTCCCATAATCCATGATGATAGATCCATCAAAGAAGAACTAATTATCATATCCGAAGCTCCAACTCCTTCAGCTAGTAATGGACTCACATCTTGTGTTCCAAATAATGAACATCATGTTGAAAAAAGAAATGAAAATGTATTTCTAGATGTTGGTATCCCCGCTATTCCTGCATGGTCCCAAGTCCTTCCATCTCCACCCCAAAGTTTCGATCCATCTTATTCCACATCTATTTTGGGCCCTCATCCTACTCCTTATCTCCAAACCTCCATTTTGGGTCCATATATCCCTTATCTAAATCCCACACCCTTTCCATCCATTTTGGGTCCTTACATACCTAATATGAATCCTTTATCCCCTCCATCTATTTTGGGACCTACACCTTCCCCGCTTCCATCTATTTTGGGACCATATCCTTCCTTCCCTCCATCCATTTTGGGCAATTATATCCATCCATATCCTATGTTCCAATATATCCTTCCATCCCCTCAAATCCACCAGCTAGATCATCAAAGGCACTTACCCTTGAATCCCTTCCAACCTTTAAACCCTATGACTCCATCAATTATCCCTCCATCTCCTCCATGCTCTTGTTCCCATCCCATGGCTAATAGAAGCATAGTGGATGCCAAAATACAAAAGCATAAATCCAAAAATCCACAAAAATCCAAGTCTCAACATGTCCCTTTTAAAATACATGTTCAAAACAAGAAACATTTAATCCCAATCAAAGAAAAAGTCAAGAGGCCACAAAAACCCAAGCTAAAAAAGTCAAAAATCATGTGGATACCCAAGATGCTCATAAAAGAAATGCATCTCAAAGAAAAATCTCAATTGGCATCCATTCATGCTACTCAAAAAGCCTCATCCATCCATCCTTCATCCAAATCCCCATATAAGCATCCTTCATCCCCCCAATCCACTTTTAGTCCATATGCTTCTTATCCTAAATTTCCCATCCTCCATCTTCCAACTCTACTTTTAGTCCTTATCTTTCTCTTCTTCCATTTTCTCCTCAACCTCACTCAAAACCATCTTTCCCACTACTTTATCACCTCTCAAGGTGTGTGCCAATGATGATCTTTCCATTTTCCTCATCCATTTACCCACAAGCCTTATGTCTTCACATCCATTATCTATCAAACTCCCACCCACCATTCCACTTGTTCAATCCAATCCTTTTTCATCCATCCTACCAACATTTATGAGCCAAAAATAGCTGAAGAAAGCCAAAATCATTCCAGCTAAGTCTAAAGTCAAAAAGTCAAAAAAAAAAAAAAGTAAAGAAAAATAAAGTGTCCACTGGTGAAAAATTGGCAATTCAAGTGCCTTGGACAAGTACCATGATGAAAACTTGGCAAACAAGCATCATGCGTAATCTAGCCATCCCCAGCTTAGCCCATCATCCTCATGCTTTTGGTCACATCTTGCCATCCAGCTCCATCTTCCAATTTATCCACCTATCGTTCATCCTCCAGCTTTTATCTATCGCCATCCACTTATCTCCTACAACTTTAGCCAACCATCCCAGCTATCATCCATCTCCCTAGCGCCTTTAGCTTTTCCATCCTAGCTTCAATCCTATCACATCCATTGTAAGACCTCCTTCCGCATGTGATCTTCTGACTGGGGGCACTGTATTCCTTGGAGATCTTGTCTTGTCCATCCTCCCTTGTCATTGGTATCTAGCTCTAGGCTATCCTCATGCAAACCCAATGTCAATCCACTCTATAGCTACCTGCTCTAGCACCATCAATTAGCTCAGCTACCACCAACCTTAGCATTGTCCCCATCCTTGGTCGCACATCTATCATCATCATTGGATGCATCCTTCCAAATCCATATCTTCTGCTATCACCTCATCCTTAGCTTCTGCATCTTACACAAAATTGAGCTATCCCGCTATCCTCTCATCCTGAGCTTTTATCCATCTGTATCATACGTATCATTGGTCTATTAGCTTGTACCATATCTTGATTAACCCACTTGTAAATATCTTGGTTTGTCAGCTTGTACATCCTTTTTAGCTTAGTACCATTGTATCTATCCAACTTTCGTGTTCGTTCCTCCTTGATCAGCATCTTGCACACATTGTACAACCCTTGGTTAGCTATTCCAATGCATCCTTTAGCTAGATCTCCTGTCACCAAAGTGTTATCCTTCTTAGTTCATCTTGCCAGACGCATCACTCCTCCAGACCCATCAGCTTAGGTTCTCTCTGATAGGTCCTTGCAGGATATAGCTTTCCTCATGTCTGATCTTGGTTCGTTAGTACCTCGTCCTACCCATCTTGTTGGCAAACGACTCTCTTTTTGATTTTCACTTTCTTTTGATTTGGGATCTTCCCTTTTGGGTCTTGAAGTATCTTTTCCAAGCAATCTCCTTGTTCCCTCCTCAAGGTTGCCACGATCTTCCATATCATGGTATGCTGCGAATGGGGCAATTAGAGCATAAGGTCTTGATTAGGTCTTTCGTCTATTTTTCTTTTCTGCTTGTGGGTTCTCCAGTGTCATTTTCACGCTGCTTCCTCTAGGATTCATGTGTGATGTTGGGGAAATCCTTGCGTGTTTGTTTTGAGTCAGTTTTTCAGTCCTCTGGAAGGTTGGTGAAAAGGCCTTGATGTTCTTGGTAACCTTGGCAATTAACCAACAGTCCTATAGCAAATCTAGTGCTCAACTACATGGTGGTACTTCTCTTTGAAGTATCCCCCCACTCAAAAAGCTTCAATGGTTTTCCTTCATCTCCATTATCCCCCATCCATATCCAACATCTGTCTCTCCTACCCCAGCTTGTGCAACCGTATCTCTCAGAATCAATCCTCACTCTTAGCTTTAGGGATCCACAATCCTAGTCTTAGGGATCAACCAATCCAATCAGTCCACCAAGCCTCATCTTTCGAGATCCACAATCCTAGTCCTAGGGATCTCCAAAACCCATCTTCTGCCAATCTGACTCTTTGAAATCCTATTGCATCAGCTTTTTAAATGCCCTCATCCATCTCCCCATCCTGGATTCCTTTTATAGCGCTCTGCTCCTTCATCCTCTGCAATCCCTGAGATCTTAAGCTTGCTTCCTCTTGTGCCTCTGATTCTCCCTTTATCATTCTCCCGTAGTGAGAGTTTGAGCTAACTAAACCTCTTCTCTTAAGCCAATCTGAGTCTTCTTGCTCATCTCATATTCTTGTACTTTTCAAGAAGTTGTCGAGCCTCGCTTTCTCTCCCTGCCGCCTTCTTGAGGGGGCATCTTGCAGTCCATTCTCTTCTCTTCTGCTCTAGCCTTGGGCATCTTATTTTCTTATCTTTGATGCCATGCCACTTGCGGCATCACATCAAAGAGGGGAAAAATGTAAACACCTAAAAACCTTTAAAAAATAAAGTATTTTTATTTTCTGAAAAATTCCTAATGACATCATCATTAATTAATTAATTAATTGATTTTTATGCCATTAAATCCCTTTATCTTAATTAAAAATATTTAATTAAGGAATCCCTCCCAAAAATGTTTAAATCTTATTTAAACATTATTTCCTTATTTATTAATTATTTAATTAATAAATTGACCAAAAAACCCAAAATAAATAA
Source organism: Cupressus sempervirens (assembly GCA_028749045.1). Classification (NCBI taxonomy): domain Eukaryota; kingdom Viridiplantae; phylum Streptophyta; class Pinopsida; order Cupressales; family Cupressaceae; genus Cupressus; species Cupressus sempervirens. The sequence continues at coordinate 786,202,133 of CM053790.1, forward strand.
AAAGATTTTTTTTGCCCAAAACTTGGCCAATTTCCTGAAGACCACTAACCTCTTCCAAAATCTTCTAATCCTTCTTTAATTTTGATTAAAGGCTAATCCCATCATTTCCTACCCCTAATCCCAACTCAAAATATTTAATTAAGATTAAATATTAATCCTCATGTTTATTAAAAAAGTTTTAATAAATATCTCCTCAACCCAAACCCTTGAAATAAATAAAACTTTATTTATTTCCTAAAAATCTAATTTATCCTCATCCTAAGAAGTTCTAGACTCTTCTAGAAAGTCTTCATCCTCATCCTAGGAAATTCTAGACTATTCTAGAAAGTCTTTATCCTCATCCAAAGTCTAGACTCTTCTAGAAGATGTCTTTAAACCTAATCCTAATCCCCTCCTAACCTTGTCACATTCCCTAAAAATGGGTTAAGACTTACTAACCCAAGCCAAAGTTAACAAATATCTCATCCTTCACCCACCCTCATTAAATGCCATCCACTTGCCTATCCCTAAGCTAATCCTAAACCATCCTAATCCATCCTCTAATCATTTGCACAAGCCTAAGCAAGCTTAAAACCCTCCTAATCAAGCCCAAGTCGAAATTGCTCTCATCTCCCTCAAAATATCTCAACCATAAAACTTTATGAAGCCCACTAGGCCATAAATGACTCTTCCAAGCCCTTTTATTGCTCTTACAAGCCATTATGAGGGTCTTTATGAAGATTTTATCACTTGAGCCTCCTTTGTTGACTCATCCTCCCCTTTCCTCCATCCTCTCACCCTGTGACATGTGTCACTCCTTGATTGGCTGTAAGGAAGCACAATCCATGTGCTCTCCTCTCATGCAATCTGAGCCCTCCATGAGCTTTTTCCCATCTTTGCATCTTAGCCCTCAATCCCTCAAGCCTCTTGCCTATAAATTGGATCCTTCCCCTTTTCAAAATAACACAATCCATGAAGTAAAGTCATAATGCCATTTTAAGAAGCCATTTTACATCAAAACCATACACTCACACCCAAATTCCAACTCTATTTGAAGCCATTTTTGAAGCATAAGCTTGAGCATACATCCTATCTATTTAGACAAAGCCACTCAACAAGAGAGCTTCTTATTGAGAGAGTCCATTAATGGCTCATATTCTCAATTGAGAGCTTATCTTAGTCTATCTTGAAGTTTATGAATTTTGTTTAGTTTGTAGAAGCTTTACTTAAATTTGGTTTCTATTAGCATACTAACATTGCTCATATACAAGTATGACCTAGTGAACTATGCGAGGGACCATTTGAAGCTAGGATATGCTCATAGACATGTTCTAGATATCGAAGATTACTGGTCTAGATGTCTCGATGAATAACAAACCTAGGAGAAGTTTTGGTCCTGATTAACTATTGATGAAATTAAGTTATATAATGATTCTATTGTTTTTTCTAACCTTGTAGATGATGGCACCTACATGCATCCCTCATCTTATGAGAAGATCAAAGGAACTCCCATTGTGTCTACCCAACCTGTAGGCCCTGCCATAGACATCATGGAGTTCCTCGTACATGGAATTATCAAAAGGATGGATAAGTGGGTAGAATGGACCCAAGCGAGGAAGAAAGGAAAGGGCAGCACTGGTTCTATAGGTGGAGTATCTGTTGGAGCTACCCAATCAATTGTTTCAACCACCACCATAGCTACTACTTCAACCTCTATAGGACTAGCTCAATCTATTAGACAAGGTGGAGGCCAACCTCCAAACAAAAATGTGCCAATCACTCCTACCTACTGAGGTGGCTCTCTTCCCAATACTAGAAAAGTTGGGGAGAAGGAAGGGGATAAGGACAAAAAGAAGAAGAAAGAAATAGAGAATTCAATTACCAAGCCTACCTCCCCTATTCAAATCATCAACTTGGATGGTGACACAAACCCCATGCATGGAAAAGACACATCTTAGTAAGGGAACACCTTGGCCCTTTTAGTCACTAAGGGCCTGTTTGGTTGCTAGCATAGGAATTAGAAATTAGAATAGAAAGTCAGGATGAGAATAGAAATAGAGAATGAGAATATAAAATTTTAATTCAAATCTTGTTAATCCCTTGTTTGGTTCCTAGTTAGAGTGCACTTGCATTTTGTGCTCAGTTAAGTGAAATGAGTCGATAGGGGCAGATTGGTTCTACCTTTGATTAACACCCCAAGCCTAGGATAGTTGGACCCCAATATGTAATGCAAGCTTCAATAAACCGATTAGAATGTTGGAAGATTTGGCCATGATGATGGCCAGTGCATAAGCTTTGCCTTCCCTTCCATGGCTACCAGAATAGTCTCTGTCCCTATCAACGGCTCTACTTGCTATAAAATCCATTCAATTGTCTCTCCATCAGATTTATGGCCAAGCTCTTGCATGAGCTAGAAAACCCTAGCCGCACAAGTTGCAGGCATACGAATCCTCCACCCTTGTCTATCCACTAACATTCCCAATAGCACTGAAAAGGAGTTAATATGGGGAAGAACTAGTTATGTTTTTATTGACTGTGAATGATAGAGAAGAGGTTTCTCGTGTTCAAATTTCCAAGCATAAACAGAGGTTTCTCACATTCATTGTGTTACACTTTGCCCTCTTTAGGACCCTTTCTGCACCATGGATTTGAAAATATAATGCAATATGAAAAAGTCAAATTGGGAATGGAAATGGCCCACTCCAATTACAAGTATTTTTTGGAATGGACAAAAGCTCATTTTGGGGCTAAAATAGGAATACAAAATCCTATTCTCCATTCCTATTCCATGCACCAAACAAAGAATAAAAAGTATATTCTAATTTCCTATTCCTATTCTTGTTGTATTCTAGCAACCAAATGGGCCCTAATGTAATTGCCTTCCCTACTGCTTCCCTGAGAAAGAAAACTCCCCTAGTACCAAGGAAATTGTTTGATCCTAATGCCTTGTAGTCTACTATTAATTTCCTCTCTACTGAATCATGGCTCAAGGAGACCATTGATAGAAAAAAGAGAAGATATGAAGAAGTTACTCCATCAAAGTATTTGATTGCACAAGCCACCTCTTCTCAGCCACTCTCCAAGAAGACAAAGAAGCATAAATCAACTAGAGCATTGGCCACTGATCCACCTATTGGCCACATGTTGGTAGAGATTGCAGAGCCACAAAAGGAGGGAAAATTCCATGAGCATTCCATAGATGATTTTCAAATCAGAATGGTGGATCTTGGTATCCCTGTTCATGACTCCATGGTGAGTATATGGAAGTCCACTAGTGAGAAGATTGAGGATAGACTAGAGGAGCTAAGAGTAGAGAAGGAGGTTCTCAAGGCCTTAAAAAAAGAGTTGATGGAATGTATTAGATCTACACTCAAGAGCACGTCAACCAGCCAATTTGACCCAAATGCAAAGGAGAACAAAAATCTACTTCTAAAACTGTAGTAAGAAAGATAATTTGGGAAAATTGGCTGAACATGGGTGGATTAGATGAAGGCTCAAGGTCCCCCATTAATTGGAAATTTGGGAATTCTTATAGTTGAGGGAAGCTACTTCCAACCATTAGTTGAGAATGTAGAAGGAGACAGATAGCTTGACAAAGAAAATGACCCTGTTGCAAGAGGTCATTGACATGAAGACCAGTGTTTCCATCTCTCATAGGATCCTCAAAATGGGAAAAGAGTCATTGTTTCATTGGAAACAATCTTTGGAATTCATATTCAAAAGCTCTGTGAGGTCTGTGAATGAACTAAAAGATGTACATTACCAAGTACAGAAGGTCATTGAAAATTTATTTGAATATCTGAAAGTGCTACATACAAAGCCCTATGTTTTTGCTAATGGAAGAGTTATGGATGTTGAGAGGATGAAGTTAGAGTTTCTGGCAGTTATTGATGAAGTTGTTGATCCACTAATTTTGCAGATGTTAAAGATTCAAGAGCTCTCATTAGGAGAATCAAAGATAAGGAGGGCATTTGAGAAGTTCCAGTCAAAGGTTGCTAGAGTGAATGAGCTCACAAGAATGCATGACAATTGGATTATTCAAGTTGACAATATCATCATTCCAAGTGTTAAGGAGTTGGAAAAAGTAACTAATGCAATGAAATCTTATAGAGTTAAGGCAGTTAATCCTAAGAAGGCATGATGTTCCGGCATTCTTCCCAACATCTATCATTCCCTCTCTCTCATTCTTTTTGTAGCCATTTATGATATTCTCTCAGTCTCTATAATGGACAATAATTCAATCATGTCCTATTTCTAGTTTATTCTTGTAAGAATTTGGCTTAGGCCAGAATTCACCCAAGAACTAAAGAACTCAACACAAGCACATAGTAGACCAAAATAGATAGAGTATGATCAGAATGATGATATTCATTCAATAACTGGATTCAAGAGTGCACTAGGAGTGCTTGAATATAAAGGCCTCAAGAGAGCTTCTAGAATGCATAGAAGTCAACATCATGATATGTCATACAACCAGGCACATGTCCACCAAATATGGATTATCCTCCATTAAGAACAGGATTAAGTGTGATGATGTGAGGATAAGCCTACAATGGTGTAGCACGTAAATCAGTGGAGTAGACAACATGTGCTAAATAAGGAGTGCAGATAACTGTGTTGTCATCATGACAACTCAGTGAATGATGCATACTCCTATGTTGTAGACACCATGTGCATAATTAGAGTTGCGTAACTCAATGAGAGTTGACAAACTCCTAAGTGTCTCACCTAAAATAATAATAAAATAATGCAAAATAATTAAATAATGCATTAACTTTAGTAAAACTTAAGTGTAATAAGTAAATACTTATTTACACCAACAATTCTATTTAGAGATTTTATATGATACAATCATCTATTGTAACTGGCCATTTTGAGAAAGCCTATATATGTAACTTTTTGAGAAATTAATGCATTCAGCAAAATTACTTTGGACGAACTCCTATAGCTAGGACTACTGTGTGTGACTCTAAATCCATTTTTTATTTTGATGTTTATTTAGTTGTAGTATAGTTTTTAGAATAAATTTTCTCATGTTGAAAATTGAATGATTGTGAATAAACTTGGCTTTATTTCCTTCATTCAGCATAAGCATTTTTCTACTCTTTCTGCTATACATGGTAGTTCATTGTGTAGCTTAGTTCGTTGCATAGGAGGGTCAAAAATTGATTAATGGAGTAGTTGAAAGATAAACAATCTAGGTATTGTCAAAATATCAGTTAAATTAATAATCTGAGAATTGCCCCATTTTGTCTTCTTTCCTACTCTCTTGTTGTCATACCTAGTCTTGCATATTTCCATATCTTACATTTAAATCAAAATAGATTGCATTTCAAAAGTTAGTCCCCTTTTTACTTTCCTAGGTTGTTTAAAATGTTGAACAATCTAGTCTTTGCCTCTTCTACTCTCTAGTTGAGAGCATACCCCCAAAACCAAAAAAAAAAAAACAAAATTCATTGCAAATATTGCACCTAAAATGGAGTTGTACCTTTCAATTCAAGGGTCATTGATAGATTGCTACACTGACCCATTTTGTTGTTAACTTCTTTGTTCTCCACAAGCCATTGGGCAATTTAAAAGTCAAGGTATAAACCAAAAAGATTAGGGAGACAAACTGTTAACCAAAAATGTCTTAATGGGGATAGAAGGTTAAGTCATGATTGGGCTAGTTTTTTTTTTAATAATTATTATTTAATAAGGGTTTTTGGATGCCCCCAACCCCCTCGTGTTTTGCCCAAATATATCCTAAAAATATTGTGTACAATAGAATTCTTTTTCCAATTGATAATGATGAATAGGGAATACCTAGGACCTACAGTAAAAAAGGGTTCCTTTGTTCCTAGAAATGTCAAAATAGGAGATTTTTTCAAAGGGAAGGATGCCACAGAAGAAATAGATGCATATACAAGTGAAATCATATTGCCCTCTACCCTTACTAGGACCTATGATCCTAATGACTTGGTTAGGAATTCCATGAAGTAGACAAGGAAATATATTCTGCCAAGTAGCAAACCCTATTGGGAAGAGGATGTGATAATGAATTGTTTGGAGATAGAGGATTGTAGAGACATGACTCTGAAATGGAAAGAGGTCATGAGGGTAGAAGAGGAATTGAAAAGAACTGACCCCTCATTTAAGGGTTTTTACCATGAGGAAAGATACTTGGGTAGGTGTATAAGTGCCTAGACAATTTCTATATCATAATGTCTCAAGTCCCTCTTGAAAGAAGAGACAGAGTAGAGCCTCAATCTCCACAATAGCATGATGTTATAGAAATTGATGTGGAAGATGATTAACTTGAGAGTTCATAGTGGGCCCAACAAGGCAAAAAAAATAGAAGATGATAAAAATCATAGATAAGGCTAGGGAAAAAGAACCACAGATCTTGTGAAGGGGCACTAAAGTTTTTGATGACATAAGGCGCAACTTCCTAATAGGGAAAGCTGGACAACTTGAAAGAATCCCTAATAAACTTGAGCTTGAGACAAGGATTTTGGATGAAAGAATAATCTAGGCTCAAGAGCTTATGAAGGATGATGACTTCATGAAGTCTAAGGAATTGAAATCATTCATGTTTAACATTAAACAAAATGAGCTTACTTCACAATTGCAACCAGGAGATTCACCAGAAAAAAATAAAAATAAAAGCTGAATTGGTGGATAAATTCCAAGAGTACAACACAAACAGTGAAACTCTCACCATCAATGAGGCCAGGGAACTAGTGTAGAGGACTAGGATGTTACTCTTCCCAGGATGGGAGCTTAGTTAATTCTTCATGTATGACCAGATCACAAGGCAAGAAAAATTTGTCTCATTTGAGGAGACAAAGATTGTAGGAGAGTTGCAGGGTTTTGGATTCAATGTGGACTCCAAGATGATGACAATCTAGAGCATGGCTTCTAAATAAGATAAGAAAACTCTGATGGAGGTAAGAGACTCACCCCAAGGAAATGTAATATTCTAGAATGTTACTATTGTTTCAAGTGACCAGATTCACAATCTAATAAACACGACATCTCTCATGTCGAAGAGCAAAATGGATATGCTTGAAGAGCAGATGTACCAAACATACATCATATTATTGATGCAAGTAAGAAATACGAGGAGGATCTTAGGAAGACATATGCACTAAAGCAGAGAGTGGCTACCCTCGAGAATGAGGTGAGGAATCTGATAAATGTAACCAAGCCTGTCACAAAGGTCAAGGATCAAGAAAGCCAAACTAAAGCTGATACAATAAATGTGGGTATAGATCAACATATGGAAGTGGATGAGGTAAAAACTAGAAAGAAAATAGAGATCAAAACAATGGAGAGCATGCTCTCACATAAGATAAGTATTCTCAAATAGATTTCTCAAGGTGTCCACAATAATTTTATTGCACTACAAGAAGCAGAATACTAGTGTACATAAGCACTATCCATTCTTTCCCCCTTGTTTACTAAATGGGGTCCTTATATACCAATCTTTGATAAATTAGTCCTAGATTTGCTTCAAAAGAAAGAATTGTCTAAAGAAACCATTATTTCTACAAGGAAAAGAGTAAATAGAGTGAAAGAATTAAATGAATTCTTTTCTAGAAAGTTGCAATTAGTAAGAAGTAAAATGAAGACCATTGCTAATGGTAAACCTAGTTTTATCTAGAAGATGACTAATGATGCAAATAAGATAAGGGATTAGCAAGAATGGTCATATTCTTTTGATGGCATTTTGAAGCATGAGAGGTTTATTGCCTATAGCAATGGAGAGATAGATATTGCGAAAGTTTTTTATGTTGTTGATCTTTTGTATAAATTGGAGGCAAATATGAACAAAACAATTGCAGAGGTTAGAATTGTAACTGATGCAAAATGGATTAAATGCATTAATGAGTTTAATATAGTTATGGGTTCCACCTAGCCAGATAAAGAATCTAATATTACCAATTGGGAGGTGATAGTTGACATAAAGGAAATTCCATCTAGAGATAGCAACTAAGCATGTAGAGAAGAGTCAAATAATATCAGAAGGGATGACAACTATATGATAGAGACACTTTATCTTTTTAGGTTACCTATTGTGGGTGTGCTCTCATTACAAATTACGAAGTTGATCCTTAACATCAAAGTTGACAGCTGTTCAAATTTTGGCTATTTCCAATATTCTTTTGTAACTATATTTTCCCATCTGTAAAAGTTTTTGTAACTTGATTTTGAATATGTTTCCTCCTACCTAAAGCTTGTTGCAAACCTTATTCTATAAAAGGATTTATAAGATGTCGAGTGATGGCCCGAGATTCATTTTGTTGAACTAGCTTTTGTTCATATTTTGAGTCAGTCCATGCATACTATAATTTTGTTCCAAAACTGAGTAGAAAGTTAACAGTTGCTAGTCTATTTGAGTTATTTTCTAATAGGGATGGTTAGTGTATTTTACACAATTTTAAAGAAATTAATACAAAATGCAAAAAGCTAGCAGTTCATTCTAGATCTTGTCTCTTCTCTTTTCTCCATTTTGTTCTCTGAGATTTAATGGCAAAGTTTATTAAATTTCAGCTGTAATTCATATTGGATTATATTTTTTAAAAATAAAATTTAATAATCTAATGGGTTATGTAATTGATTAGATGTAAATTGGAAGAACTTTCTAGTTTTCATTAATGATTTTGATAAGTATGAGATTTAGAAATTAACATTGATAATTTTTTCACAAAGTGTTAAGATAAGATCCAGAAGTAAATGTCTAATTCCAATGAGTTTGTAGCCCAATAGATAAGGTACTGGTCATCTTCTAAATTTGATCTAGTTGGAATACCTTATATTGTGCCATAAAAACATATAAAATCAATCATTAATATTTTGTTGTTGAAGTTTGAAACATCAACCTGTACTTGATTCATGGAGTTTAGGGTTTGATAAAATAGTTATTTATCATCTCTTTTGTTGTCATAGAATTAGAAAAATTAGGGCTATATCATTTGTTATTTTGGAATTCATATTGAGTTTTGAGTTTTAAAGAAGTAAAGAGTGAATTCTTAGGTATACCCGCCTGAATCTTGTATAATTCAAAGTGGAGAAGACATCAAAGTCTTGTTAGTTGGTCCTTTTAGTTTGCATAACATAATAGCCATTATTGTATTTAGCTTATTCCTAATTTTTTTGATTATCTAAGAGGTTGTTAAAATTCTATCAAATCAAAAGCCAATAGACCCAAGGTCAAACTAGTCTAAGACTAGGTTACTTAAGTCAACCTAATCTCTGGTGGTTGCAGGGATTGGGGCTCAAAAATCCTTGAGTTTTCCAATTAGTTTAATTAACTCCTTTATTGACTTGAGGTTTTTTCCTACCTAAAAAATTATATAAAATGAGGCTTGGGGACTTCATTTTCGTATCTCATATTTAGAAAATAAGGCCTCCACAAGCTAGTAATCAAGGAATTCATCTTCAAGCAAGCATATTCAAGCATTCAAGCCCAAGCATCTTATTCTTGCATCAAGCTTCTTCCTTCAAGGTGGTAGGGGAGTTTGGCTCTAAGGAGAAGATCGATCATCCCAATATATTCAAGTTCTTCTATTATTCATCCATGGCATGCCATGTGCATTTCCATACATGAGGTTTTGGCTTCTTTGATGTCCTTATGGTTTCTTTGAGTCGAGGCTATTACACTTACATACTTGATCACATTTCAAATCAATTGCATCTAAAAAAGTAATTCTATCATTTATTTGATATTATTCAGATCTACTACATACAAACATTTCCTTTATAAATTATATTTCAATTTATGGTTAATTTCTTAGCCTAGGGCTTGACCAAGGAAAGATCTCATCAAACCCATGTTGGAATCTACAATTGAAATAATTGTTATGTTGTCATTGATGTCAAACCTATTGGTGAGATAGTTTGTTATCTCATCAAAGTGTCACATCTATTTGATTGATGAAGAGATTTGAGAAGTTGTTCATAACAAAAGAATCTAGAGGAGGGTTGAGTTATGAAGAGGAAATCACAAATGGACATTTGATTAGTTGTACTTTGAAAATATAAATTGATTGTTTAAATCATTGAGAAGACAATAATGTTCAAGTCTTGAAAGTGTGATCATAGATAGATCAAATGCATAGGCTTCACCTAGTTGCAGAGTATAAGACTAAATAATTTTTGAAGTACATGTCGAGTGATGCTAGTGTCAATCGAGTTATAGTAAGTTCCAAGAAAATTATGTGTTGATCGAGCATCAATATTGATCGAGTGACAATGCATGTGTCGAGCAAGAACTTTAGTATCGACCGAGTAACTCAATGATGACCAAGTGTTAGAACTTAGCATTGGTCGAGGAATAGCATTTCAACTATTTATGGGACATCAACATTTCTATCCAACTAAGTTGATTTCTTGGAATATGGAAAGTGTGCTAAAGATAAGGATTGATGAGTTGGATGATTTAATATCAAGAGAGGATTAGGTAAATAGCCTAGAGATGGATTCTAAGAGAAGTTTCTGGAAAAGAATAGATAAACAAGATGGTGATCAAATACATTGTGTTTGATGGATCTAATTGTGAACCCTAAGATATACAATGATGTTTAAGTCAAAAAATATTAGAATTACATATTTGAGGAGGTACAAGGGAAAACTTTTGATAAGTTCCAGAGAGGATATGCTCCAGATATTTGGAGTTGTTGTTGATGTTATTGAATGGGAAATCTAAGAAGAAGTCTAAATCAAGTTGAGAAGAAGTGAAGGTTGATTGCTTAAAGGGTTGCCAAGCAAATCAAAGATAGAGATGACAATGGAGGATAGATAGTGAATCAATTTTATGAACGGAATAGAGATCTATACATGCAAAGTGAGATATACTTAATAGATTAAATATGTTGTTACTTTCTAACCACTGTAAACAAAATTTGAAATCCTTTAATCAACGTTGACCTAATAGTCATTGTGACCTAACACTCATATGTAAATCCTTTAATAGGGTGACATTCTAATAGAATGTTCTAAAGTCCTCTAACAAGGCCACTTCTAATAAGGTGATTAAATCCTTCAACAAAGTCACATTTAATAGTGTGTTTTGTAACCTTTAACAGGGTTGGCTCCTAACAAAGCTCACTTCAGAAGAGTGAAAATTAGTGACATGTTGCTGGCGGTTTTTCCCAAATTGGGTTTCCACATTAAATCTTAGTGTCAAAATTGTGTGGATGTTATTATGATGTTTTACTGAATAAAGTTTACATTCTGTAAGTCCATTATATTTATATTAGTGGACAACTAGTTAATGTTGCTAATACTTTACAGTAGAGATCGAGCTATGGAATGATTAGATATGAAGTTGTTTAAGCGATTGTTTGTTCAATTGGTACATCTAGACCTTGGATAATGGATTCATCCCCCTCTCATAAATTCTAAACATTCTAACAACCCAACCACAAAAACCCTTCTTTTTCCAGTGTGTAGGAGCAGAATATCAGTTGGAGCTTACAGATATGGAACCTACTCTATGGGAGTTTTCTGGAGAAGCTTTTTTATAGTGTTGTTGGACTATGTCAATTATTTCATAAGACTTCCTTGCAAGAGGTCAACCTAGTCCTTTATGTCCTTTTTCTAGGAGATTTTTGGGTTTTGTCCTTTCATCATTTCATTTTGAGATCTACGGTCAAATATTTAGAAAAGGGTTCATATCTATAATGTTTGGAGCTAAAATACATATTCCTCTATGCATTTCAAGTCAAGCCTTACAAAAATTATTTCCTTTCATATCTTTGTCATAGATATATATCTTGATTGGGCTAATTGTATACGCATAGTGTCTAGATTTATATTATTCAAGCAATTGGTTCAATTATACATACACATTATCCTATAAGAGCTAAAGAGCACATTTCCTTGTATTGCATTCCCCTTTATTGTTCAATTTTATTATTGGTGTCATTCTTCCTTTGGGTTCTAGCTAATCTAATTTGGATCATAAGTGGAATCATATTTGGAAACTTCCTTCTTTCCCTTTCATACATATTTTAATGGCTTAGTGACCTGGAAAATAAGGAGATCACAACCCTATTAAAGTGTCTCCATTTTCCCCTAAACACACACACACACACACACACACATAGAGAGAGAGAGAGAGAGAGATCTTGTAGAAGTGACTATGACTACCTCCCCTCATCCTACACTCACATTAGGAAGAATCCATACTAAAACACGATTGGTTAGTATTGTTAGCTCATTAATAATCACATTCATATAAATATAGTGAAGGGAAGTAAGTTCCATCATTATTGACAATACAATCATGTAAATATAATCAACACACCATTGAGTTGATAATAAATGAAATACTATTTAGAATCATGTATAAACTAATATATAAAAAATGATCATAAACATGATATCTAGGAACAATCTAATATTATCTCATCATCTCAGTATAGTAAGAGAAGCACAAAAGTCTACAAATAATAAAATGTAACAATCATGTCAATTCTCAGGTATAGTAAATAGTATAATTAGGGGGGCATCAATTCAATAAAAAACCATTGTATAAATTATGTTGAAAATATTACCAACACAAGTTCTTCTTCAATATTCAAAATTATAGGGCTTGATACAGTGGTGAAGAATTTGTGCTGGTAATGTATATACATCAAAGGTCACTATCATAATGAGCCTTTTATTCTTTATGAATATATATATTTCTTAATATCTATGATGGTCATCTTACCTTATTTTTTCAACATTGAATAATCTACTTAGCATTTTGCAATCAATATATGAAGGTATTTACTCTATTTCAACTATCACAACCTATCTTTGTGAATAAAATTGGTGGCTAAATTCTACATTTAGTTGGGCATTACTACGGAAGGTTACTCTTTCTGCTTTATAACTTTGATCATATGTAGACGGATTCATGGAACACCCCCTCCTCCCCACACCCACCCCCCCCACACACACACACAGACTCTTACATTTTTATCTTGGCTAGCTATGAAGAATTCATCTTCTTCCTCTTTCATCTCCATCTTGGTATGATATGCCTCAAAGAAACAATTTTTGCTTGGGTAGAACCATGTTATGATTGGATTGATCTTTATTTAATTTAACATTGCAAATATGCTAATGGCAACTATACATACATGTTTAATCGTCTAGATTGATAAAAATATTTACTAGATCTTCATAGAGTATCAAATTTTGGGTAATCGCTTACTAGCTAGTAATATATTTGGTGATATTGGAATGACATTTACATCTAATCAAGTTTGGTCATGAAATAAACAATGGTATTTCTGAATTAAATATTCCCATTCCAAAATGCATAATTTTGATACAAATGTATTATTATATTCACATATGGATATGCAGAGCATTGAGGTAAAAATCGATGCATAAGCTCAAGTGATAAGGATATAATCAGATACATATAAGTTATATCTATAATCCTCTTGGATTCATTCTCAAATATACCTTTATCTTGACCATCTCTTGTTCATTCTTTGTAGACTTACCTTGTCTATCTCTGCAATATTTGAATTTCATTTGTTTGTCTGAATTATGCCTAATTATAATCATTAAGTTTGGAACAAGAAGAGAAAAGATACACTAAATAAAAATTGAATATACGAGTGACTTAATAGGGAATTGGTTTTCTTTATTTGTCATGTACAGATGGCACTTGCTCAATCACTTATGATTTGATCGACCAACAGTTGGTCTTAGCTTGAAGTAACTGAGATTGCTTGCACGAATGGATCGATACATAAGAACAAGGATCAAGGATCTTTAGATATTCAAGTAAAAGCATAATTCTAACATGTAACTTGCAATTTGAATGTAATAAGAACTAAGAAGCACTATTTATCCATGTAATGTCAAGATGCATGTGTAAAGAGTAGTATATTAGTATCACTAAACCACACTCATGGTGGAATTAATATTTACTTAAAATAAGTCAAACTCTCATAATTAATGGGTGACACCAAAGGTTCCCTTCACTTCATCCTTTCCTCCCATTGCCTACACCAAACACATATGTAAAATATGTTTTATTAATTTATGAGTACGACCTTTTACCCATTAAAAAAACATAAGCAATTAAATATTATTATTTATTACACATTTCATTGAGCTTCATATTCAATTAAAAAAACGTTTCAAAGTTCTTGAGTAATATGCAAGAAGTGAACTAATATACTTTTCTTTGATGGAGGAAATTTAGACAACAATTATCTCACACAATGAGTTGGCTTGCACATGCACTAAATTGAAGAAATAAGTTGATGCATTTTGACCCTTGTTTATTATGAACACTCTTAATCATTTGACTCGCCAAAGATATTATAAGTTTTCACATTAGGAGTTGAGCATAGAGTGTCCCACACAATGACTCGTTGTTCATAAAATCAAATATATTATAAAAATGAGATATCAAACATCACAAGAAAAAATAATAATATTTCTCAATAAAAAAAAAAAATGAACTTAAAATATATTAAAAGAAGTTGCAATCTAGGGTGACATTTAATTGAGATACATTAGAATTCTTAATTTGATAATACTTTAGTGGACCATTTTAATATGGAGTAGTTGTCACTTAGTTGGCATAGCAAAGATCATGGAAAAGAAAGCATGTACGTGTTACCATTTTAAAACATAAAATATATAGATATATTATTAAGCATCATATCATGTGACTAAGATTCAAAGCATTCCTCCATGAAATGACACAATGTACGGAACGAAGTGGCCGACATGAAATATGCTGCCAGCTTAAGGTGGTGAGCTGAAAGTGAAAGTGAAGAAAGAAATCAGGGATTAAATTTATCTAATTATATTTTTAAATAATAAAATTTTGATAAATTGGATTATTAATTTTTTAAGGGGAAATTTTGAATTGTCTCTAAAGAATATTTATGGGCATAGAAGTCATCGATTGAAGGGGATTCATTATTTTCAAAATGTTAAAAGAAAAATCTAATTATAAATAAATGTTGCATATGGATAAGTATTTCTCTTTTTAAATAAATAATAGAAACTTTTATATTAAATTAAAATATCTTATTTACAAAAGAAAAGTAAGAGGTATGGGATGATTTTTGAGTCAAACAAGTAGAGTTGAGCTCTAAGAGCAAAAATACATAAATACTAGGAAGAACAAACAAAAAATTTAAATAAAAGCTACTAGTTAGATTTCTAATAGAAAGCGAGTTGTTATTAATATAGGAGATAGATAGAATGATAATTAGGTAAAATTATATAGTTATTTTTAAAGAAGTAATTACACTAAAAAATGTTGATAAATAATTCCAACTTTTGATTGCTTCAGATAGAGGGTTTCCTGAGTTGAGTGTTCTATAAGGCTCTCTCTGTGCGTCTCTTTGTTTCCTTGCTTTTTTTTGCATTCCCTAGGCAAGGTTTTGTACATACTACATTTACCATAGGAATTTTTTTATTTTATTTCAAAATGGCTCGGACAACTCTTGGCACAACTACTGTTGCTATTGTTGAAGTATTGTCTATTGGTTTTAATGGCTCCTCCTTTGAGAAAGCATCCTCGGAAATTTATTCCCAACATCTTCCATGAGATCAACCTTCTACCTTGGATTTCATATTACTAGTTTATGATTTTGATCAAGCTTGTAAATGGATTGAAAATCATATGCTTATTGGCTATTTTGTTGGAAGAATTCACTTTGAAAGTGTGCTCAGGGATTGGGTTTCCAAGTCTTGGCTCCCTCATGGGGTTCGCCTTGAGGGGGTCTAAAACCTCACTAAATCTTTTTTTCCTTTTCCAAATTTCCAACCCTTCGCATGTAGACAACATTCTTTAAAATGACCCCCAGTCAATTCAAAGCTCTCTTTTGGTTTTCCAACCTTGGTCCTAGGACTTTTATGTCTATGGTGATAAGAAAAGTAAAGTCCCTATATGGATTGAATTCCCAGATTTGCCTTTTCCATGTTGTCCCTTTCTAGCCAAGATTGCTTAATCCCTTGGCCATATCATTTGTTTGGAGCCTAACTAGTTTTACCATACCCACCCCCAAAAAAGGGTATGTGTCAAAACTGATCTTGCCCGACAACTTTGTGAGCCCTTGGAAATTCAAGTTGGTGGTCACTCCTTTTCATAGAATGTTATACATTTAAAATAATCGAGCACTTGTTTTTTATGTCATTCAACAGACCATAAGATCAAGGATTGTCCCTTAGTAGCCTCATGACCTAGGGTAACATCACAGGATGTAGTGATAGCCAAGGATATTGTTGCTCCTCATCCCTTAGACACTCCAAAGGATGCAACAACCTAAACAACTATGCTACATAAGGGAAAATCCAATGCTCCAAACATGTTACTCTTATCTCCTCCAGCACCAACTTCCACCATAAATTCTACCACCATGGTTTTAAACCCAGTCATCCAAACAAATATTCCATCTCCTTCAGAGCCACCAAAAAATCATCCACGATCTTCCTCATCTCCTCTAGTTTATGCAATTCCATTTTCTACTCCAATGGAGCTCGTCGATTCTCTTTGTCATCGTTCTTGCAGCCCTCTAGGGTGCGATGAATTCAATGTTTTTGGAATCACAAAGAAACATGTATTCCCTTAAGATCTTTTCACAGTGTTCAAATCTAAGTCGGCCTTCTTGCATAATATTTCTCCTCTCTAGGAAGCGAGGATACTACAAATGATGGTTTCTGATGGAATTTCTTTCTTGGAATGATAGAGGTCTCATTGACCTCCTCTGCAAATACTTAGTTCAACATGTTTTTCGTTGATTTCCTCAGCTAGATTTTCTTTGTCTTGACGAGATCAAAGTTGTGAATTTTCTTCTCTCTTCCGCTTGCTATATGATTTGGCCTCAGTGATTAATGTTCCCTTCTTCTTATGAGGATGGCAAAGGAGGTGTTGATACTGTGTTATCTCCATGTTGGCAGAATTCTATTCTCTCTTATGGAGGGGATCCTGGTTATCGGTTGCTATGCATTTTATTTAATATTAATAATCAACATTTTGGTGTTGTTAATATGTATTCTCCTAATGACACTTTGGCAGCGCATCTGCTTATCGATGGATTATTGATTCATTGCCTCATGCAACTTGGCTATTGTGTGAAGATTTTAATAAGATTGAGGTGGCCTTAAATAAAGATGGCATTCACCCTTTCGTTGGACAGCTATTGAGAGAGAAGTTTGGTTTCTACATTTGCAGTAAATTGGGCCTTTATGGCCCCAATTTTAAATGTCACATCTCACATGTAGCCTATAATACTTCGTGCAATTTTTGAGCAAGGTCTGACATAGTAGTTAAGAGACTCAATCATGCTATGATCCCCTCAAGTTTAATTTTTCCTTTTGGAACTTCTCAAGCATTACCTATTATTCCTTTATCTAATGTGAATTTTTGAGATCACTTTCCCATTAAATTTTATATTCAATGGGTATCTCACTATGCCAACTTTTAATCGCAATAAAACATTTCTTCATCATTCTAGCACTTTAGCCTACATAAGGAATGTTTGGAACCTTCAACTGAGACCAACCTAGTTTTTAGGTTGGATTGAATGATGGAATGTTGTCGTTTCTTAGACTACAAATATTTTACTTTTATTTGGAAATAAATTAGATTTTTTCCATCATTGGTCCTATTCTAGGACTACAAAGGATTTGCATGTAACTATTGCTGTGTTGGAAGCTTGGCCCTTTTCATCTTAGCTACATACTAAGGTGGAAGAACTTCATCATGCAAAAAATATTGTTGCAACTTATGCTACTAGAGCAGATCAATTTAAGGCATGGTTACACTGGCTTAAAGTGAGGATCATACTACTAAGGAATTCTTTTCAGCACTAGCCAAAAGCATTCTATTTTAGGGATTAAAATGATCAATTAAGGGGATGTTATACTTATTGAACGTCCTGATATTCTTCAGGCACTTCTAGCTCATTATAAGAAAGTTTTCAATGCTCAAGAATCTACTCTTGCTTCCCAAAAGCTCATACAAATTGCTTGGCATGTATCCCCAACTATCTCTCTCCTTCCCAAGTTGCCTTTTGTGATAATCTATTAACTAAGAAAGACCTTAGAGAGGCTTCTTTCTCTATGAATGATGAAAAAATGCTTTGATGTGATGGTTTCCATGTAAAATCCTATTAAGTCTAATGGGACATTTTGGGGAATGATTTAGACCAGGCTTATTCAGAGGCAATTCAAACTGGCACTTTAGAAAGTGAAATTGATAGAGGTAATATAAACTTCTCACCTAAATCTAGTGATCCCAAGATATTTTTAATTGGCACCCTATCACGTTGCTTAATATTTCTTACAAAATTTATGCCAAGGATTTTTCTCTTCAAGTTCATCATCTTCTCCCTCAAATTGTTAGGCCAGAGAAGATGGATTTTATCCATTCTCATTTTATTCTAGATAATATTATTGTTCTCTAGAAAGATATGGAATGGGCATGTGTCTCTAGTCAGCTAATTTTTTTAAAAAATAGATCTTAAAAGGCCTATGATCATATAGAATGACATTTTATTTAGGTATGTCATCTTCTCTTGGCTTTGGTCCACTTTTTATTTCCTCTGTTCAAATTTTATTTGTCAATGCCAATGCCTACATTATTATCAATCCCAAGAAGTGTGGCTCTTTTGATTTACACAAATCCATTAGGAAAGGTTTCCCTCTTGCTTTCACCTTATATGTTTTGGTTATTGAGGGATTTGGTTATCTTCTTGCCCCTCACTACCCCTTTTGAGCAAGTTGGTGGCATTTCCTTATCTAATTCCACTGCCCAATTGATCAATGGCCATTTTGTAGATGATTCATTCTTCGGTCTAATTAAGGATGAAGCTAATGTTCAAAATGTCGTCCACTACCTTGATTGTTTTTGCTTGGCCTCTAGCTCCCAATTCCAATTGCATAAGAATCTTTATTTTTGGAAATCCTTTCTACCACCTCCTCAGTGGATTTTAACTAATAAATAGCATTGGATTCACAATATTCAAGTATTCCACTTTCTAGGAATTATATTTTCCTTTCATGGGTTCCCAATTGAACTTTGTAATGAAAGTTTATCCAAGCTTGATTCCAAGATTTCTTATAGGATCACCAAGCCTCTTTGCATCAAAAGATAAAAATAAAATTTGTTCAAATATTATTGTCACAACCCATGCTTATTATTACTCTTGTTGGTCACCTTTTCAAGCAACATATGTCAAATTGGATTGCCTTCTCTTGTAGTTTTATGGGTCTTAGATTCTCAATGGAAAGGTTTTTATTGTATGGTCTAGTAGTATTGTTTTATCCCTTGTCATTTTGGAGGCATGGGCCTCATTTCCACTCAGGGGAAAAGATAGGCTCTTTGTGTTTAATGGATTCTTCACAACCTTTCTAGCAATGAAGCATGGAACATTTTTCTTCATCATTGCATTTCTTCTAGACATTTTATTCACCACCCAAGATGGAGATATTTGGGGTTCCATAAAATCCTCCTTATGAAAAAACTAGTGCATATTCAAGCCACATTTTTTGTCAAAATTATTTTGTGAACGTAGAAGGTTGTGTGACCTTGGTTGCAATGGTATCGTTCATCCTTTTGATCAATAGAGCTTTTTGTGGTCTTCTCTCATTTTTAAACAAGGAATGTGACTAGCCAAAGTTCCAAGCCTTCATGCCTTACATTTTCATCTCCAAGGTCTGCACAATCCTCAAGAACTTTTTTGTTGAGGAAATATCTAAATTATTATTTGAGAGAATTATTTTGCACAATTTTGTCTTTCCAATCATGATAGGGATACATTTGAATTTCTTATCTCTCTCTTACCACATAAAATATTACATAAGATTGGAATTACCTCTCAAACACCATGGTGGAAGGATTGGTGATGATATCTAGGTGTGTTTTATTGATACCTCCCTCAATGGGGATACCTCTATCTTTTGTGCCATTTTCCTATGGTGGAGGTCTTGAACCATAGATGACATGTGCAGTCATTACATTCTCAATGGAGTCAATAGTTTATTACAATTTTCTCTAGTATTATAGAACCTAAAATTTCTTTTTAATTGGTGTTTTTGTTTCAAAGATTACCTTTAGATTTTTATTTGGATTCCTTGGGTGTTTTGGATCCTTGTTGTCCTTTTTCCCATTATCTTAAAAATTTTGTCCATGTTTTTTGGCTTTGTCAAAGAGCACAAAATTAATTGGGTAAACATTCATAGTCTCTTTTCCCCATTCCCTTTGTTATAAGCTAGAGTTGTCATTGCACCAAAAGATTGACCTGTTAATGCCCAATACAACCACTAGACTTATAGAACACAAGAGGCAGTTAAGCCATGTCACAAATCCCAAAGGGGAAGGCTGGCAGTTAG
This sequence comes from Cupressus sempervirens, assembly GCA_028749045.1. Lineage (NCBI taxonomy): Eukaryota > Viridiplantae > Streptophyta > Pinopsida > Cupressales > Cupressaceae > Cupressus > Cupressus sempervirens. The sequence goes on from CM053790.1 coordinate 786,222,461, forward strand.
TCCAACAATTCCCCCCTCAACATTACCCAAGGGGATTTGAACATGTGACTAAGCTTTGTTACCACTTTTTACAAGCTAGAGTTGTCGTTACACCAAGAGATTGACCTGTTAATGCCTGATACAACCACTAAACTTATAGAACATAGGAGGCGATTAAGCCATGTCACGAATCCCAAAGGGGAAGGATGGCAGTTCGTCCAACACCCTCCACTCATGTTTTCTTGGTGACACATTTTGTTTATAGATCACCCTTCTCTTCCCTTTCCAATCCTACAAGTTTGGCACACTTTCAAAATGGGATTTTTGTTTCAAATATGGAAGGAAACGAATTCAACATTTTTTAAAATACTATCATTAACACTAATGTATCTCTTTTTACCAAGGCATGTATCTATAACAATTCTTTCTTTCAAATTCAAGTTCAAGTAGATAAAGCCACCCTCGAGGTATCTCTTAACATGAGCTCCTCCTATACTAGGGAAATGCTCCATGTATTGTAGCTTAAGTGCCTCTAGATGGCTCTTCTTTTGGCACCCCTCCACATTATGGAGGAAGGTGTTAAAGAAATAACAATTCTAGTAGGTGAATAAATTCTCACCCCATGCTTCCTCAATAGCCCACTCCTCCTTGTCACCACTCACTGCATTCTTTATACACTCGAATAGGTTGACAATCCTCTCATACTATAGCTAGTTCTTGCCCAACACCTACCATTCCACCAACTTCCAATAATAGTTGGCCAGTTGGTGGACCAAGTGGTTGGGCTTCTAGTGAGGATTTACCTCTCCTCTCATTAACCATTTTATCCTAAGAGGATACATGGAAGGAGACTAGAGATGATATAGTTGATGGATAGATGCTTCTAGATTAGAAACCCTCTCAAGGTCCACGTATAGGGAGATTTCAAAGGTAATTTTGATCCTCCACTACCTTCACAAATTGCTCTCATGGCATGAGGTGTTCGTCTTTAGCTGGCCTTGATCCTTTTGTTTTTGTTTCTCATGTTTTATAGGGCTCAATTCATTTGATGATTTTGGTATTGAACTAACCCCATATTGGTTGGGAGATGTAGTTTTCCCCCAACCACCACTTGGACTTTTTGTAATTTATGTACTCTATTTATAAGTTAATATAATTTGGTACAACTATTTTATCTCAAAAAAGTAATTACACTAATAATTGTAATGATTCATGGTCATGTGATTGATATGCATATAAAGTAGCAATTAGTGGCGAAAAGATTTCTTTCCAATATCCAATTTTATGAAAAAAAATTCTATCTTATTTCAAACATACATAGATTACACGTGTAAACATTTTAAAAAGATCTTCATGGATAGTTACAAGATTTAATGATTATCATTAGACTTCTATCTTATCCAAAATATTGTCTTTTTATCCAAACATCTTATTGACACATAATCTTACTAAAAGTTAATAAAGAATTAACTATTATGTTTGTAACTATTGTTTAAAATTTTGTGATAAAAAATGGTTAAAAATACAATAGGCTATAATTTTTCATTCGAGTCAACCTTTAAAACTTGTTTTTTTTAAATACACACAATTATCTTAACAATTTTAAAAGGATATTTGATTTAATGATAAGGGCATTACTATAGTAGGCATATAGATGGTGTTGAGAATATTCAACCATCTCAAAATTAGTTGAGCCTACTTTTATATATTAACTAAGCTAAGTTCATATCAATTATATAATATGAGTAACATATTTGTACACCACATACTATTATTTGTGACAGTATTCTTTCATCGATTTCAACTAAATAAAATTTAGGTCTTGTTGATTTCACATTCATAATTTTATAAAATGTGTATTGTGGTTTACTTATACAATAGTATTCTCTACAGAAAATTTCCTTGGTATTATTCACATATAACATTAGGTTGCAAGACTGTAACTTATCATCATTAAAACTAAGTTTAATAATTTTAGTTTACAATAAATATTTGGACTAGATGTGTTTTATCTTCTACTTCACATTTTTAGATATTTGTAGACATTGTATAAAAAAGCCTTCATCAAGAGCAATCTAAAAGTGCTCATAGCATCTAGAAGTGATAGATTGAGCAAAGATGAGAAAAACTATTAAGTCTAATTTTTTTGTTATTTTTGTATTTCATAAATTGCATTTTTTAGGTCTTTGGGGCAGAAATGGGGGTTCAAACTATTGTTTATCTCGTAGCATGATTTGTCAAAGGAATAATGCTAAGGGATTAAAATTGGATCTCTTTAAGACCTTTCCAACAGTGTGTGTTTCTTTGAATTTTGAACCAAAAGAAGAAATTTATAACACTACAAAGTTGGGGGTAACCAATTTCCGAAATGTTATCCCCTTTTCTTCATCTATTTTCCTTTCAAAGTGTGTTCACTATAGTGGGTGCCACATGTCAGTGTTGTAGAGGCTCTGAAGCTCGAAAAAAGCTAAATTTAAAAAATGGTAGTCCATGTGACATATGTCTAGTCTAAAACCATGTAAATTAATGGATATGTGAGACCCACATCCTTCAAGGAAAAATGTCAAATTTTTATCTTAGGGTGAATCTTGAGGCAGATTTGATCTAAAAATGTAATTGCCACCATGTACCAAAAGTGAATGATCACAACAAGGAAGTTAAAAGTTATAAGTGGAATCTATGTTGTGCATGAGAAAGTACAATAATAATGTAGAAATCAACATGGGAAAAAGGTTGTCACAATAATGATTAAGTCTTTACATGGCATAATTATAGAGCCCTTTGCGATTTAATTTTTGAGATTCAATTCAAGGAATTCTTCATATAAAGTATGGGCACATTGTAATAGGGAGTTGGGGATATTTTTTTTAGAGTCATGTAGTTTTTTATTTACAACCTCATTTCTTAGACCTTAGCCTTATATTTCACCTAATCAATAGAATAAATCATAGAAGGTGTGCCCAATTTATCTTTGTTGTATTTTTTTTCTATTTTTTGGATGATCTTAAAGCTCTATGTCAATTTAGGATGAACATAGCTATTATCTATTATGATTTATAGCTTTTATTATTTTAATATTAAATGTGTAGCTATTTGTGTCATGTTTTATGCTTCTTCAATAATCTATAACATTTGTAATTTGGGATTATACTATTCCATTTTGGTGAATGAAATTGTGTAAGAATTTGTCTTAGGAAAAACTCACCCAAGATCAAGGAACTCAAACACAAGCACAACAGTAGACAAAAAAGAGTATGATCAGAATGATGATATATATTTATTCAATATTCCATATGAAAGTACACTAGGAGTGCTTGTATATAAAGGCCTTTGGAAAGCTTCTAGAATGCATAGAAGTTAGCAACATGATAATGCAGAAGTTGATGAAAGCCAACTTCACAGCTCACCAAGATCACCTGCATGCAAATAGCCTGTTGAAGAGAAACCAAAGAAGGAAGAGGTGGAGCTTGGAAAAACTAAATTGAATGAGAGAGAAAATATTATAACAATGAAAAATGTATTGTTGTACAATATGACTTGAAAAGATGAGTTGAAAATTCAATAGGAGAGCCTAAATATAAAGGCCTCAAGGAGCCTTCTAGAACAAGCTAGAATGTGCTAAGAGATAAGTATGACAGCTAAGCATACATCCACAAAAGGTGGGATATCCTTGATCAAGGTGAGGAGATAAGTATGACTTTAAATAGGAACAAACTCTCATGTTGTCAACAACTTCTAAACTACAAGTAATAAATGAATGCATTTAACCTAAGTAAACTTAAATAAAAGTGTAAATAATTATTTACTCTAACACCCCCCTTAAGTGCAACTTAGGGGAATGAACTTAAGCTCACAACAACTAAGATGAAATGTAGAATGGGTCCTGACAATGAGGCCATGTTAGGTACACAAGTACAATGCAATCTCTGTAAACTAGAGACAAAGGAGAAAATCCAGTTGGAAAAACCCCTCTCCAAAAAGAGATAACTGAAAATCTAGTGAAGGACTACAGAAGCCTCCAACTAGAGGAATGTCCTAGAAAATAGGAACAAGAAAATCATGTAGAGCATCACTAAAGCATGAAGAAGCCACAAACTCTGTAAAAAAGTAGTTGTTGATCTGAAGAACCTCCATGGAAAAAGAAGGCATGAATCAAGAGTGCCTATATGGTAGATGATCCATCTCACTGAAATGCATAGGTAGCCAGCCACTACAATCACCTAGTATATAGGATCAGATACTAAATACATAGATCACACTATCAAACCATCAAACCAAGGAAGCATTGGAACAATAGAATAACCCACCCCCTCGGCCTTAATGTAGACACAAGCAACTAAAAAAGTGAGCCATAATCCTCTACAGAAAGAACCAAGAATAATGAGAGAGAGTAAGAGGTACAAACACCTATAAAGGCACATATCACTGACACATCATGGTAAAAAAAATAAAGAGGGTACAAAAGTGGAAGACAACTATCCCCCCCATGGTCCTTTATAAAAATAGTGCGAATACAATTGTCTCAAAGCAATGTTCATGAACCCAAAATGCAAGAGTGGTACTTTATCTCAGTGTGTTTGCTTAAAGATGCTTACAAATGGGAGAAAAGCTAATACAAAGATAGTACAACCCAAAACAAAAGATCAAATACCACGAAAACGATCCTCGGACCTAGAACACCCAAGATATCCACCATAGAGAAAAATGCCAAAAACATGATAGAAAGAGCATGGGGTAGAATCTAAAGGAAATTATAGCATTTCTAAAAAGTAGATAGAACTATCTTTCGAAAAATATAATATTTTCAAAAAACGGAGATGGGATGCAAAAGAAAAGCTCGTTGGAGTGAAAAAATGAACATCCAACATTAACTGCAAAAATAGGCAACAAAACTACATCAAAACCACAAAATACCTATACCAATGTCTCTGTCATGGAACCAACTTCCCAACTCTTCTTTTGGATAAAAAAACTACCTCTGTATGCTCAAGATATGGCCAAAAAATTGTGAGTAGGTTAGAAAGGGACTAGGAGTGCTGGCAAGAAGGTGTTGATGTCATGTTGATGTCAGCAAGTCACTGGCTTAAAATTGATGGCCAAGGGGCTGTCACAAAAAAAAGTACCATGTGGCATCCACGTGGCAGGTGAGTTATCCTATGTGTTAACGTGGTAGGGGCCACACCCACAAAATAGTGCCAAGTGTCACTATTGTGGCAAGCCACAGGGCGATGGAAGCAGAGAGGAACAAAGGTGGCAGAACTTGGCGGAGCTACTGTTGGTGGCTGCAAGGGTGGCAAACTACAGTGGTGGGTGGCGGACCGGCGGCAATGTAGTGGTTTCCCGCGATAGTGACATCCGGGCCAAGTGCTAATTGCATGGTGGTGGTGACCGCCTGGCACTACAATTTTTTTGAAAATAATGCTTAATAGATTCGTCATATGGTCTGTACGGCCTCGTAGGAATTTTTTTTTGCCTCCCAAATCAACTATGTCCAAAATGTACAAATTTTATATGGATCCTGACTATAATGGGCCTTCTAAACTCAATGGCACATCTGTTTAGGCCCAAAGTGTTCTGGAAAAACTCTCTTCCCCCCAATTGAAGAAAAAAATCACATATAAATTAGGGTTTGTGTCTCTGAATCACGGCTTCAAAAATATTTCAACCAAGAAGCAACAAGGAGGCTATGATACCATGTAGAAGTTGATGAAAGCCAACTTTATAGCTCGCCAAGATCACCTGCATGCAAATAACCTGATGAAGAGAAACCAAAGAAGGAAGAAGTGGAGCTTGGAAAAATTATACAGACTGAGAGAGGAAATAATGCAACAATGAAAAATGTATTGCTATACAATATGACTTGAAAATATGAGTTGAAAATACAATAGGAGAGCCCGAATATAAAGGCCTCAAGGAGCCTTCTAGAACAAGCTAGAAGGTGTTAGGAGATAAGTATGACAACTAAGCATACATCCACAAAAGGTGGGATATCCTCAATCAAGGTGAGGAGATAAGTATGACTTTAAATAGGAACAAACTCCTGTGTTGTCAACAACTCCTAAACTACAACTAATAAATGAATGCATTCAACCTAAATAAACTTAAGTAAAGTGTAAATAATAATTATTTACTCTAACAGACAAGTCATACAACCAGGCACATGTCCACCAGATATGGGTTATCCTCTATTAAGCATAGGAGTAAGTGTGATGATGAGAGGATAAGCCTACAATGATGTAGCACATAAAATAATGTTGTAGAAAACATGTGCTAGAATGGGAGTGTGAATAACTATGTTTTCTACATGACAACATAGTGAATGATGCAAACTCCAGTGTTGTAGATGCCATGTGTTGAATTAGAGTTTCTTACTCTAGTGTTGTCAACATGACGACTAATGAGAGTATGCAAACTCCTAAGTGTCTCACCTAAATAAATAAATAAATAATGCATTAACCTAAGAAAACTTAAGTAAAGTGTAAATAGTAAATACGTATTTACACCAACACCCCCCTTAAGTGCAACTTAGGGGAATGCCCTTAAGCTCAAAAAATCTAGGATGAAACGCATGATGGGTTCCAACTACTAGGCCATGTTAGGTACCCATGTACATAATGAAATGCAATCTCTTATAAAGTGGAGAAAGAGGGAAAACCTAATGGGAAAAACCCTCCCCCAAAAAGAGAGATGAAAAAACTAGATGCATGGATGGATAGAGTAATCAAGACCTCCCATTATGACATACATCAAGTATATACAATAAAGAAGTGTGAGAAGAACACTATCCCAAAAGACAAAAAGGTCCCCCCCTACAAGAGAGACGAAGAAGAGAAACAAGGTAGTGTGCCCCCCCCCCCCCCCCCCCCCCCCCCAAATGAAGAGTGTCAATCAATGATAGCTGATCTGATGTAGAAGTTGAACCAGGAATGTTGAATAGTGTTCCTCCCCTTTGGAAGAAACAATACCATATGTAAAAGTGAGATGCTTCTACTATGTGTGGAAACAATCCCAATGATCACTGATGCCTCTGAAACATGTCCATCCATCCCTGTGAAGGATGAATGTAGAACATGTCCCAAAGAATGTACTGCCTCCTCAACCGATAAAGAGACCTCTTGCAATTATTATACATAAGTATATGCAATCACATCAACCTATGCATATTGATCATGTAGAGAATGGACATGAGGGTTAGAGTGAGCCCTTGCAACAACTATAAAAGAACCTTCTCCATCAAAGAGAAGATGTATATCATCAATGATGTCCTCCAAACCTACAATGTGTGACTCCACAAAAAAATTTGAAATATCTATTATGTAGTCATCCTTTGTTGTTGGAGCTAGAAGACTGGGTGTACCATTTTGTGCTAGACCTATCACTATGGCTATGTCAGTATTGTGATGTTGTGACCTCTCACTGTAACTGTCGATAGAACCCCACATGTTTGAATCTATTGAAGCACTATCACTGGTGTCACTATCAGTTTTCACAATGTAAGATGTGTAGAGAGGATTAGAGGATAAGTTGGGTGAATTTTCCTCAAGGTGTACATCCTTGTCCACAAATATCTCATGTGTCTCTAGATCCATGAGTCTATATGCCTTCACACCTTCTTCATATATGATGAAAGTACAAGGCCTAGGTGACGATGCCTTGCATCCCCTGGAAGATCTATTTGCCCATGCAGGACAACCAAAGACTCTGAAGTGTGTCGCAATTGGTTTTCTCCCACATCATGCCTCAAAAGGAGTCTTTCCATCTAAGACAAGATGAGGAGACCTATTAAGTATATGATTGGCACTACTGATTATGTCGACTTCAAGTCATGGATCTAGAGACTTGGCTTTTATCATGCAACTTGCCATAGACTTAAGAGTTCGTATCCTCAGTGCTCCAACATCTATCTTGTGCGGACTGAATGTTGGTGGATTTTAAAGATCAATACCCTCAAGTTTGCAAAAGGCTTTAAGTCTTTTGTTCGCGTATCTACTTTCATTGTCCATCCTTATAACTTTGATTGCTTTCCTTGATTTTTGTTCAACATGAGTCTTGAAGGCTAGAAACTTGTCCAACACATTCTTGTTATGAAGAAAGTAGACCCAAGTATACCTTGAAAAATCATCAATGAAAGTAAGTATGTAGCGACCCTGGCTAACTGATGTCATTGCAAAAGGACCTACTAGTACCATGTGAACCAAGTGAAGAACAACTGGTGCTCTTGAAGACTTCCCTTTATGTAACTTCTCCTCTAGATACATATCCACTGAATCTGTTGAACATTCAACTATGGAAAATTTGATTGTAGGTAGACCTTTGACTATTTTGTGTGAGCAAAGTTGCTGAAGATAATGGAAGGCAAGATGACCATATTTCTCATGCCATAATTGAATTTTATTGAGTCAACAAGGCTTGTGAAGGAGACTTGGGCACAAAGTGGGAGAAAGAATACAACCTTTTGTCATGATTAACTTTCCCCACTGTAACCACTGAATCATCTTTTAGACTGTGCACCTTTACTGAGTGAGGAAGGAACTCAACTTTATGACCATCTCCAAGGTGAGTGATTTGGTAAATTGAGAGAAGATTTGAATTAGGTTTGGAACATATAGAACATCCTTGAACTCTCCATTTTCCATCTCCACATTTCATTTCCCTTCAACTTCCATTTTTTTATCATCTCCCACCAAGATGTGTGGTACCTTTGACTTCTTGAATGAAGACAATTTTCCTTTTGAAGAACCTATACAAAATGAGCAACCTAAGTCAAGAATCCATTCCTTTAAATAATTTAAATTTTCCATGAGTGCTTGTCCTTTGCCCTTTGAATCTAAATAAGATCCTTTCTCCTTGTAAGCATTAGGTAGTGGAACATTATGTTTCTTCATGATGTTGGTCAACTCATCAATCTTTTTATGATAACACTCATGTTCTTCATCACCCAATTTCTTGCAATAGGAACACTTTTTCTTGTCCTTATTATTGTCCCCCTTCTTATTTGAATTCGAGGAAGACTTGCCTTGTTGATTTGATTGTGGTTTTGTCTTTTCTGCATCCTCTGATTTGTTAGTCTTCCATTTCTTATTCTTGCCCTTTCCTTTATTTGAAGATTGACTAGCTAAATTTTGAGAACCCTCATTATTGGCCACCAATGCCTTAGACTTAGGTGAATTGAGAATCCCCATTGGTTTCAACTTTTTTTCTTCTATACCCAACAAGTCAGCATAATCATCAAAAGAGACTTTCTGATAGGCAGACCCTAATGTAGTCTTTGAGGTGTTATAAGTAGAAAAAAATGTGGAGTACTCAGATGGTAGCTTGTTATGAATGAGATAGATCAATCTTTCATCTTTAATAGGACTTCCACAATCAACAAGATTTGTCCTTAGTTCATTCATCTTAATGATGAAATCATGTATAGAATCAAATGACTTAGGATCTAAGGAGACAAGCTCATCTTCAATTTTGAAAACATCCTCTTTAGACACTATCATATAGGTTTTTGAGGGTATCCCAAGCTTCCTTGGATGTATTAGACTTTCAAATCTAATATATGATCTTGTCATCAACCCCCAAACAAATATCACCTAGGGCTTTCCTATCCATTGCTTGCCATTTATTTATTTCACTGGTAGATACTTGATCACCCGTTGGTTTAGGAAGGGTACCATCTACATATTGAGAAACTCCTTTATGCATTAAATGACACCACATTTGAATGGACCATGTAGCATAGTTATGTGAAGTTTATTTTGGAAACTCAAAATTTCCCGTGATGCAAAAAATGAAAGAAAACTACAAAAAAAGAAGAAGACAACACCAAGAACACCCCCCATTTTGTTTAAATTAAGAAACCCCCCCAAAAAAGATGTTTTGAGAACTTTAAATGTAGTGCAATTACAATGTCCACTTGCCAATTTTGGCCTTAGTGGACTTCTTATTTTGCCTTTTTACAACCTCCTTATGGAGTTCAAAACTGGAACATTACAATGTATCTCAGATATACAAAAATTTGGAAGATATATCAAAGTATTACAATGTAGAAAATGACCTAATTTTGAAAGTGACACTTTTTTCAACACAAACCTATAATCTAATTATAGATCTAGAAAGTAGATGAAATATAATCCACTTTCAAAAAAATTGGAACCTGTTTTCATGTCCAGATGAGCCCATATGAAGCAATTGAAGTTGCAAAATGTAGGATTGGATAGGTACAGTCACCAAAAGATGCAATTTCTAAAAAAATTGTGCACCAAAACCAAAAAAGAGCTGCACCACTAAAAGATTTAGGAAATTCTACCCAATTTCAAAAAAAATCAGACCTAATTTGGAGTTTGGATGACTAAGATATGGCCTCCCAAAGTTAGACCGCAAAATCAAAAATAATCTACAGAGGGGTTGCATCAGCAAAAGACAAGGTTAAATTTGATGGTTATATGGCCATTACAAAAGTTATATTTTGTCCTGGGATGATGGTCAGATGAACATCAAATTTAGGGTTGTAAAATTGATGATGTCAGCAAAAAATCCACCCCTAGATGATTTCAACATTGTACAGAATGATACAGACATGTGTAACAAAAAATGTGTACTACTTAGTAAGCATATAGATGTTGTGTCATATCTAACATGGGTAGATGAGGTGGATTGTTGACTATACATGGATACCATAGATGTGGCGCTGAGTTGTCCTATGGGTGAGTCACTGCTATTGTTGATTAGGTAGGGATGAGACCTCCATGTGGCAAATGGCAGATTGTGTCATGTGTCATGTAGGTTATGGCATGGACTGAGAGCGGAGAACTTGTACTCTTTTTGTGCTGTCAAAGCTCAGAGGGAGCCACCAAAATGTTTTGTGGGGGCTGGCAATTGTATTTTTTGGGTTAGGTTTTCATTATTTATTCCTAGGTTCTTGAAATAGTGAACTATTTATATGGTGAAACCCGTGTAGAATGAATAAAGCCAAAGGTCGCCGGTTGGAGAGGTAGGGCCGGATTACTTGCCAACCACCAAATTTGGTAAAGGCCGGTGGAACATTATCCAGTGGCCAGTAATGTGTTGAGGGTTTGGCCGAAACTTAATGTCGAATTATGTTGATTGAAGCCCATTGAATATGTGTAGTATGGCCCACCTGACAATTAACTAAAATATTCCCCAAAATTGCAAGGAGGGGTGTGGCTGCCCAATTCTACAAAAAAAAATTCTCTGCTAGCCTAACTAGGAATTTTTTTTTTTCTGAAAATAGAAATTTGAAAAAAATGCAGAGATTGAATTAATTTAGATCTAAAACAATTGAAATGTGTAGATCAAATAGATCATACCCATTTGAAAATCGTTGCCTCCATGTGCCAGTCTATAAATTTTTTTTTGCTTCACTATCAACTTTAGCCCAGCATAGGAAAATTTATAGTCGATCTTCATCGAATCAATGTTCCAGACGCAATGGTGATGTTTGATTTGGCTCTAGATGCTCTCAATTTCTACAAATTCTCCAGATTCAGGTCAAGGTGTTGAAGCATGAATAGTATCAAATAGCTATGTAGAGAATCTCCCTGAGCTTTGATACCATGTAAGAATTTGTCTTAGGGAAAATTAACCCAAGATCAAGGAACTCAAACACAAACACAATAGTCGACCAAAAAGAGTATGATTAGAATGATGATATATTCATTCAATATTCCATATGAAAGTACACTAGGAGTGCTTGTATATAAAGGCCTCTGGAAAGCTTCTATAGTGCATAGAAGTCAACAACATGATAAGTCATACAACTAGGCACATGTCCACTAGATATGGGCTATCCTTCATTAAGCACAAGAGTAAGTGTGATGATGAGGAGATAAGCCTACAATGGTGTAGCACACAAAATAATGTTGTAGACAACATGTGCTAAAATGGGAGTGTGAATAACTATGTTGTCTACATGACAACTCAGTGAATAATGCAAACTCCAGTGTTGTATACACCATGTGCTGAATTAGAGTTACTTACTCCAGTGTTGTCAACATGATGACTGATGAGAGTATGCAAAATTCTAAGTGTCTCACCTAAATAAATAATAAAATAATGCAATATAATAAGATAAACCTAAGTAAAGTTAAGTGTAAATAGTAAATATGTATTTACACCAACAAATTGTAATGGAATTATTGTTATAGTGAGATAATAGGAGTTGTTCTTCTTAGCCTTAGTGGGTGCTTCTCATGGGAAGATCTAAATATTTTCCTCTATGTTTGTTTGACTTTACCATTTTGTTTCATTTCCAACAATGAAGAGTCTATAGAAAATTGTGTCAATCTTCTAGGGTTGTTTGTTCTTTTCTTTTTAAGTGAAACTAAAATGGTGTTAAACTCTTTTGTGCAATACCTTGATTTATCCATTTTTGTGCTTTTCTCTTCCTTGTTTCTTTCTCAAAAATAATAATATAAAGATATGTCTAAAAATATTGAACAATTATTTTTAATGGCACAATTTTTCACACTCCTATGAAGCTTCTTGGCTCTCTTATTTACTTGTAAGCCTTTTAGGGATAAGAATATTATCATCCAAAGACTATAAGAACCTTTAATGGAGAAGAAAAACATAGAATGTTTATTTTTGAATAGAGAAATAGTATATGATTTTTTTATACATATATGGATATTGTAGTTGTGGATTAATACATTGAGGTACAACCATAGAGAAAGATGAATAAATGATAGGAGGAGGCCTTAGAGATATTAGATCTAGTTGTTGGGAAACCAACTTTGGAACAAGACATTATGCCTAGAGAATTAACAAAAGATAAAATGAGAAATTTGGTTCTCTTCCAAGACACCTAAAAAGAAAGTGTCTATAAGTACAAGGAGAGGAAATGGAGTAGTCATCAATGTTTGAATTTAGATTTAGCACTAGCCAAACTAAACTTGTAATATCATTCCACATCTAGAGAAAAATTTAATCATGAGAATTTTTTTATCTATATAGTTTAATCCAAATTTGATATGAAAAAGAGCACCCAAGATAGGTAGATATACACTACACCATGGATGTAACAAGGACATAGATATGAATTGGTCTATATTAAAGGCCTTTTCATATTGACCATGTTGGAAATATGGCTAAGTAGGATTAGTAAGGGTTGTCATTTATGGCAACATATAATTCTGGAATGGAAGGTAGAATGTACTGTTGAAGATTCCATGATCAGAGACAAAAAATTATATAAGTGTTAAACAACTTTAGTGTCATTAAAAAGAATTTTTTTGATATTGTGAAGTCTACAGTGATATTTGACATATGAAGTTAAGAAAAGGTAGTGCAAACAGTCTTGATGATGTGGCTAAGTTCACAGTATGGTATGATGAATAAGGCGGCGGTTGTATCAGATTTATTGGCAAAGGAGGTGAACAAAGTAGAATAGAGAACATTAGTAAAAGATGAATAATAGGTTAAGGAATTAGTTTTTTTATGAAATAATTAATTAATTAGGGATGACATACTAGATGTTAACCCTAAATTAGCATTAGCTAATTTTGTATTTAACCAAATGTGTGGAAGCACCTAAGTCGACTAGACAAATTTTTGAAAAAAGGAAAGGTTTAAGTAAGAAATTATTAATTGCGAAGTTGATGATGAATATGTGAACTACCTATGTGACATGTGAACTTATGTGAAGGCTTTATGGTGAGAATTTTGATGTAAGATCAGAGATATGGGAAGTACAATAGTTAGGAAGAAAGAGGTTATTGTATCTATCTCATTTTGTATAAAGGTGTTGTATTGTATAGTTGCATGTTAGGGCAATGGGCTCTTCTTAATTACATATGTAATTGTATTACCAACTCCTAATAGGGTAGATGCTTTTAATAGGGCCTAGTCCTCTAATAAGGATCGAGACACTATATGTATTTCATAGACTCCTAATAGGCTCAATATCCTCAACATAATTCTTTTATTTAGTGGATCATTTTGTGGGTACCATCCCCATCAGGGTTTTTCCTTGGCCAAGGTTTCCCTAGTTAACAAAATATGGTGTCATGATTTCTCTTTGTGTGTGGATTTATTTATTGTTCAACATTATTGGTTTACTTTCATATGCATGTTGTAAAGTAATTAATAATATCTAGTTGTGGGTAAAATTTTGTATAATATTGATTCACTCACCCCCACACCCCCCCTCCTAGTATTATCTATTTCTAACAATCATTATCAAAGCACAGTTACTCAGAAGAGGCTTAATAGCTTGAGTATGATCCCCATAGATATGGACCAATTGAAAAGGAATCTTGAAGAAGCCCTTGAGAAAATTGATCTTCTTACATAAGAAAGAGACAACCTAAAAGAAAGATATGAAGATGCAAAAGATTACATTGGGAAACTAAAAGATAAGATTGATCATCTCAAATCTAGATAAGAACCTAGAGAGAAGATTAGCAAAAATGATGAGGTACCAACCCTTAAGAAAGAAAATGATATTTTGAAACGTGAGTTGAAGATTGTTGAATTGAAATTAAGCTTGAACAAAGATGATAACAAAATTGATTCAAATTTCAAATCTGAGAATGTGGATCTAAGATCCCATTTAACACAAGTGACATCTAAATTAGATTCTATTAGAGTAGAGCATGCAGAATCAAATAAGTAAAACACTATTGTGAAAGGAGAACTGACTCAAGCTGAAATAGTTAGAGAAGTTATATTCCAATAGTGAGAAAATTGATGACCAACTATTTTATCAAAGATCTTCTTATGATAAGATAGGTCTTGGATATCCTATTGGAGAAAAATTTGCAAAGAAATATGAAGCTAGAAAAGAACTAGATCTAGTTATTGAAACCACTAAACCTAGTAGAATAATCAAAATAGGATTGAATCAAGAAAGTCTACTGAAGTACCTAAAGAAGTTGAGAAAGTAAGTAAACCTAAGAAATGTGATGAACCTAAACAAATAGAGAAAGATGTAAGATATGAATTGAGAGGTAGATTCTTTATATGTAATGAATTTGGTCATATGAAGAGAGGTTTCATAGGTAAATCTTTCAAACCTATTTACTAATTTCTATTGTTACAATTGTCATGGTTTTGGAATTAAAGAAGTAGATTGTGAGAAACCTAAGTTTGATAGTAATAATGGAAATAGTAGAATGTTTAGGGATACTAGTCCTATAGGTAATGAAAGAAAGATATCCTCAAGTAAATCTAATGATGGAGAAGGAGATAATGGAACAAGGAGAAATGTTGTGTGTTACAAGTGTGATAACTTTGGACACATGAAAAGGAATTCTAGAGCACTAGTCAATTAGAATGAACCTATTCAGAGAAGGATTACACATGTATGTCAGTTATGAAATAACTTTGTACATATTGCAAGATTTTGTAGAATGGATAGAAGGAATATCAACAGAAACCCAAATTACACAAGGAACAATTACAAAAATGACAGTAGCAATAACAATAAGAAAGAGGCACTTAAAGAGCATGTTGAAGAATTCAAGGAAGTATTTGTAAAGGAAAATGATCCATCAAGTTCACTTGTGGTATTAGAAGAATGGTATTTTAATGCACCTGATGAGAGATTGAAGTCGGCTATTGTGTGTAATTCATGTTATTTGAATTAAGCAAGTATTTATCAAGACAAAGTATAAGAAAGATGGAAAAGAAGTTCTAGATCAAGTTAGAAGTTATGAAGTTAATGGAAGGTTTTGCAGATTGCAAGGAATCTCTAGTTAAGAGCATGACTCATTTGGAGAGTGTATGAGGTTGTACGAATGAAAACAAGTTTATTGGTTAATAGAAAATATTTTTTACAAAATTGGGTAGATGTGCAATTAATACGAAGTTCAAATTGAAAATATTTAAGGGATGCAAACAAGATTATAAGTACCATTTGATCATGTAAATAATTAATAGGAAATTGAGAGATATTTTACAACAAGGTAAAGGTGAATTTGAAGCATTAACAGTGCAAAATAAGAAAATCCCTAGTGACACAAATTTTAGGTATTTTATGGAG
This sequence comes from Cupressus sempervirens, assembly GCA_028749045.1. Classification (NCBI taxonomy): domain Eukaryota; kingdom Viridiplantae; phylum Streptophyta; class Pinopsida; order Cupressales; family Cupressaceae; genus Cupressus; species Cupressus sempervirens. Next base: position 786,238,434 of record CM053790.1, read on the forward strand.
TTTCTCAACTATATTTTTGAAATTCTTGAATTAGTTTAAGACTGAAAATCCTATTGTGTGTGATGTGAATGAGAGATCAAGGTAAAAGCTTAAGAAACACTCCTTTGTGTCAATGGAAGATGATCCTTTGGGAGCATTTTTTCAAGTTCCACTAAACATATTGCATGTGGAAGATGTTAAGGCATATATTCACTACAATTTTGATATCATTGGTGAAAATGGTATTCACAAGGATATTGATGTGGTGTGCAGCAATAATTTATCACTGAAACAAGGTTTTCAACACTTGGAAGAGCTAAATATTAACAAGTAGATGTTCTACACAAAGTTTGACAACCATGATTGGAGCAGAATAATTATGAGCAGAATCCATGAAGGAATGTTCTAGGTAGGAGACATCCCTATCATGATTGATAATGAAATGATCCACAAGTTGATTGGACTAAGAAATGAAGGGACTAATCCAATGAATGAGAAGAATGTAAAGAAATTGGTTAACACCAATCTGAAGAAAAAATAATATGGCAGGAACATGAGAATTAATCTTGCCAAGGAAGATGGTGTAAGAATAATCAACAAGATTATAGGCTACAAGATGAACCATAGTTCAAGATTGAACTCTATACCTGTTGAATTCACCCATACAACATACCTTGTGACTATAAAGACTAAAAATATCAATATGTATAATGAAAATTTGAAGCAACGATTGCTTGAAAACATTAATAAGTTGAAGAAGATAAAAAAACATAGTGTTTAGATTTGAATCCCTATTAACTCACTTATTCTTCTAAGTTATCAAAAAGTATCCGAGTATTCCAGATCATGAATGGAATGAAAAAAAGTGCATAATGAATTTGGTTACTTATCATTACAGGAGATAATCAAAGGAAAGAATTATTGAAGACACAACTAGAATGATAAAGAGTTTCAAGACTGAGATGAAGAAGAGATTTAGAATCCCTCCATCTCTAGTGGAGAAGTAAAAAGATGACATACGTTTCATGGTTGAAACTAATGTCACGTGCTTGGAGGATATAGAACTAAAAGTTAAATTTGTAGACCCTATGGGCTATGAAATGAATGTAGATATTATAGAAGCCTATGTGAAGATCATCTTGGAGTCTGATAGGGATAAGGAATATCCTAGATGGGGAACTTATGAGAAAAGATGAAAGAAGTTCATAGTGAACTCTATAGCAAGGAAATTAAGAAAGAGGTAGATAAGAATTAGACATAACCTATCTTGAAATAATTTGGTATGATCAAAGAAGAATTCAATTAGGTTAAAGGGACTACCTTAGAAATGAAGGCAAGTGGGAAAATAAATATATTGTTAGCCACAACCCTTGTGTGGCAGGACCCTTTAAGGGTGCAATAGTACCAGAATATGTTTCTCATATACCTATTGTCCCCTCTATTGTAGTAGTACAAGTGAAATCCTTTGTTTAACATACAATCAAGATGCCTAATGAAGAGAAAGTCACAATTACTAATGTCAAATCAGTTAACCCTCCAAGGAAATAAAAAAGACTCACAAAGGTGAAACAAGAGGTTGACTCAACCAACAAGAAAATAACTAAGAATTTATCAAGTGGACCAAGAAAGAGGAGGAAGACATTGCAAATAATTAAATCTAATGAGTTATAGGATCAAGAAGAAACATACATACCCATAGAACAAGAATTGGAGAAGCAAGGATAACCACTAGGAAAAAGCCTTGGAAGCATATGGTAGAGAATTTGAATATGCAAATCATTAATGATAATAGTTTTCTTCAATTAAATAAGTATTATAGTTTTTATAGCAACATGTACATAATACAATTAGAAAATGTTGTAGTCAAGAATATGATATTAAAGAACAAGATATTTGAAGATATACAAAAAAATATTCCACAAGATCTGTATAACATATTGGTTAATAGGAGAAAAAGATTCATTGAAGAGGACAAGAAAATTAGAGAAAACTTGATAAATAAATTTTGTGAAGTTAATATTGATGATGACATGAATGGAATACTGAAGGGTATTGAGCCCTTGTTAAGAAAAAAAATAAGAGCTATTCTCTTGATGGGAGGAAACTATGAAGAAGATAATAAGGAGATAGAGGAAGCAATTGTCAAATACATGACCTATATACCTAGGGTCATAGAAGAGGGAATGAAGTTAGGGGGAGAAATCCCTATGTTTATTGAGCAAAGTATAGTAGCAACAACAACAATGGAAATCAAGGACACTTAGATGACAAGTCTATCTTTCCAAATATCTATTGGGACTAACACCGTGCAAGTTGTTGCCACAAAGGTAATAGTAAATGTCATAGAAGATCCTTTCAAGGATCTTGGGCCAAAAAATATTGGAAATATCATTGATTAATCTAGCACTAATGAGGAAGAGGAGAAGAAGAGAAAAGATGAAGAGAGGAATAGAAAGGAAAGAGCAAAAAATGAAAAAAAGTAGAAAGAAGAAGAAAGAAAGAAAAAGAAAGAAGAAGAGAAAGAGAAGAAAAGGGAAGAAGAGAAAGAGAAGAAAAGGAAAGAAGAGGAAGAGAAGAAAATAAATGAAGAGGGAGAGAAGAAGAGGAGAGAAGAGAAAGAGAAGAAAAGAAAGGAGGAAGAAAAGAAGAAAGAGGAAGAACAAAAGAAAGAAGAAGAAGAAAGAAAGAAAAAGGACAGAGAAATGGAGAAAATAATGAAGTAGAAGAGGGGAAGATAAAGGTGGAAGAAGAGAAAATAAGAGAAGAAGAAAAAAGGAGAAAGGAAAAGGAAGCATAGGAGAAAATGAAACACACTTGGAAGGTTGTGATGCAAGAAATTACATTCCAACCACAGCTCAAACATGTCAACATAGAGGTTGACAAAGTAATCTTTCAACATGAAGTAGATGAACTAATTTTTACACCTATGACAAGAAAAATACCATTGATTCTCACACTCCTAGCAATATCTAATGAGGATGATGATCATAAGGGTCTCATATCTTCATTGAGTAAGTTGTTTGAAAATAATAAGATAGTGAAATCGTTGGAGAGAACTTTGGGAGAAATCTTGGAGAGAATGCAGAGTGTAGTAACATTCAAAATAATAGAACCTGATTTGTAGAAAAAGGAAAAGGATATGGTGAAGGTGTTTGATTAATAATTCACCATAGTGTCAAATATTGCACAGGTATAGGCACAGACAAGGCATGATGCATAACTATTTGATATAATCTGCACAAATATGTGTAATGATTTGCAAACCTTGGATGTTTGTGTGAAGGAGTTAAGAAGTTGTCTTGAAGAGGGAAATAAGTTGTATGGACAATGCATTATGTCCTATAACTATTTAAAAGACATTGACAGTAAGATCTCAGCACAGATGAGTGAGCTTCAAACAATCACTAACAGATTACAACAACCGAATGTGAATATTGAAGACATTAAGGATGAGTTATAGAGAGTTCATGATGTCATCACAATCAATGAACTAGAAAAGGAAAGGGTAATTAAAATATTCTCTATATTTACAGAACATCTATCCCCTAAGATCGGTATGCTATAAAAGCTGTTGGAAGAATGTTTTAGTGCTAAGACATCTTATGAGAAGTTTGCATACAGTGTTTTTAATGCTATATAAGTGGCATCCTATGCAATGTGTGCACTTTTGAGCACTACAAAGGTATTGAGAGACACATGGAAGACATAGTTGGAGTGGTTAAAGACAGATTTTTGAGATTGCATCTCAAAAATATCATGTTAGGCCACATGAGGTAATTCAATTTTTACATGTAAATAAATTTTGATACCTTTGTCATTGATGCCAAAGGGGGAGAAGAGGACACAAAAATTATATAGAATAAAATGTAAAAGGAAGTAATAGTTATATACTAAAGGGGGATTAGTATTATTAGGAGATATAAGGAAAAGATGGTTATAAGTGTAATCGTCCACAAATTTTATTATTTTGAAATTTTGTAAAGTTTTGAAAAGGCCAAATTTTGAGAAAGTTTTTGAGTAACATTTTGGGACTTAGCCAATATTACCATATGTTGCCATCAATGCCAAAGGGGGAGATTGTTGGAAATATGGCTGAGTAGTATGATTAAGGGTTGCCATTTACAACAACATATAATTCTGAAATGGAAGGCAAAATGTAGAGTTGAAGATTCCATGGTCAGAGACACAAAATTATCTAAGTGTTAAACAACTTTAATATTAGTACAAAGATAGTTTTTGATATTAAAAATTCTATACTAATATTTGGCACATGTGAAGTTAAGGATAGGTAGTGAAGACAATCTTGATGATGTGGCTAAGTGAGCAGTATAGTGTGGTCAGTGCGATGTTAATTATATCAGATTTACTGGTAAAGGCAGTGAACATAGTAAAACATAACGCATCAATAAAAGATGAATAATAGGTTAAGGAATTATTTGATTACAAAATAATTACTTAATTAATTAGGGATGAAATGTTAGATATTAACCGTAAGTTAGCATAAGTTAATTTTGTATTTAGCTAAACGTGTGGAAGCATCTAAGTCAACTAGGCAAATTTATGCAAAAAGGAGAGGTATAAGTAATCAATTATTACTTGTGAAGATGATGATCAAGATGTGAACTATGTATGTGACATGAAAACTTATGTTAATTATTTATGATGTGAATTCTGATGTAAGATCAAAGATGTGCAAAGTACAATAGTTAGTAGTAAAGAGGTTATTATATCTATCTCACTTTGTATAAAGATATTGCATTGTATAATTGCATGTTAGGGTAGTGGGCTCTTCTTGTTTACATATGTAATTGTATTACCAAATACTAACAAGGTTGAAGCAACTCCTAATAAGAATGAGGTTTTTAACTGGAACAAGGATCGAGTTAGTATATGTATTTCATAGACTCCTAACAAGTTCAATATTCTTAACAAGATTCTTTTGTTTAGTGGATCATTTTGTGGGTACCATCCCCACTAGGGTTTCCCCTTGTCCAAGGTTTCCCTAATTAAAAAAATATGGTGTTATTAGTTCTCTTTGTGTATGGATTTTTTTACTATTTAGCATTATTGGTTTACTTTCGTATGCATATTGTAAAGTAATTAATAATATCTAGTTGTGGGTAAAAGTTTGTAGAATACTTATTCACGCCCCCCCCCCCCCCCCCCCCCCCCCTCATTATTATCTATTTCTAACATGCCCATATATTCAAATGATGAAGGATGCATAATATACACCTATAGACGAACAAAATAAATGCCTATGTAAAACAAAACAAACCTTTATAAAACTAACTAGAAGAAAATATGCAATTAACAATATAGGAAGAAGATACAATAGGTATGACTATAGAAAAAGATTATGCTAATTATTATAAAACAGCCATGAGAGAGCACGATAGTACTTCTAGAATTTCCCACCACAATCTAAAAGTGATAACCTAAAAGAGAATAGAGAGGAAATGCTAATTATCAAAAGAATTCATCTCTAGTGCATTAAAGGATGTCAAATAATGCACTATTGTTCATCAACAACATCTAATACGAAAACCCTTGAGAAGAATAAAATCAACAAAAAAAAATTTGAACCCAAAGGACAAAGATATTGTAACTTGCCAAGGGAAATTTTCTTAGAGAAATAAGAATAAGATGGTTCAAGAAATCAATGGACAATTTGGTCCTTCAAGAAATAAATGAAGAATTTTGTCCAAAACATGATTAATATTGTTAGTCTCTAAGTTATAAAATGGAATGATAGAGTGGCATAAAATCATACATCAAAGAACAAAAATACAACTTTTTTATGGGGAGGAGTGCCCATGTTGAAAAACCTAGCCTCTAACTCATCAAAAATATTTTTTTGTTAAGTTGAAGCAACTAGGAAATTATGGAATAAATAGAAGCAACCAAATATATATATATATATAAACACAAAATGAAATTATGGACCTCTATAATTCCTTGAAATCTAAACAATGATAGTGTAAAAAATTCATGGTGGACCTCAGTGCAAACATAAAATCAATTTAAACCACTTGGGATAAATTAGGATGACAAAATTTAGTAAAACAATTATTCAATATAAATCTAGTAGATGGATTTGGAATGTTCACATTAGGCACGTGGAAGCATGTAGAAGTGAATATGCAATGCTTGAAATAGCTAGAATATTTTGAGGTGTTAGAAATGAAGGAACCATTTAAGACATTTGTATTGGAAGTATATTGGGAAAGAAAGATACTGGGGGGGGGGGGGTTGTGGGTGAATGAGGATTTATAAAAATTTTAACCTTCAAAAAAATATCAAATCAAATGTATTCACCACTAATCCATCTTCACATCAATATCATGAATCCAATAAACATGTACTGCAATGATATACTAGATCTAATCTATTGATCACAACCATAAGAATGAAAGTAAAATTATCAACATGTAACACAAAGACTTGGTAACCCAAAAACCCTCCAAGGTGAAGGTAAAATTAGGGTGGGGATGACACTAACAATTCTTGAGTATTACAGCAACAAAGTTTTCCTATTAGGCCTACAAGTTTGATCACTTCTATTGATCTACCTTGTGAGGGGTTTGTCCTATTAAGAGCTTACAGACTTATTCAATCTACCTTGATTAAAGGATTTTAACTTACAATAAAGTAAGAACTCTATTAGGATATTTTCAAAGGTCTGTTAGGACCACTCTTTTAAGAGATTTACCCTAATTCACTTGCTAGAATGTATCAATACTCGATCCTTCAATTTTCACTTCAAATGCTAATAATGGATCTCCTCTTTCCAATTCTAATCTTATCTCAAATTAGATATAACTCTTTTATATCCTTCACTTCTCTACTCAGTTTCTCTGCCTTGTCTTTTCTTCTAACATCCAAACATAACCTCTCTCCTATAAGCACTTCTCTCTCACTCTAATTTAGGGTTTGGATCCTTCTTAAATAGATAAGTGATGAAGCTTCTAGATCAAGATCATGGATCTAGATTCATCTCTTTTTTTGTTTATGCATTCCCTTTTTCTAATTGGTTGAATGGCTCGCATAGGGATTAATGATCAAAAACAAAATATGTAATCATCTCCTTAAATGTATCTATGATCATTAAATCAAGCATAGAAGTTGGCTTAAATAGTTCACCTAAGTGTTTGTGTCATTCCAAACACATATAACAAAATTGTCTTGCTCAATACTTAAGCACTTTAATGCTAGTCATAATCGTTATCCTTGTGTTTTCAGTCAACACTAACTTTGATTGGTATAAGTTGAATTCTCAGCATACACTATCCTTAGCATAGACATAACACTCAACTACCATACTTATCTCAATAGACTTTGGATTACTCAGTGACTTCTAACTTGCTCAACAGTAACTAGTACTTGGTCCATATATGACATTTACACAAGTCAAACACATTGCTTGGCCTTAGTAGGATGGCTCAGTCATAGTGATGACCAACCAACTCTGCCCTAGACATGACTAAGTGTTTGAAAATAATTGGAAACATGACTTGGATATCAATAATTCAATGCATTTTAAGGCTTGAAATAGTTTATAAATTATAATAGAATTGTATATTCTAGGAAATAATAAGTTTTCATTTCTAGATGAAGATAGGGTGATACATATTCTACTAAGTGTTGATGAATATTGTTTTAATAGATAGCATAAGTGGATTAAGATAAATATGAATAATATAATTCAAAATTAAAATATTCAATCAAAAATTTGTTGGCCACGAATTAATGTAATGGTGAGAATTTGGCTCTGCCAAAGGACAAATATCTTCCCTTGATGTTCAAGTTCACAACATACATTTAGATACCTCCAAACTAGATGAACCAATAGAAGTATTGAAGAAAACATATTTTGATTAAATAAATGGAAAGATAAGATGATAAATATTTTTTAGTACAAATTTGAGTGATTAATTCATGGACATCAGTGTAGTGCTCTATCATTTACTACAACAATCTTTTGTAATAATCTACATAGTTCTAATATAATCTATATACTATGTGTGTGTGTGTGTGTGTGTGCAAATAAACCTTTTTGTTATTATTATGCAGTCTAATAAATAAAATTAATATTCAAGCTAGTTGCCTAGGAGGGAGGGGTGAATTAGGAACTACTTAAAACTTCATCCACTTAGTAATTTTTATTTAATCTACTTTCATACATGAATCATAAATCAATAAAGTAACAACACCTTAACGCTTTAACACAAGAATTGTCAACCTAGAAACTCTCTAGGTAGAAGGTAAAATTGGGGTTAGGATGACACCCACAATGCTTCACTACTGCAGTAATAAAGTTGGCTTGTTAAGGCTTAAAATTAATCACTTCTTGTGATCTACTTAGTTAAGAGTAAGTAGGAATTTCAGGTCCACCTTGTGAATGGATTTATACAATACAATTATGTACTCTATTAGGAGTTTCTGCAAAGGACTGTTAGGTCCACCTTGTTAAAGGATTTAGGACTGATGCACCTGTTAGGATGGATTAGTGGATTGATCTATGAAATGAGACTATAATTGTCGATGAAGATCCTTTGAAGTAAATTGATCACCTGACTATGATAGATGAGTCTCTGTCTTTCCTTATACTTCTTGTAGCCTTATAAGTATTGTGCTCTTCCATATTTGCTTCTATACAATGTTCTTCAACTCATATTACATTATTTGGATAAAGAAAATACTTTATGCACATATCCATCCAAATAATTCCATTACGGGTTGGCTACAACATAAATAGTTCCAAAAAAAATTACCAAGTTGGCTCAATGTTGTAACTCTGGTCCAATGGATTGCTTGGGTGATACTAAATATACTCATGCAACACATTCACCTTGGCTAACTCTGGCACTCTATTGATATTGGATGCTTGGTTCACATTGATCAATTGGTAGACATTGTTGCCTTGGTTCAAACTGCTCTATTAGCTTGATTATCATCTTGGAATAAGAATACTCTGCTGACTTGATTTATACTAGAGCTCGGTAGATACTATCAACTCGGTTGACACTACATCTCGGCAAGAACTGTCAACTCAGGTGACATTGCTTCTTTTATGCTAGGTCAACAATATTGATTTGATTTATTTTGTAGGTCAGTTAACACTACTGTCTGGTAGCTCGGTCATTACTTACTTCCCATAATGACTAAGTGTTTTGGCACTAATTGACAATATATCTTGCCATAAGATTAACAATCTCGCCCTGTGGCATTAGTGACAAGAACACTTATCATGCATAACATCTGAAATCAAATTTCCTTCATTCAAACTCCCCCTTTGAGTATGCTCTATTCTCAAGCTCAATTTGCACTGAAGATTTTGCAACTCAGTTTGAATTGAAAACTCTGTTTTCATTTTTCAAAATTGTTTTTGTTTTTTCTTCTTTTTACATATCTTTCCTACTATACATATTTTTTCCTTCCTATTCATATATTTCTTTACATGTATAAATATGTACATTTCCTATATACTTTCCCCCTTATTTGTTACAAATGCCAAAAATTTACAATGTTATGCCAAAATGAGAAAGAAGATCATGGTGTACCTTCAAAATTAAAGTCAAATTCTTATTCCAGTTATCTTGTAGCACATTTAGAATGTGAAGATTAATCTGAAGCTTTGTTGATAACTATAATATGTGATCTGCAATTGATAGGTTTATATCCTTTACTAGTGTCCTTGCATGATCCATTCTCTTCTACATGATGTACATGTGGGGAAGTATCATTATTTTTATTTCAACCGATGTTTCCCTTATTCTAGCTTCTTCCCTTAGTAGTTCTACTTAAAGATCTATCAAAAATCTGGTTTTTGCAAAATGATTTGAACTAGAATTTGGATTTAGTGCCAATGGATTTGCACTATCCTTCATGTCCAAGTCAATCTTGGTCAGTTTATCTTTTATTTCCTTGGTAAAGTTAGTGGAACCACTCAACTTTACAAATAAAGATACAACATTATTTACAAAATTTTCTACTATAGAAATCAAAGTAGATAATTCTACTTGATCAATAGCTATTTTCTATGCTACATTCTCTAGCACTTTATTCTCAAACTTCCTTTTTCCTTTCTCAAGGAGATTTTCCTACCCATCAGTGTCCTCATTGAACTTATGTACAATATCAATCAATTGGTCAATGATAGGGGATTTTTCATTTATCTCTATAGATAGAGCATCCAAAAATATTTTTTTGATATCCTCCAAAATTTTGCTTCTATCTCTTTTATCCCTTAGCATTCATTGCTTGGCCCCTTTCTTCCACAATTATCCCAAAATATCCATTTTCTCAACAGATAGATTGGACTAGTCCTAGTTTGGGATTACAATCTCTTCATCTAGATCCATCCCATTAACTATCTTCTCTTTACCTTTTCTCTTAATAGTTGGTGTAGGTATTATCTCTTATCCTTTTTCAACTGAGTCATTTTCTTGGTGTAGCTTAGTTGAAACTATGGGAGCTTGTTTCTCAGTTACCTCTGGGAGAGAGCTTGGTGAAGGTGTAACAATCTTTACTTCATTGCTTGGTTGAACTATGTTTAACTCAATGGATTTTTTACCAGGTGTTTCCTTAGGTGGGGTGGTAGGAAGAGATGTCATGACCACTATAGCAATCTTCTTAGGATCAGACTCTTCAATTGTCTAAACCTCTACTAGGTCTCCCTCTTCTTTGATATCAAAAATCATTTTCCACATATTTTTTGTGAACTACACAACATCTTCTATCTTATGTGACAAAACTTGAAAAAAATAATATCTAGGAGTCTGTCTACTCGCATGATTAGACATTGCCTCCTTGATTTCTTTGTTAGAGAGATTTGGAATGAGCTTTCTCAGAGTCTAATCTCTGATGTATTTCTCTATTTTAACAACGTTTTCCCAATGGTGAAAGACAACCTTTAGTAGGGCTTTAGGTTCTTGCCCTTTAAGTTCAGAGGGGTCATATTTCCACATTTCCATCTTCTCAACCATTGCATCTTCAATCTACTTATGCTCATCCTTACTTCTTGTTTCATATTTCAGATATCTAAAATCTCCCATTCCACTACCTTTAATGTTTTTAGTCTTTTTTCAAAGGTAGGTGGTGGTTTCTTGAGAGAGATGATTGGGGTGTTTTCTTCATCATCATCATCACTTTCATCATCAAGCTTCAATTTCTTCCTTAGCCTCATTTTCTTCATGGTAGTGATTACATAAGTAGACCTTGTTGGTTTCTTTGGTGGAGTCTTTGATGGGGTCTTAGTCTTCTTCTTAGGAGGTTCCTATAACTTTTCTTCTTCATCACCTTCTTCCTCATCTTTCTCTTCTATATCATCATCCTTTCCTTCAGTGAGCATGAGAGGTGAATCTTTTTTTGCAAGTTTCTTCTCAATGCTTTCCAACCTTTTCTTTCCTCTCTTTAAGATTTGAGGAATCTAAATCTCAAGTGAGATTCTTGTCTCGGTTTCCTCATATGTTCCAAAGTATGTAGCCTTGAGGTTTAGAAGCTCATTGATGAGAGCCTCAATAACATCTCTGGTTTCATCAATATTCACTTCATATGTTAGAGGTTTTACCCATGCAATCTTGGGTCTAGCTGCATGTATTTGAACTTTATCACAATCAACCAAGAAGCATATATCCTACTCATAGTCATCTAGTAGTTTCTTAGGGATACTAATCCTACTCTACATCCTCTCTTTGAAGTTATCAAAGTATGCATCCATTATGCTTTCAAAATTCTTTCCCATCTCATTTATGAACTAATTAATCTGATACAATACTGGGGTATCTTTCCTCCAAATGACATTCCCTTTTGAAGGAAACAATTTATGTACATAAAAGAACAAACAAACTAAGAGTAAACTAAACTTACATGAGTTGTTCTTGGAGGCCCAAATGTTCTTTATGTTCTTTCTCAACTGGATGTGTTGGAGCTTGGTGAGGTCAAATGATAGGTTCTTCTTCACAACCTTATATGCCAAGTCCACTGCTTCACATGGAATGCTATATGGATGTCTTTAACTATAGATTTTGTGTTCTATGACATGGATGCCAAACTTGATTTCCATGTTAGTCACATTGTTCAATTTCATGCCTTTTCCATCCCATTCAGCCAGGGATAGCTTTGCCAATTTTGCCTATCCTAGGATTTTGGTAGTCTTTGACTTCTCTAGCATTGGATACCTTCTTTGTGATGGGATAAGCCTACTCAAGATAGAATGAGATGTCATGGACATGTCTCAATATGAACCTAATCCACTTGATTTGAAAATTCCTTGGCATATGGATGATGTGGACCAAACCCTTGACCTCTAGATGCCTGTATTCTGGTTTCAACACATCATTTTTGCACAATGCACCATATGCCTGATACAGTTGAAAATTCCCTAATTCTTGAATAGAATAGTGATAGAATGATTTGATACTGTGAATGAGAAGTACCTTGGGAATAATTAATGAGTGTGGCCCTTATGGATTTTTCTCCTCTACAATCATTGGATATAGCTTGAATTTTGGAGGAATGCACTTTGAACTCTTTACCAACATTTCTAAACCCTTATTAACTTTTGTGCTAGAAGATGTTGTCATATTGCTCAGTTGATGAGGGATTGATGTGGATAATTTTGTCTGAGATTTTCCTTCAACAAATTTCACCTTGAATCACTTTGGGGGCTTGAATAATGTTGTGCTCTATGAAAACTCTGAATTCAAGGTGAAAAATGAATCTTCAATTTCTCCCTTTTATCAATTTTCAATTTTAGGGCCTCATTAATACTCCATACCAAGGTAGGTAAAAGAGGCTCAATTTGGTCTTAAATCCTTAAATACACCTTGAATCTTAGCTAATACTAAGTGACCATGCTCGATGGAGTTAATAATTTGATCGAGTTTGTCCTTGCTTAGTTAGGTCTAAGAAATAACTTGATTAGGACTAACATCTCAGTTAGGCCTAAGGAGTGACTAGGTTAGAACTAATAGCTCAATCAAGTCTTGAGACTTCCTTTTGTCCAGGTACATCTAATATGTTGATTTGGGCTTTCCTACTTGGATGTTTGGAACTAATGTAGAATATGAATATGATCACAACTCCATTGGTCTCCTTGCATTTTCAAGCAGAGATAATTGAATTTCCCAATTCATTGCTTTGGGTGTGAATAACCTCATTATTTTCACTTGAACTCTTTCGAAATTTTTTCACCCATTGCTACTTCATTTGAGTCCTAATCTTTTCATCCTTTGGTTTCTTTTCATCTTCAACTATAGCTCTATTCATGTAGTTCTTTTCTAGATGACCAAGTTCTTTGCATACATAACATCTTTTGGTAGGATTTTTTTTTTTGAAATGAGTCCTCGTGCAATTAGCTCCAATGTATCCATATTCTCCACATGGATAACATATGCACCAAGTGTTGTAATCCTAACCAAAGATAGCTTTAGAAAGTTGTTCAATAGGATTCCAATTATTGGTTCTACACTCTGAAGATTTATGACCTTATCTATTGCATGTAAAACATTTTCCTTCAAACTTAGTTTTCTTTGTGTAGTCACTAGCTCAATGTCCATGTTTATTACAACTGTATCATTTAACATTGAACTTTGACTTTCCATTGCTCCAAAATTTGTTTGATGCATGCCCTATCTTTCCATAATGATTTCATGTAAGTTGGTCTGCCTCACAATAGTTGTCTGATAATCATGCCCAAAGCCTTACTTAGGATTAGTTTATTCAATCTAAGGATTACTTCTCCCACCATGAGGTGCATTTAATTTGTCAACCCAGGGATGTATACTTGAAATAGTCGAGATAGTATGTGCACTAGGTACATTGAAGAGTCATTATGCTTAAGTTGTAGGAAAGTAACACACCTAACTCCTTACTAAAACAAATGTTAGAAATGAAACTCTATGCTAACGTATATTTCAACCCAGACCATCCACTATAACTGCTCTTGCAGATGCTGCACAAACATTCACAAACTACGATACTTGAGGAAGAAACTATAACTTCTATCTAAACTACTAGAAATGTTGGAAGTAAATCTACACTACTCTAATCTAATCCACCTCCCAAGTGGGCCCCCTTGGTTGGCTTCTACTAATCTACTAACATAGAATGTAAACCAAGAATTACTTCATTACATTTCAAAAACTTCTTACATCAGAACAATACATAAAATTGCAAATCACTAGCTACAAGGTACAACAATTTTTTTCCATAAAGTTTTCCAAAACTTCTAAAACTATTTATCCAATACCTATAAATAAATAATCAACATTCATTCTAAAATAGAAAAGAAAAAAACTGACTAAAGATTGGCCAGAGAAGAAGAGGGAAATATAACAACCCGCAGAATAAGCAATAAAGTTTGGGTGACCAATTCAACACAATAGTAAACATAGATGGAATATAGCAACACTTCATCCTGCATTCTTGGAATAATAGCTCCTCCTTTGTATTAGTCATTTCTTCTAGTGCCATAATGATTCCTCCGTCGTAGTTGGGCCTTGACACTCCTTAAATGTTGGCGACCACTCTCCAACTTCTTCCTTTCCTAGCAAGTTAGTTGTGATGTAGAAATATTTAAGTAAATAAGCATAATTAAACTAAATCCAAATATTAGAACACACATTTTGATGGTTATATGAAAACTACATTATATGTATAATATTGGCAAAATATGACACAACTATCTACCCATGGTTTAACAGTTCTATCTGGACTTTATCATAAGTTCAACTAGTTATGAGTTCACAAATGTCTTGGTAGTATTAAAAATAGAGTAGTAAATTTAATATAAAATAGGGGCAATAATTATCCTTATCACATACCTCCTGGTAAGTTTAATGCTTGTCCTCAAGCATTGCATCTTCTAGAAATTGATTGAAAGTCTCCAACCTCAGTCCTCCCTCGCCTGTCACTCCTGAAAGTGTAGTATAATCCTCTTGTTCTTTCCCATATTTCCTTCCTATAATCCTCCTACAACTTGCCAAGTCATTTAGAGTTGATGTGATATAGGGGGCAAAGGAGCATGGGTGGTTGCATCGTTAATGGACACCATATTTCTTGTCTAATTTTCCTTCCCAACTACACGTATTTTGGTGCATGGTGAAGGGTTGCCTCAAGGTTGACAAGGCTATGTGGTCCTAACCTTCTGACTCCCTTGGGCAATCTACTCCAACTTCTTCTAACAGTGACCATGGCTCTTTGAAATAAAAAGTAAGGCATGTTGTCATACTCTGCATACACTTTTGTTCTAGTCTCAAAAAATTGTTTTTTTATTTCCTTTTGAATGTCTCCATAGGTCAGCCTAAACCAATCCCTAAGGACTTTTTTTGGTGTATTGTTTTATGCTTGTAATTGTAGGGGTTATGTTCTCTCCTATTCTCTGTAATTGTCCAGTTATCTATCATAGTTGGCCTCATTTTCCATTAAATACATTAGGGCCCTAAGGTGTATATCCCCTATATAAAGTAGAGGGTTCCAATGCATTTCTATAGGGATAATGAAATTATGCATATACAATTCACAGAGTAAACTTTGCTGCCATGATGGAAGGGTTTGGTACAAGCCATTAATTTTTTGAGTTGACCTAAATTTTGTATCTATATTTTTGAGGGTCATCATCAACTGGAATAAGAGGAATTGTTCTTTCAAATAGATGACATAGATCCTAGGTGGCAGCCTACAAGTAATTATTTGGTTAGTCAACTTAAGGGCATGATCCATCTTTTGCTTCTATCTCACCAATTGCTATTTTAATTCTGCAATTTCTTCACCTTGGTCTATTATAACCTTTAATTGCAATAAATTTCCACAATCCATGATATTCTGTATTTGAGCTTCTGGGTAAGATTGTGTAAGATTTTTTAGCATCCACAATCCATGATAGAGTATGATATGAAACATTGATGCTAAAAAATCTTACACAATCTAACCTAGAAACTCAAATACAGAATATTATAACCTTCTTCACTTTCTTTTTCTCTTCTTCCCATAGGGTTGTTGTTAACACATGTTTATTATATAGCTAAAAAAGAAGCATTTATAAGGTAATCAAGCCACTTTCTTCATCTCGATTATTTTTCTTCTTTGTTCCCTCCATGAGCATTCCAAGAAGCTTGTAAACCATGTTTTCTTATAGGAAACTAGGGCAACTTTTGAACAAGCTAACTGGTGTGTAAATGGGTCTTCCTCTGCTTCATAACTTAGGGTATTTTTTTGGCTTACTTTGGAATCATTTTGGCATTCATTCATCTTAGCTTTACATTTCTCATCAATATTCTGAGGAATGTCTAGAATTTTAGGTTGACTAGGGGAATCATCTAGGATAACTTGTACTGGAGGTTCTTCATCAAATTGTTTAGGTAAAGTGGACTAGGTTTCTGAGGGTACTTTAAAAACGTGTTCTCTCATTATAGAGTTTCTTTGCATAGGAGTTTCTTCAAGCACCATAGCCTTTTTCTTGCTAACCCTCTTCGATGTCTCTACTACAAGAGTAGCTACTACAAGAACCTACTTTATTTTATTCTATTTTGAGACTGTAGGATTTTCTTTTTCTACTGCAGGAACTGAAGTTTCTTCTTGTAATTTTTCTTTTCTTTTTGCTTGGGCAGAAGTAGGTACATTGCTCATTTGAGTAGGTAAAGGCACATTTTCTTGTACATTTTTAGTTTTCCTACCTTGGGTACCTTGCTCAATAGTTGTGTCCATGGAGACTGCATTATCTTGCTAGGTTGCACATTAGGGGCAATCTAAGGCTACAGGGTTTTATGTTGGAAAAAATCTACCCATGACATAGGAGAGACATCCCTAAGAGATCTTTCTATGAGGAATTTAATTAGGGCATGGTGAGTAATAGAATTTTCCTTTCCTTTCTGGGTTTCCTCAGCACTAATGCATAACATATTGAACAAGAAATTGGGGATATTTACTAGAAAATTATGCCTTACATAAATGAGTAACTTAAAATGATGTGCATACAAAAAAGAAAATCTTCCTTCATAGGTAAAATGCCTAATAATATGCATGGCCAACTCATTGTATGGTAGAGGAATAGACATTCTTTTGTACCCTTGCTTAGTAATCTCCAATAGATGTTCACCTGGTAGGGAAAATTGGGCCCTAGCTGATTTGGCATTATGCCCATTGGGGTAGTGTTCCCTTGCTACTAGCAGCCCAGTTGCTTCTGCTATTCATTCCTATGTGGCAATGACTATTAATCCTCATATTGTTGCTTCACCTTCCTCAAATGTATTTGTAAACTCAGTAGTTGTCTCTTCATCAAACTTCGTTAATTTTAGGAAATATCCTAGCCAACCACATGCATTGAATCTTCTTATTGCTTCTACATTAGAAAGTAAAACACTATGTTCTACTGGTTCACATCATTGGAACTGACCTCCCATTTGTGCTTACTAATCTCAACCTCTTCTCTATTTTCAACAATTACCCTCTTCCCTTCTGTGAATTTTAGACTTCTTTTTTTATAAAACCATGGACCCTTTTCAAATTCTTATGATGTTTTCGTCATGAAAAAATATAATATGATTTAAATAGAATGAATCATAGGTACATGAAAATCACTTCAAAATTTAATTTGGGTAACATCTAATTTAATTTAGGTCACATCTTAGTCTGACAATGAGGGATTATTTAGGAATAAAGGTACGACACTTGACACTTGCGTATTATGGCAACTAGACTTTAATCAAACAAAGAGAAAATACAAATTTGAGGATCTTTAATGAGTAAATAGAAATTTCATTGGGAATTACTAACCTTCCCTATCCCCTACAAAACATGGACAAGTGTACTCACTTGTCATACTTGGCACGAGATATAGAACTGGCATAATGTTGCAATGATATATTTAATGTACTAGTAGATATAACCAACTAAATCTATGTGCTAAAAATGAATAAAATTTGAAAATCTTATAGCTGTCAATTTGATCATTGCATGTGCTATATAAAGGTGGTGAGAGTGGAAGAATGACAGCCACAACATACATCAATGAACTTGCCATATTATTGAAAGCATAGAAAAAATTATGATGTGGAAGGTGGGTGGGTGGTAGAGAAAGAAATGAAATGAGTTGAAAAAGAAGAATTTAGAAAGTGAATGAAGAATTGAACTTCATGTAAACATAATTTTTTCATTATGGGAATGCTCAAAGGAATTCTTATTGAAGAGCTATAGGAAGAAGGTTGGCACCCTCTGCTATAGGAAGTGTTACCTATTGTTCATTTGAAACTGGTTGTTGAAATTGTCGCAGAAAGTCTTATTTTGTTTGGGGTTGGTGATAAAACTTTAGTTGATGTCCACTAACTAATAACTTGAATTGTACTAGATCAATTGTGGTTAACTAGACTGCTCCATTTGCAAATACATGGCTTATTTCATAGGGACCCAGCCATCATGTCTGGGGCTTGCCTAGTATTTCTTTGAATTTGGAATCATAAAGTAATGCCCAATCTCCAGTTTGAAATTGCTTACTCTTAATGTGGGAGTCATGCCATTGTTTCCTTTGCTTCTATATGATTTCTGTGCATTCTAGGGCAGACTTGCACATTTCATCCAAAGAATTAAGATGCAGTAAGCGCTCTTTGTGTTGTAGGAAGATCAATGTTTAACTCTAGCATTGTTCTTAAAGTTTTGTGTTCAAATTCAATAGGTAGCATTGCTTCTTTTCTATAAAATAGTTCGAACAGTGTGAACCCTTTGGTGGTCTCCCATGTTGTTTGATATGCCTAGACAACTTCTGGTAGTTTGCTACTCCAATCTCAATGGTGCAAATGAATTGTCTTTGTCAAGATAGCTTCTATCTCCTTATTTGTAACTTCAACTTGTCCATTAGTATGAGGATCATAGGGGCTTGATTTTTGATGTCTGATATTATATTCCTTCATGAGTTCTATTATTAGATTGGAAGTAAATTGAGCACCCTAGTCAATAACAAGTTCTTTGGGTATGCCATATCTAGTAAAGATTTCCTCATACAAAAATTCAGCAACTTTATGGTTGCAAGCATGCTTCATGGATTTGACTTTGACCCATTTTGTTAGGTAGTCAGTACATATAAGGATGTATGATTTCCCATTGGATGGAGGATCTATTGGACCAATGAAGTCCATGCCCCATTTTTTGAATGTTGTTACCACCACCTATGTATTGAGAGGCATTTCATCTGATTTTGTTGGTCAACCCATCCTTTGAGATTTATCACACTTTCGTGTATAATTGATTGCATCTTTATGAAGTGTAGGCCAATAGTAACAAGTTGTTAAAATCTTCAATGTTGTTCTTTTTGCTAGAAACTACCCCCCACATGGTTCATTATGGCATGCATGTAGAATGGCATATGTCTCATCTTCTTACACACATCTCCTCATAACTTGATTAGGTCCAGTGTAAAATAGTGTGTTATCAATCCAAGAGAAATGGAAGCTTTTCTCTACAAGCAATCTCTTATCCTTGTAAGAAAAATGTGTGGGTACTTTGTTAGCTGTAATGTAATTAGCTATGTCTATATACCATGGGGTTTGGATAGTAATATGAAATTAATGCTCATCTGGAAATGTATTATCTATCAAAGTAGTATCTTCTTCATCATGGTGGATTTTGGATAGATAATCAACTACCACATTCACTTTCCTAAGTTTGTCAATGATTGTGATATCAAATTCCTACAAAAGAAGTAGACATCTTCCTAACCTTCCTATGATGGCAGGTTTATTCATGAGATACTTAATTTTTGCATTGTTATTATGAACAAATATGGGATAACTAGTTACATAATGCCAAAATTTGTTTAGAGCATAAACTACTACTAATAATTCTTTTTTAGTCATTGTATAGTTTAACTTGGTCCATGAAGGCTCTTATTGATTAACAGATTGCATTTTCAAGGTTTTGAGATTTTTTTCCTAGAACTACACCTATGGCATAGTCAGAAGCATTTTTATGTATTTAAAAAGGAAAATTCCAATCAAGACCCCTAAGTATTGGTGCAATTGTCAAAAGTGACTTGAGCTAGTGGAAGGAGTCATCACATTCCTTTGTCTAGGAAAATTCAACATCTATGGTAAGAAAAGTATATAGAGGACTAGCTATCTGACTAAAATTTTGAATAAACCTCCTATAATAGCCAGCATGTCCTAGGAAAGATCTGACTTATTTTTGCTTTCTAGGAATAGGGAGTGTGAGAATTACCTCTATTTTCACAGGGTCCACCTAGATTCTAGCGTCAGAGATAAAATGTCCCAAGAGCATGCCTTCTTGCATCATCTGAAAGCATTTTTCACTGTTGAGAGATAGGTTTTGTTCTTCAAATTGGATTATTACTTTCTCCAAATTCTTTAGGGCTTTCTCAAATGTGACACCAAATGTAATGAAGTCATCCATGTATATCTCCATGCAATCATGTGATAAGTCAACAAAGATGTTGATTATAGCTCTCTGAAAAGTAGCAGGTGTATTGCATAAGCCAAATGGTAATATAGAATAAGCATAGCTACCCCAAGGACATGTAAATGTGGTCTTCTCTTGATCTTCTAGAGCAATACTTATTTTATTGTAACCATTGTACCCATCCAAAAATGAGAAGTGTTTATTTCCAGCCAAAGTATCCAAAACTTGGTCAATAAAGGGCAAAGGAAAGTGATCCTTCTTTGTAGGATTATTTAACTCTCTTTAATCTACACATATCCACCACTTACCTCCTTTCTTAGGTACAATAACTAGTGGTGATACCCATTTTCTATCAGAGATTGGATAGATGAATCCAACATCTAAGAACTTCTACAACTCAGTCTTAACTATCTTGTGCAATGTTGGATTTATTCTCCTCTGAGGTTGACCAAGTGGCAAGCTTCCATCATTGATGTACATCCTATGGGTGTAGATTTTAGGGCTTAGTCCTACCATAACCCCATAATCCCAAGAAAAGGCTTTTTCATACTAATTGAGGAGCTTGATTAACAATCCCAATTATGATTGTGAAAACTTGTTATTTACATGGAAATTATGACTAGGAGAAAGTTCCATAGTAGTTGTTAACTCTACCATTAACACTTCTAGTATTGGACTTGTGGCTACTTCTCTTGGTAGTAATTGATTATTTATCTCAGGGCTTGTTGGGTAGACACAGTCTTCATAGGTACATAGTTTTAAGATAGAACTCTCAATAATATCTCTGGCCACTATACATTCATTGGTAAGAATGCTCTGCGTTACATCATCTTCCTCCTACATTTTTAGAAAAGAGTGCTTATGCAACATCATGAGCTGGGCACTAGAATTAAGCTCTTCCTCTTCATCCCCTAAATCTAGCCAAATAGGTTCTCTCAAGTTTGGTTGGGGTTGGGTAGGTGGATATAGCACTAGCTTCCTTATGGCTTGACCATTTAAAATTTTCATACTGCCTGATCTGCAATTGATTTTAGCATCAGTGGTGGCTAACCACGGTCTCTCTAATATGACAGGATAGCCAAAAAAATTTATTTTAGGTGATAGGATAAGAAAATTAGTAGGGCATTCCCATGAATCTAAAGTCACTATCACATCTTATATGAGACCATCTAGAGTGATAGTTGAACTATCACCAAGTTGTAACACTGTGGGAGTTGTCCTTAAGCCTTCTATACATAACCTATGCATTGTAACTTTACTCATCACATTTAGTGTTGCTCCCAAATCAACTAAAGCATTTTTCACAACCTATCCATTTATGATCAGATTAACTACTCGACTACCAGGATCTTAATACTTTGGTATCACTACCTTCCCTAACATGATATCTGTTAATTACTTGACAACATGGATTGTATGAGGACCTTTCTTCCACCCTGCCTTCTTAAGGCATGCTTCCTTAATAGCTTTTCCATAAAGAGGGATGTCCTTAATAGCTTGGAATAGAAGGATTTGAATATGCATGTTTTTCAACTACTCAACAATATCAAATGTTTCTTCCTCTTGGGATATAGATTTCTCTTTATTTAGCCT
Source organism: Cupressus sempervirens (assembly GCA_028749045.1). Lineage (NCBI taxonomy): Eukaryota > Viridiplantae > Streptophyta > Pinopsida > Cupressales > Cupressaceae > Cupressus > Cupressus sempervirens. The sequence continues at coordinate 786,260,415 of CM053790.1, forward strand.
ACATGGAAAGGGAAGATTCACTAAGGTGTGGTTAGTACTCCTATTGGGTACATCAGTTGGAAAGTTGGTATTTGGTAGTGTAGCTTCTAGAAGTGGTGTTGTAGGAGTGTCTGCAACTTCCATGATAATAGGATATTCTGGTGTAGGCAGAGTTGTACCAAATCTCAAATGGATATTAGATATCTCTTGTGAATAAGTAGGGCACTGCTAAGTATTAGTAGTGTATGTTTGTTGGTGATGTTGCTTGTTATTTGGATTTTGGCTGAGATTGAGTAGACAATTGGGTTGGCTTAGGATTAGTGTTATTTGGTGCAAGAAGTGGCATTATTGCAGGTAGTTGTATTAGGAGATGGTAGTTTTGGGTTACTAGAATTTTTGTTAAGCAACTATGGAGGCCCCCTCCATTAGTTATTTTGCTACCAATTTCCTTGCAGTGGTTGTCATTGATTCTATTGATTTTTTCACTTGTTATTTTGTTGATTAGGCCACTATTTGTTTTGCTAGTTTTTCCAAGGAGGTTGGGAGTACTAAGAATGATTCTAATAACTTTTTTTTTGCCACTGATTATTGTAAGGATTTGAAAATTGTAGAGGATCTTGAGACATACCTTGTCTCTAAGCCCATTGTTGACATTGAGCAACAAAGAACACTTGATCATTGTCCTATCTATCTTCATGTACTTAGTTCACAAATGTTGATTCTCCAGGTTGGCTACCAACTTACATGTGTAGTAGGATAGTACTTCATCAATTGTGATTCAACTTCTGCATGCTTCTTCTTTGTAGTCATGGTGTCGAGATGTGTAGAACCGTGATTTATGATGTCCTACTTGAAATCTAACAGTAAATTAGATATCTTGAGCTTTGAAATGCCTTGACTGATCCCTTTAGTGACTATGGACTGGTACCCACTATCTTACTTCACACTTGACCTTGAGTAGTTAAGATAGATTTTCTTGAGGTCATCCAAAGAAGATTGGTATATATCACCACCACCCATCAGGTCTAGTGCTTCAAGACAATTATTGTTTACCCCTCTCAAGAAGACTAGTTTTTGTGAATCCTCTGCCAATACATGATGGGGGTTCTTCTACATTGTATATGAAAAATGTGAAACATAGTCTTCCAATGTTTCTTCCTCCTTTTGTGATATTCTATAAAATCTCATCCCCCCTTTGGTCACTCCACTTGTAGTAATCTTTATATTTCTCCATAAAAAAAAGTCTACATCTCATCCCAGGTACCTACCACATTGGCTCCTAAGCCCATGAGCCATCGTAAGGTTGATTCTTTCAGTGTTGTTAACAACTTGAGCTTGTGGACATCGGCGTTATAGTCAAAGCTATGACAAAGTATGTCAAACTCAAACAAGAAAGTATCAAAATCCTTAGTTAGAAGGCCATAAAACTTTTGAAGAGTAGTTGTGGGTATATTTTTGAGATTAGCATTGTTTATGAGGCTCGTGAGAGGAAATAGAAAAGTAGGGTATGCCATTATTGGAGGTATTTGATTATGGCGTTGTTTCTAAAAAGGAGCATTAGCTACAGAATTGTTAACAATAGGTGGATTTAGACCAAAACCATCAAGAAAGTTGGCCAAGATTTCACCAAAAAGCTAAAGACCACCTATATCCAAAGATTCTGCTCTAGAGGAAGATACTGCAGGAAAATTAGGACTTGCATCCTCAAAAGGCAACTCAACCTCTTCAACTTCATCATTCAAATTAACAAACCCTCATGGAAGAAATGTTCCATATTGATCTTGTTATCTTCCTCTTTGATGCATGAAATTGAATTCTTCATGCTTGTGAAGCAATTTTTAGGACTGCAAATCTCTATTTTAAAAAAAACTAGCTAAATAAAAAATTGACTTAAAAAGATGTTCCTAGTTTGACACCATCCCCTGCAATGATACCAAAATGGTCTGCCTCACAATAGGTGTGTGATAATCATGCACAAATCCTTAGGAATAGTTTATTCAATATAAGGATTACTTCTCCCACCATAAGGTGCATTTAATTTGTCAACCCAGGGACATATACTTGAAATTGTTGGCACAATATGTGCACTAGATTCCTTGAAGAGTCATTATGCTTATGTTCTAGGAAAGTAACACACTTAACTCCTTGCTAAAATGAATGCTAGAAATGAAACTCTATGCTAACCTATATTTCAACCCAAACCATCTACTATAACTGCTCTTGCAGATGTTATAGGAACATTCACAAAGTATGATTCTATAGGAAGAAATTATAACTTCTATTTAAAATACTAAAAATGCTGGAAGTAAATATACACTACTCTAATCTAATCCACCTCCCAAGTGGGCCCCCTTGGTTGGCTTCTGCTAATCTACTAACACAAAATGTAAATCAAGAATTACTTTATTATATTTCAAAAACTCCTTACATCAGAATAATACATAAAACTACAGATAACTCGCTACAAGATACAACTGTGTTTTTCCATAAACTTTTCCAAAACTTCCAAAAATATTGATCCAATCCCTATAAATATAGGATTGACACTTATTCTAAAATAGAAAAGAAAACAAACTGTCTAAAGATCCACTAAAGAAGAAGAGGGAAATATAACAGCCTGTGGAATAAGTAATAAAGTTTGGGCGACCAATTCAACATAATAGTAAACATAGAGGGAATATAGCAACACTTCATCCCTGCATTCCTGGAATAATGGCTCCTCCTTTGTAATAGTCATTTCTTCTAGTGCCATAATGATTCCTCTGTTGCAACTGGACCTTGACGCTCCTTCTTGAATGTTGTCAACCACTCTCCAAATTCTTCCTTTCCTAGTACATTAGTTGCTATGTAGAATTATTTATTTAAATAAGCATAATCAAACTAAATCCAAATATTAGAACACACATTTTGATGGTTATATGAAATACTACATTATATGTATAATATTGGTAAAATATGACATAACTATCTACCCATGGTTTAACAGTTCTATCTAGACTTTATCATAAGTTCAACTGGTTATGAGTTCAAAAATATCCTAGCGGTATTAAAAATAGAGTACTAAAATTAATATAAAATAGAGGCAATAATTGGCCTCATCATAGGCCTTTTTTTGTTTTGAGCTCCTTGTTGTAATGATTCTCCTTGTTTAGTGTAGCCTAAACCTACTTTCCCTTTGTGTCTCCTTTGAGATATCTCAGCCAAATTATCAATGCTTTCATGTGAGCTCATCATCCTTTCATTGGTTTCTTTTTTTTCTCTAAGATCATTGTTGGTAAATAGATTTGTCTTCAAATAAAAATCCCAAAATAACCCTTCTTCACCCAGCAATGAAGACACAATAAACCACCAATAGTTGGGTCGCTTTGCCATTGGATTGTGCAAGCATCCTCTAAATTTTACAGGGTACAACTCCCTGATTTTGATATAAAAATAATGGAATTTAAGAATGCTTTTAACCTAAAAGCGAAGGCTACTTGCACTATTCTTAGATAGGGGGGAAATTATAAAAATAAAAATAAAAAGAAAAGACCCAACATACAGAGATGGAAGCATACAATCTTCTCACCCATACATGTACCCTAAAAGAAAGAGAAAGATTAAACAAAAAGGAACAACTTGTTGTAGATATAGGAGTAACTAAGAGGAGAGGTGAATCAATTACCACAAAAAATATATCCCAAGTCCCTTAGATGTCAACAAAAGTAAACTAATAAAATTGATTACTACTAGAGCTCAGTAAATATATAGAAATTATTGTAGCTCGGTAAATGCAAAGTATGTATTACTTTAGCAGATCTAACATTAATAGTAATAACTTGCAAACATGAGAGTAAGGAAATGAACACATGAGAAACCAGATTTAACATGGAAACCCAATATGGGAAAACCACCAATATAACTAGTTACTATTTTTCACTCTTATGAAGTGGGCCCTGTTAGGAGCCAATTTAGTTAAAGGTTACAAAACACACTATTAGGTGTGACCTTGTTAGAGGATTTAATCACCTTGTTAGGAGTGACCTTGTGAGAGGTCTTAAAACAATTCAATGGAACTGTCACCTTGTTAGAGGATTTACAATTGGCTGTTAAACCAACTCTATTAAGAGATTTTAGATCACTACTACAATAGTTAGAGAGTAACAATGAAATGACCTAATTGTGATGCAACTGAATTGCTAAATCTAGATCTCTGTTTTTCTTAAAATTTGATCATTCCTAATTGAATATTACCTTTTTGCTCCACAAGGATATATGCTTATCCTTCAAGTTATCTCTCACTCTTTCCGTCTTAATTCAATCAACACACTTGCACACACTTGAAAACTACAATTTGACCTTATATTTATATCATCCAGATTGTCAAGTTAGCTCAATACAAATTAGAATAACCACAAACTATTACCATAGTTAGCTAGAACCAATACTTAAAATAATTAGGCTTCTCATGCCAAAACAACAAAATCCTTTATTAGCTGACCCTAGTTAGTAAACACTGGTTCTGAGATGATTTCCTGTGTTAACCAACAGAAACTTGGTTAACACTGCAAACTTGCAAAAATCCTTTGGTAATCGAGTGAACTCAGTTAGCACTAACTTTGTCCAACTTTCCTTTAATGACTGAGTGAGCTTGGTAGACAATGTCTTCGTAGAGTAAACTTCAGGAATGCTCGGTAGAAAAGGAAAATTATCTTGCCAACCAAGTGAGCTTAGTAAGCACTAAACGACAACTGATATGACATTTGTGTGACATCAAAGACAACACACAATTAGACAATTATATCCAATAATCTCCTTCTTTGGCATTGGTGGCAACATAACATGTCATAGCAGAATGGAATTTGAGAACAAGACTTTCTCTGATAGAAAGTTTCTCCCTCTTAGATTTTTCACAAAAGAACTTCTTCTTTCATGTAGTAATCTCCCTCTATGAAGGAATTACATAAATTCTCCCTCTTGAAATGATAAAAACAAATTTTAGAAAGATATGACAGTAATCTTCTCCCTCTTTGATAGCATATGCCAAAGACAACACATACCAAATTAGTATCAATGTACCTTGAGTACCGATTCATATGCAATATTCTCTTAACTATACTGCATCAAGTGATTGATCTTTAACTTGGTTCTTGTTGATGCATCACTAAAACTTCATTTAGTGAGCTTCAAATAGGGGAATGACCCCTAACTTACCTCTTAGATATAGGAATGCATCCTTAGGTAATGGCTTGGTGAATATGTCTGCAATCTATTCTTTTGTATGAACATATTCCAATATGATTTCTTTGTCTTGCACCAATTCTCTGACAAAATGATATTTTATAGAAATGTGATTAGTTTTGGAATACATCGTTTGGTTCTTTGATATGTTAATTGCACTAGTGTTATTACAAAACATGACAACTGGTTCTTTGATCTCAACCTTTATGCCTTCTAAAAATTGTTTAAACAAAACAATGTTAGAACAATTCACTACTATTACAACATATTCTGCTTCTGTCATGGATTGGGATGTGCAGTTTTGCTTCTTGCTTGTCCAAGATGCCAACCTTTTACCAAGAAAGAATGCTCCATGTCATCAAGATTTCCTACCCAATCAACATCAGTGAATACCTTTAGGTCTAAGTTTTCTCCAAGTTTGTACCATAAACCATAGTCTTCAGTGCCTTTCAAATATCTCAAGATTCTTTTGATTGCCATCATGTGATTTTCTCTAGGTTCTGCCAAGAATCTTGCCACTATTCCAACTGCTAAGGCAATGTCAAGTCTTGTATGAACTACATACTATAATTTCCTAATCATTGATCTGTATAAGGTTTGATCTACCTCTTTGGAGTCGTCATCTTTTGTAAGCTTTAGTCCAATACCATTCTTGTTCTGTTGTATCTGTAATCAAACAAAGAATTTTATCTCACCAAACTTGGACATTTCAAACTCTTTTTTCATTTGTTCTGAGAAATCTTTGCATAGATCATCATTCCCTATAAATAAAGTATCATCCACAAATATCTCTACCAATACAATCGTGTTATCTGGTCTTTCCTTGATATACAAACTATTGTTATCATTAGTTCTTTGAAAACCAATCTGTATAAGGTAGTTATGTAACCTTTCATACCATGCACTAGGAACTTGTTTCAGACCATACAGTGCTTTGTGTAATTTGCAGATCATGTCCCTTTTGTCTAGATCAACAAAACCTTTTGATTGTTCAATGTAGACTTCTTCATCAAGAATACCATTGAGAAATGTAGATTTAACATCCATCTGATATACTTTGAATCCTTTGTATATTGCATATGCAAGTAAGGTCTAAACACCTTCCAATCTTGCAATAGGGATGAAAGTTTCACCATAATCAATGCCTTCTTCTTGAGAGTAGCCTTTGCACACCAATCTTGCTTTATTTATTGATAATTTACCATCTTCATTCAACTTATTCTTGAATACCCATTTTGTTCCAATCACATTTTTATCTTTAGGTCTAGGTACAAGGGTCCAAGTTTTGTTCTTCTCTATTTGTTCTATTTCTTCATTCATTTTCTCAATCAAAATTTCATTTTCTATAGTGTTAGTCTAATTTTTTTACAATATAAAAAATTAGAAGTAGAGTCAAAATTGTAGCCCCAGTGTTGAGACTTTTGAGAAATTCAAGCCCTAAAAATGCCATAAATGCATATGTGCTTGGCTATACCTTTGAGCCCCATGAGGTGTTTGGGTCAGTTTTTAAGGCCAGTCAAAGGACCTCCTAGCATGAAATTGATAGTTTGCTAAAAAGGATAAAATGAGTTTTTAAGGATAATTCAATGCTCGATTTTGATTCTAATTAGTTCGAGATGTTGGTAGATCAATCTGAGATGTTCAGTTGTTCGAAAAAAAAAAAAAAAAAGCCAAACCCACCTTGGGGCATGACTAATTTCACCAGACTACTACAACATCCAAATTATTTCAAATATAGGATCATTACATTTGAACAATTTGTTTGTTCAAAGCAAAGGGGGGTTATGCATCATGATATTAAACTTCATAATGTAATGACAAACTATGAATCATGGAAGCTTTGCCTCATAGATTGGTGTCTGGTTGAATTTTATCATCACATTTGAAGGGAGAAAATTAGATCACTTTCATGATGAGAAGAAAGGTTCGAAGTAGAGCATAGAGGATGAAAAGACTAAAAATAAGATGGTAGCGATTCATTACAAATGAAGACTTCTAGGTGGCATGCACAAACCACATGTAACCTCCAATGTTTTAATGAGCCATCCATTTAAAGAGGAGGTGTCTCAGTTTAGAAAGGATCCCTAGGAAGCAATGTAAAAAGGGGAGCCATGAAAAGCCAACATGAAATAAAAAGGCAACCCACTCATTGTTTAGAAGAACAATCAAGCCAAAAAAAAAGTTGTAGACCAAGTAAAGGAAATACCATGGCTTGATAGAAGCCCATGAATAAAATAAATAGAGGCAGACATCACAAACAAAATAAAGGAGCCTACAAAAGAACAAAGTTGTCTCAATCCAAGGTAGGGAAGACAACATGTAATAATAGGATGAAGCCAACATGTTTTAGAAGGTACCCATGCTAATTAAAGGAGAATCTACAACAAGATGCCAAAATGAAGGAGGGTCAACATTTAAAAGAAGACATTACACCATAAAAAGATAAACCCACAAGCATGTTATAGAAAAGGAGCAGCTTTAGTGAAGAAGCTCATGCATGATAAAGCCATAGGCATAGGGAGGTGGCATAATAAGATGAAGACCACATGGCAGTTTCAAAAGTTGGATCACTTTTAGGGAAAGTTGGCACAGTTGGGTTTGGAAAGGTAGTAGAAGTTCTAGATACACTTGGCAGCAGTATGAAAAATTTAAATCTAAGTAGTAGATTTGCATCAGGAGCTACATCTAAAAGCAACAAGGTATGTATATTGGCATTTGAAGTTGTGAATACTATTGTTAAGGGTGCAAATCTTAAAAAATCACTTTCTAAGGAAAATATCAAGCTTTTGAAGTAAGAAGTTCTTCGCTCAGAAGGTATCCTTCATCTCGTATCTAATGACATGGATGAGTTGTTGAAGATTGCAGCTACAAATAAAAGGAATGAGCTAAGGGTGTTTACAGGGGAGGTGGTACGATTTGGAAACCACTGCAAAGATCCTTAATGACATTATCTGAATCGCTATTTTGAGAAGTTGGGTATAGAGCTTGCTTTTCAAAAATAACCAAGGGAAAAGGGGAGGCATGTAAAAATAAAAGAGTGCTCATGGTTGCACAAAACATAGTCGTAAAGGACAAAAAGCCAATAAAGGCCATTATCCCACATTGCCCGTGGGAGGGCCTTTCTTAGTCTTTTAATGCAAAAACAAACACCATTCTTTCTGTCTTAAAAGGACACATCTTTTAAAAGATGAAGTGTGTGTTGAAGGGCCTTGCTCAATGTGGATATCCAACTAGCGTGTGAACCAAGGAAAATTTTTAATAAAACAGTAATAATGATGACATGGTGGGTATAGAGGCAGTGAACGAGATCGTGCCACATTTCTCGATCATGCGGTGGGCACATTCCCACAAGACAAAAATGCTTACGAGATAAATATTGTGGGTATGCAAGATCGTGTCACATGGCGATAGGTCCCATTTGGTAGAAATCAAGAGTAGTTTGAAATGGAGCCACCAGATCATGACACATGTTGTGATCCGATGGTTAGCATACGCCTGCAAGAAAAAGATGTACACCAGTTAAATATTGAGGGCAAGTAGGCGTGCAACACATGGCATTGAGCTCACTCAGATGGTGACATGGCAGATGATGCAGATCGAGTAGCCAATCAAACAATGCCACATGGTGCTTGGTCAACAGAGGTTTGACCCCAAAATTGAGGGGTAGGAAGAGATTTGAGAAAATAAAAAAATATGGTTTTTTGTTATTTTTCAGAAGGTGCACATCAGTGATTTTAAATAAAAAAGGGGTTTTAATCTAAAGTTCTAACCTTAGATTATTTTAAATTTTTCAAAATTTAAGTTTTTTAAGTTGCAAACCTGAGCTTTGTAACAGGGGGGCATTTTTCAAACTGGCTTTCAAGGGGTTTCCGATAGGCTAACATAGCGATGTTATATATTGTTGGAATCGAGAGAAATTGAATTTTTTTTATTTTGGAGTTTGTTTTTGCACAAGAATTCATTGGTTCAAGTTATAGGTAGAAACATAAAATTTGGGCTTTCTCGGTGAAATGAGTGAAAATTGGAAATGCAATTACAAGTTTGGTAAAAACACTTGGTAAAAGGTCTATTGGATCAACTTTGAGGATATTATACCATTTTGGTATAATTTGGCTCCAATTTTCAATTAGAAAGAAAAAAATGATCAAGGATTTGATTGATCAGTTATAGAGAGAGATAAGAGAGATTCTTTTCATTGCAAAGGAGGGAATTCAAGTGGACAGATGTCAGACAAAGAACAAATCTGGGAATTCTTTCTTTCTTTCATTGTAAGGGTTCCAGTCTTTGGTGAAAAATCACTCACTACTGTGATACCAAGTTTTGGGTCTAGTTTTGATGTGTTTCCATACTGTGATACCACATTCTTTCAACAATTTTTTCTTGTATGAACAGCAGTAGGAAGATAAATACAGATAGTTCAGATCTGTTAGGTTTTTCATGTTTTGATTTCATGCATATGAATGTATTATTTCAAGGAAACAAATACATATGAGCAAGAATTTCATTAGTTTCATTCTAGTTCTCATCTCCTATCTCAGTAATCTGTAAGTCTTATGTGGTCTTGGAACAAAGATCTAAGATCCATTTGCATCCCCTTTAGGTTGTATGTCTGATGTATGTTGCTATTGGAACAAAGGGCCAAGTAAATGCTTGATATGTTTGACAGGGTTTCTAGTTATTTTGATAAGGATATTTCATGAGAATGAGGTTTAAATGAAAAATGATGTATGAATCACAAGGTGATTAGATAGATCAGATGTCTAGGTATATGGAATATGTCCTAATATCATAGATGTATGTATTAAATTCATGAAATTTCCCAATGGATTAGGCACTAATCAATTATAGGATCACTTGTTATACTGTTGCATACTTGAGGTTTTGTTGAATCAACATCATTTATCAAACATTTTCCCTTTCATGTTGAAAGTTATTCAAAGTTTAACCTACACTTAGCTTATCAGTGTCATGAGTCATGTTCTTAGCTATTTAATGCTTGTGATTCCTTGGTTAAGTATAGAAGATTTAGGGGTGTTTATCTGCTTTGTGAGATTCAGGGATATGTTTTGCACTGGTACCATATTGATTGAATCTGAGGTCCACTTGCCTAGGTCTTGTAGAGCCTGAAGTAGAAGGGTTAAGCCTTATAGTTGGCCTAGTGTTTGAAGGGATATGTCAAAAATGGGAGTTAGTTGCCCCTAGATGTGTTTTGTTCTCATTGGGGTAATTAGAAACCGGTAATATTTTCAAACACCAACTTATAGCATCCTCAACACTTCTAGGTTCAAAATCAAAAAGTAAACATGTGCCTTTCAATTTGCTTCTTATCATACTACCTTATGATTTATCTCCAATAATCTGATCAAGTGCATGATGCCTTCTGACATACTTGGCCAATAGAGGTTCTTTGCCTTTTGAATGAATTGCACTATCTTCATTTTGAGTTTTGACTTCATGCTCAAGTCATTCAAACTTGGTAGGCATTGACTCGATAGCTTCAGAATGTGACCTGGGTTCTTGTGACTCAGTTTGTACTTCTTGCAACTCAGTAGCTTTGGAAGACTCAGGAGGTGAAGTCTTCTTATTGTTAGATGTGTCTGGCAATGTATCAGGTTCGAAATAAACAAATCATTTGTAATCTTCAAGTTCCCTTTTGATTTCTTCTTTAGTCTTTTCTACAAACTCATCAATTCTCACATGTTCACTTTCTATGATTTTGTGAGTAGACAAATTCAAACATTTATATGCTTTACTTTTGCAACAGTATTCTAGAAATATACCTTCATCAACTTTACATCAAACTTTCCTTTTCTAGAATCTTTCAAGATATATCATTTGCTTCCAAATAGTTTTAGGTAACTTACATTGGGTTTGTAGCCATACCATAGTTCATAGGGAGTCTTGTTTGAATCCTTTTTCAACTAAACTCGGTTCAAAGTATGGACTCCAATGTTGATGGCTTCCTTCCAATATTTGATAGCAACATTCTTATCAATCATTAGTCCTTACACAATCCATGATGGATCTATTTCTTCTTTTAGCTATTCCATTCTGCTTAGGAGTACTAGGGGAATCGGGGATGATACTTGCCTTTTGATTCCTCTTTCAATGTAGAAATTATTAAATTCACCACCTCTATCTAATTTTAAGCATTTCAATCTTTTTCTAGTCATTTTAATTTCTCAAATGCTTCTGACTTTTCTCTAAGATACATAATAGTCATCATTCTAGAGTAGTCATCAACAAAAATAATAAAGAATTTTTCTCCACTATAAATTTCTATTCCAATGGGTCCACATAGGTCAGTATGTATGATTCCCAAGACATCTTCAAATTGATAGTTTTTGCTCTTAAAACTAGTCTTTCCCATTTTGCCAATCTAACAATTTTTACATAAACTAACATTTGGTTTCTTCAAACTAGGGATACCTCTTACTTTTCTAAATTTTCTTATCTTGACCATATTATCAAATTTTACATGAAAAAGTCTTTTGTGACATAACCAACTTTCTTCCATTTGAGCAATCACCAAGATCAAGATAAAATAGGTTTCCTCTTGTTTGTTTGTCTGATCCAATCAGATTCCCATTGTCATCTAGAAGTCTTGCCTTGCCATGCATGAATTCTACCTTGAATCTAATGTTGATTAGTTGTGCTACACTTAGTAGGTTATGTTTTAGTCCTTCAACCCAGTAGGCATTGTCACATACAAGTTCATTGGTTAATGATATGCAACCTTTCCCTTTTATACAACAAGGTTCATTGTTTCCAAACCATACACTACCTCCATCATAGTGTTCAAAGTTTTCAAATTTTGTTTTTTCTCCAGTCATATGATGTGAACATCCACTATCTATGATCCATGTATCATTTTTACTAACATGAGAGATAAGTGCCATCTTATCTCCTTCATCGTCAAATTCATCTTTCACAGCAGTGTACACCATTTAATCCTCAGTGTTATCAGAATCCTTAGCCATAAAGCAATTTTTCTTACCTTTTTCCTTGTATGATTTGTGATTTTTGAAATCCTTTTTGCATTTGTACTTGTGACTCTTCTTCTCATCCTTCCTCTCTTTTTTTGGGCACCTAACAGCAATATGACCAATTTCTTCACATGAAAAATAGATTAGGGGAACTTGACCTTTGTATTTTCCTCTGTTTCTAGAATGTTTCTTTGCTAGTAAAGCTTCAACAACTTCAAGATCACTATCTAAGATTTCCTTGGTTTCTTCTTCACTGTCAGACTGATTTTCCTTTATCTTCTTGCCTTTTTCATTGAGTGAAAGTTTGGCCTCAAATGCAGATTCAATATTTTTGGAAGTTGGGACATAATTGTCAAAGTTGTCTAGCTCAAAAGTTGTCAATCTTCCTACCAAGGCATCCAAACTTAACTTGTGATTTGGATCACACCTCTTTTCTTGAATAGTAGATACTCTAATTACACAGATAAGAAGCAATGTTCTAAGAACTTTACTTACTATAGCTTTTTCCTTGATTTCTCCTCCAAAAGCTTTGATTGCACTAACACTAGCTTTGATTCTTTCCACATATTTGGCAACAGTTTCATCTTCTCTCATTCTCATCTAATCAAACTGTCCTCTAAGGCTTTCTACTTTGGCTCTCCTTACATTTTCATCACCACCATAGATGTCCTTTAGCTTATTCCACATATCAAAAGTAGTTTTGCAGTCTTTGATCTCATTAAATTCATCATAGCTAAGAGCGGATGCAATATCAATCATTATGATGTTACGTTTCTTTTTCTCAGCAAGATCTCCAAAAAATAATGTACCAATAGGAATTTTGTATTCTTCATCAAGGTATTTTCAACTTGAATCACTAATGGTGGCCAGATGAAGTCTCATGAGTCTCTACCATGCTAAAAAGTTGTCTCTACTTAGCTTTGGAATCTCTCTCTTGTAAGGCATCTTGATCTTTAGCTTAGGTCCTTGAAACCTTCCCTACAAGCACCAAATGCTCTAATACCAATTGTTGGAAATATAGGAGTTACTAAGAGGGGGGAGGGGTGAATCAGTTACCAAAAAAATAAAATCCTAGATCCCTTAGATGTCAACAAAAGTAAAGTGATAAAATTGATTACTGCTATAGCTCGGTAAACATACAAAAATTGTTGTAACTTGGCAAATGCAAAGTATGTATTACTTTAGCATATCTAACATTAATAGTAATAACTTGCAAACATGAGAGAAAGGAAATGAACACATGAGACACTAGATTTAATGTGGAAACCCAATATGGGAAAAACCACCAATGTAACTAGTTACTATTTTTCACTCTTCTGAAGTGAGCCCTATTAAGAGCCAACCCGATTAAAGGTTACAAAACACACTATTAGGTGTGACCTTGTTAGAGGATTTAATCACCCTATTAGGAGTGGCCTTGTGAGAGGTCTTAAAACAACTCAATGGAACTATCACCTTGTCAAAGGATTTACAACTAGTTGTTAAACCAACTCTGTTAAGAGATTTTATATCACTACTACAATGGTTAGAGAGTAACATGGAAATGACCTGATTGTGATACAACTAAATTTTTGAATCCATATCTCTGTTCTACTTAAAATTTGATCCTTCCTAATCAAATATTACTTTTCTACTCCATAAGGATATCTACTTATCCTTCAAGTTTTCTCTCACTCTTTCCTTCTTAATTCAATCAACACACTTGCACACACTTGAAAACCACAACTTGGCCTTATATTTATATCATCCAAATTATCAAGTCAACTCAATACAAATTAGAATGACCACTAATCACTACCATAGTCAACTAGAACCAATACTTAAAATAATTAAGCTTTTCATGCCAAAACAACAAAATCCTTTATTAGCTAACCCTACTTGGTAAACACTGGTTCTGAGATGATTTCATGTGTTAACCAACAGAAGCTCAATTAACACTGTGAACTTGCAAAAATCATTTGGTAACCAAGTGAACTCAGTTAGCATTAACTCTATCTAAATTTCCTTTGATGCCCGAGTGAGCTCAGTAGACACTGTCTTCATCGAGTAAACTTTAGGAATGCTCGATAGACATGGAAAACTGTCTTGTTGACCAAGTGAGCTTGGTAAGCACTAACTAACAACTTATATGACATTTGTGTGACATCAAAGACAACACATAATTAGACAATTATATCCAACATAGCCCCTGTAATAGATGAATACAGTAGTAGAATTTAATTCCATTACTAAGTCCCAATTCACACCTAAACAAAGAATGAGAACAATCTGAAGCACACAATCTTTGAAATGATAGAATCCTAATTTAAACCAAAAATAATACTATTTCTGAATACTACTAAAAATAAAATACTTGCAAAAAACTAGAGAAGAAAACTAAATTAAATAGGACATCTTTGATCACCATCAAAAACTACCCCCTTCCTATACATTCTATGTTCTTGTCATGTGTAGCCCATAGTCTACTTCCTTTAGAAAAGAAGAACCCCCCAATATACACTTGTTGTTGACTCTTTGTACTTTTGTCTCTCTCATAACTTTCCATTTCTAGAAAATAATTGATTCTTGAATAACTATGCTCACCTCTTTAATTGCATTTTTGTCTCCTTTATATGACGCAATATTTATAAGAAGTTATAATGAAGACAATTGGAGCATGATTTTAATTAGGTTTTATCTCATCACTTAGGTGTGAGTTCTAACCATGACCATCAAAACACATATACTCCTACTAAACATCTTCAAAAAAATCTCACTTGGAAGCATATACTTCATGCAGAGATATTTAGAGTTGATTGTGTAGCTCATAATCTTTGCAAGAGACTTTCACTTGCACCATGTTATATTAGAAATCTACAGACCCCTACCTCTGTTGACATGCCTGAGATAAATGTTGTGGATGTTTGTGATTGTTGACACTTTGAGTGAAAATTTCAAAATGATATCAAAAGGGACAGAAATAGGATTTCCCACAAAAAAAGGAGGAAAATGATCCTTGCTGACCATGGAAACTGAGAAATGATTTGATATCCATATATTTGTAGGTTGGATCCTTGGTTCTAATTTCCACCATTTGAAAGACCTTTCAAACCCTTCCAAACTCTATTGGATCTGCACCATATCCATCTTTAACATAGGCTTTTGGTTTAGTGGTGGCCTTAGATATCACTCCTCATATGTTGATCACACCTGATGGGTTATTGTTAGAATGGTATCACCATTACTGTCCCAAGAACCTCATATGATCACTGGACTTGAATCTTCTATCAGAAAATCCACATGTTATCTCTACACCATGCTATATGGTGGATGCTCTATTTTGTATGATCACTCAAAACCAATCTATGATTAGTTAGACACATTATTGCAACTGATGGAAGATGCAAATGCTTTTGCATTTGTTAGGACTTTGGTTCTTTCCAACAAAACTTATGTGCTAATGTCTTGAAGCTTTGCATTCAATGTTTGATCCATCATTATTGTCACTATGGATTTCCACTTTGATGACATATGGTGATGATTAAATGACAATGAACTCCTCATGCACAATCTAATGAACCATGTTCTTCACTTTCCATTTTGTGCAAATCATTGTTAGTTGCCACCACTTTCAAACCTTGAAACATGGTTCTCATTGCTCCACAATTTTGATCAAACCAACATTTGCATGATCCTTGTGTCAGTGTGTCCATTAAGGGCTCAAGTTTTCCACATGTTTGGTAATGAGGGTGCAACAACATAGCGATATCTTCTTGAAATCTAAGTGCGAAACATATGGAAAACTAGTGTCTAGAAAAGAATACCCACTCACAACATTTTATAGCCATGCATCTGATGACACTTCATTGATCCACTTGGAGAGTTAAACCTTGCACATGGAGCTTCAAGAATATCATTTGAATCTAAAAGATGCGAGTGTATATGTCATTATAGCATCAGCAAAACATACTCAGGCATTCTGTAAAATAGTTGGACCAACTACCCACACATTTATGCATAATTGCACACCAATTTCATATAGTTTGTATAAATGGGGTACTGACATATGTAGTGTACACTAAACCCATCTAAAAGGCCATGTCACTATCTCTATACCTCCTTGGCATGGAGAATATTTTGATCATTTCCTAGTAATGCACTTGATCAAAATTTGATGGACAAACTTGGAGATCATATCTCAAAGGATGAAACTTTTCAAATGTTGACTTCCATGTTCTAAACTTCCAAATTCATGTTCTTATTTCAAACTCAAAACTTGAGTCCAAACTTTGCTTTTGCATTTCCATCACCAAACCTTGAACCACTAAACCTAAAAATTAAGTCCATGGGCCCACATTTGAAAACCAAATGGGTTTTGAATATTTTAGATATGCTAGCTTGAACCATTGAATCTACATTCGTAATTCCAACTTTGACAATGGCGGATCTCTAAAATTGAAACTTGAACTTGCGCTCTGCAAACTCGAACTACAAACCTAAAATTTTATATGTAAACCATGAATCTGATGGAATTAGTCTGAACTCATTGAACCCTTGAACCATTGAACTAGTTCAACATGTATGTAGTGATTTAGTACCACTTTGTACCATCTAAACCTATTTGAACTTTGGCACATGTGTCCTTTGGTTTGCTGATATGATAATTAACCTGAACATTGTCCTCATAAAACAAGACTCCACAAAGCATTTTTCAATATGAATTAGAGGAGACTGAAAAGAAAAATATGAAAAAGTCATCAAGGGCACCAAGTTAAGAAGTTCAAAAATTGGGGTCAAAACACCAACTAACAATCACTCACGAGTCTTTCATTTTATGTCCTTAGATTGATGACTTCTTGATTTACATCATTCAACTAATTTGTCATATCTACCTAATATAGTGAGAGCTAGTGGATTTCATTGTATTTTTCTTCTAACTTGGTGTTGAGTAGTTGTTGTCTTCTTCTGCCATATTTTTATCATTTTCAGCTTGGTTCTTTTGTTCCATGACTTCACATATCCCGATTGAATGAATTTCCTGTTCTCTTTTCAATTTTCTGACTTCTTCTTGTAGAATATGGTGCCTTCCAAGTAGATCTTCTATAGTTGCATCTACTTCATCTAAAATTCTCTCTCTACAAATATCTTCATTTTTTTCTTCCATGTATAGATTGTCATTCATCTATGTTGCAAATTCTTTTCTTATTTTCAGGGATTGAGAGAGTTGATTCTTTAGTTTCTTGATTTTTTCCATGACCACATGTAGATCCAATTTTTAATTTTAAATGGCTTTCTCTAGCTTGTATACTTCCATTGTGCCTATTCTTTTCTCTCAAGATGCTAAACTTCTGATAAGAGAACATTGCTCTGATACCAATTGTTGGAAATGTAATACAAGCTAGGTGACTCAGAGGGGGGGTAAATCAGGAACCACTTAAAACTTCATCCACTTAGTTATTTTTATTTAATATACTTTCATGCATGAAACATAAAGTGATAAAGTAACAACATCATAACACTTTGACACAAGAATTGGTAACCTAGAAATCCTTCAAGTAGAAGATAAAACTGGGGTGGGAATGACAACCACAATGCTTCAATACTGCAATAATAAAGTTGGCATGTTAAGGCTTACAATTGATCACTTTTGGTGATCTACTTGGTTAAGAGTAAGTAGGACTATTAGGTCCATCTTGTGAAATGATTTATACAATACAATTAAGTGTGTACTCTATTAGGAGTTTCTACAAAGGATTGTTAGGTCCACCCTGTTAAAGGATTTAAGACCAATGCACCTATTAGGATGAGTTAGTGGATTGATCTCTAATATGAAACTATAATTGCTAATGAAGATCCTTTGAAGTAAACTAATCACCTAACTATGATAAATGAGTCTCTGTCTTTTCTTATACTTCTTGTAGCCTTCTAAGTATTGTGCTCTTCCATATTTGCTTCTATACAATTTTCTTCAACTCATATTTCATTATTTGGATAAACAAAATACCTTATACATATATCCATCCAAATAATTCCATTACAAGTTGGCTACAATATAAATAGTTCCAAAAAGAATTACCAATTTGGCTCAGTGTTGTAACTCAGGTCCAATGGATTACTCAGGCGATACTGAAGATACTCGTGCAACACTGTTACCTTGGCTAACTCTAGCACTCGATTAATATTGTAGGAATCACAATTATTTTGACAGAGTTTTGAGGTTCTTAATGCTTCAATGATTCTCTTCTGATCTCTTTGTTCCTTCTTCTGGAACATTCTTTTCTATCTCTTTTTGGAGTAGGGTTTTTCCCATGTGGTTTTCTCTATTTCTCCTCTTTATAGAGATTTTGTTGTGATTGGGTACCTGATCAGGCCTTGTTGCCAGGACCCATTTTCTTGCTTTCATAGCTAACCTAGCACAGCTCTGATACCATGTTAGATTAGGGTGTTCTTGGGAGATTAGTATTTCACCTATTCTAACATGGTCCAATGGAAGTGTCCGTTTGAGCCCAAAGTGCTCCAAAAAAAAAAAAAATCCGTACAGCCTCCCACTGCTCCAAAAAAATGTAGTTTCTAAAACGCTTCAACAAACCACAAATAGCGAGCAGCAAGCTAGCTCTGATACCATGTTAGAATCTGAAAAGATTAATAACCCAGAAAACTAGTGCAAAGAGTAAATATCTAAACTATGAATGCAAATGATACAAAATCAAAATAGCATCATAGAGTTAGTCTCCAAGAGAGTAATGCAAATGCTAGAAGCAGAATAGCATTAAGAGGATGCAAAAACAAGAGATACAAATACAAGCCAGGTAGCATGCTTATATAGGCTAGGAAGAGGGAGGAGGTGGCAACACCAACCAATGAGGAGCAACCATCTATCGAACTAAAGATAGCAAAGTATCTTCCTAAGATAGCTAATGGATGCTCACATGTAGGAAGGTGACACCTCACAACCATTCACCTAATAAGACATGCTTTATTAACCTAAGCGAGATTATTAAAAGTGTAGGAAAAACCTAGCAAAATAGGAAAAATAAAAAAACTACACTAACAGATATTGGATGCTTGCTTCACACTGATCACTTGGTAGATACTATTACCTTGGTTCACACTACTCTGCTAGCTTGATTATCATCTTGGAATAAGAATACTCTATTGACTTAGTTTATACTAGAACTCAGGAGATACTGTCAACTCAGTTGACACTACAGCTTGGTGTGAATTGTCAACTCGGTTGACACTACAACTTGATTGACATCTTTACTTGGTTGACACTGCTTCCTTTATGCTAGGTTAACATTCCTAACTTGATTTATTCAATAGCTTGGTTGACATTGTTATCTGGTAGCTTGATCATTACTAACTTCCCATAATGACTATGTGTTTTGGCACTAATTGACAATATATCTTGCCATAAGATTAAGATGATTGATTACATATAATTTTTTGTGTTGATCAAATTAGTCAACATTAAGTAATTCTTAATTAAATAGGTTACAATAGGATGTGAATACCATCGTAGCATCACAACCATGATGGGTCATGAATCCACAATGGATTTGCATCCATCATGATTGCCAAACCACATATATGTGGTGAGAAATTAATTGAACAAGAACACATTCATTATATACAAAAATTCCTTAGTCTACTATGTGGAGCATGGAGCCTAGACTATCAACAATGAACATACAACAGTGAACACATACATTTGTATGGAGATTGGTGAACACTAAATAATTAGTCTTCAATAGCACATGATCTGCATAAGTCAATCTATTCCAATGCAAAGATATATACTCTAAAATATTCATGATTTATCTATATTGGTTCTCTGCAATTTGATAGATAATTAAGAGTATCACAATTTAAAGAAAAACAAGAGTATATCAACCTTATACAAGAAATAATCTAATCATAAGAGTATAACATGGTATCAAAGAAGGTCTAAAGAAAATATGATATCAAATATTTTGAAAATTATCCTAATTATCATTGCAAAATAATTTTAAATCACCACACTATTTCAAAATGGTAAACAACATGAGAATTGAAGGTACTTCATATTTTGAAGCCTAGAAATAGAAAATGATGTTAATTCTATTTAAGAAAACCATGATCTAATAACTATAGTTCAAAATTCCCCTAAAACTAAGGAAGATAATGAAAAGAGTAAATAAGAAAAGGACAACACCAGAGAAATGGAGTTATTGGTGGACGGAGTGAAAATTTATTTACTACCTATTATCAAAAAGTTAGACTATATATATGATATGTTAAAATCCCTATAAGACATGTTTGGGATTAACAATACTAGTAGGTTGTTTACTCTAAAGAATCAACTCACAAATATAAAGATGAATAAAGGAGATACCATCACCTCATACTTCATGAGGATTATAGAATTAAGAAACCAACTCTTAGCAATTGGTCACATCTATGGTCACTTCATGGGACAACTTTATACAAGGAGTATGTGCACATTCCAAGCTATTCGAATTCGATTGATGAAAGCTTGATTGCATTCAAGAAGAGTGTAATATAATATCCAGGGGAATCAGTTTGGGGTCCAAAAATGAAGATATTCAAATTATCACCATTAAATTAAAGAGGAAAAAGGTAAAGTAATAAAATAGTAAACATTCTTACAAGAAACAAAGAAACTACTCTAAAGTGCAATGTTATATATGTGAAAACTATGTGCACACTGCAATAAATTGTCCAACCAAACTTAAAAATCAAGCTTCCTTCGCTCAAGTCAACAATCCAAACTTGGATTCAAATATATTTTCATTCTAAAGAAATTTAAAATATCTATAAAATTAGTGAAATATTCGATTAAGAGGGAATTCACAATTCTTTACCGTCTCTACCATTCTTTACCGTCTCTACCAAGCCTCTTGAAAATAAAGGTAGAACATTGTCGAGGTAAACATGGAATTTTGTAATAATTGAGAAGAGTCTCAACTATTTGATTATGATTATATTGTAATAATGAATTAATTATTAATAAATGATATTTTATATGGGCCCTATGTGCATCATGAGGAAGTAATGACTTCCAAATGATTATCACTTATATTTGCAGAAGTTATTGAAAGATGATGATCTTACAATAACTTAATTCCTATTATGATGGATATCTTATGATGTCCAAGTAGATCATGATATATTATATCTTTCATGGTAGATTAAATTCCTTAAATAGACTATGGTCTTCTATTGTGATGGACATGTCATGATGCCTAAGCAGATCACGATAAATGATAACTTGCATGGTAGATTAAGTTCCTTAAATACACCATGGCCTTCTATTATGATGGACATTTCATGATGTCTAAGAAGATCACAATAGATGATAACTTGCATGGTGGATTATGTTCCTTCAACAAACCATGACCTTGTATTATGATATATTATGATTTCTAACTAGATCACAATAGATGATAACTTGCATGGTGGATTAAGTTCCTTACATAGAACATGGTTATTCTTCATATTACGATGAGGTAATATCTATCTTGTGTTTACACTTCCTAGCTAAGAGGGAGTGTTGATTTTTGGTAGCTTTAGTAGGATAAAACATCAAGTGTTAATGCAAATAAGATATAATAATAAAGAATAATTCATTATTATGTATCCATTTATTATAGGATTTGATTCCTTACTAATTATTATTATGGCAATTAGATGTATACTTGAATAGATATATAGATATTTATTATGATATACAATATATATATGTGCAAATAAACTTTGTTATTATTATTAAATAGAATAATAAATAAACTTAATATTATATTATAGATTTTTAAGTAATATCAACTTCATATACATTTTTGTGTTGACCAAATTAGTTAGCATTAAGTAATTTTGAATTAAATTAGTCATGATGGGATGTGACTGCCATCGTAGTGTCACAACCATGATGGTTCATGACTCCATGATGGAGTCACATCCATCATGACTTCAAAACCACATATATATGGTGAGAAATTAATCGAACAAGAAAACATTCATTGCATACACAAATTCCTTAGTCTTCTGCATGGAGTGTGGAGCCTAGTCTGTCAACATGGACTATACAACAATGAACACATAAATTTGTACTAAGATTGGTGAACACTAAATAAATCATATTTCAACAACATGTGATCCACACAAGTCAATCTATTTCTAGTGCAAATATATATACTCTAAAATATTCATAAAGTAAAATGTCCATATTACTTCTCTACAATTAGAGATACAATTAAGAGTATCATTATTTAAAGAAAAATAAGAGTATATCAACCTTATATAAGAAATAATATTATCATAAGAATTTAACATTTTTCCCATGCAATAGGGATTTTCTTCCATTAAGCAATATTTTATTCTATTACTTTATCATTTATCTATTTATCTTTTCATTATATTTATCTACTTGTTGTGGAGGTGAAAACACTAGTAGGGACCATCATGAGATGTCCATCACAATAGGCATCATAGTCATGTATGGACCTCATCATGAGATGTGAAAAAAACTCCAAATAATTTTCTCTTTAGTGTGTGTGAGGTTTGTTTGTCTTTTGTCCCTTTCTTTTATTTTTTATTTCTTCTATATAGTATTTTTTTATTACATTTCTACTATATTCCATATAGGATTTGTTCTCTCAACTATAATTTTATGTTTTGTAGGATACTCAATGTACAAAAATAAATTTTTTCCACATCCTAAATATTTTATGTTGTGGTCCATACATGACTACGATGCCCTGCACAAACATTGACACGCCATGTTGGCATTTGTGGTTATGATGCTTAGATTTGGGTTGAATCCTCTTTGTCATCTTATCTTTTTATCTATAATAAAAAATAGTACTTTCTTTATCTATGGTAGGATGTCTAATAGTTCATCTAGTTTGGAGGTATCTAAATTTATGTTGTAAACTTGTCTCTCGAGGGAAGATAGTTCTCCTTGGATAGGGTCAAATTTATACCATTACAATTAAAAAGAAGATTCAAATAATACAAGATAATTTTTGGACAAAAATAACCACACTTTAAAACATAATGAGTTATTAGTTGCCTACAATAACTAACTTCCTAGAAGGTTAATGGGTTACGTGGATAATTCATGATATAGAGTCACTATGAGAAAGCTCTACAAATTAACAAAAAAAAGAGGATGACACTGCAAAAGATCTCACTAGATAAAAATAAATAGTAAGAAAACTTCACAAATTAACAAAAAGTGGAGGATGACACTAGAAAAGATATCACTAGTTTAAAATGTACATTCATTTAGTCTTCTTCAAATTATAAACAAGAAAAACAATTACATATAAATTACATCAATACCTAGGTGATAGGAAAATAAGGAAAACACACTATGAATAACTATGTACAAAACCTCCTTAGTAGAAAATAAAGGAATACTAAAAATGGGGTTATGAAATACCTCGCTACATTCAATATACATTGATATGTTATAAAATAAGTTGACAAAAATAATGGGGTTTGAGTTTGAAGGCCTATTCCCTCAACTTAACCGTAAAGATATAAACCAAGGCATGAAGAAAATAAATGTTGCTAAACATATGAGCCAAAGTATAGTGTTATAATAACATATTTATATCATAGTGCATAATAATTATGCAATAACATATTAAAGGTTCATTCTCAAAATAGAGTGGTAGAAAGTTTACTGGAAAAGAATCATGTGGAAAGGTAAGAAAATAGCTATAACATTAAATACACTCAAACCCCCGTTTATATGAAAATAGAGTTTATAAGGCATAAATAAATTATTCTTGAATTCTTATGTATTTTTTCTATTTGTGTTATTTTCTATACTCATACATCAAAACTCTTGTATTTTTAAGCCCTCACATGATGATGGTAGCTCTAATAATATTTGTGGACATTACCTTATAAATGCTCCATCCCAAATACAAGACATTTTCTTACAAGGAAATATAAATATTTCTTAGGGGAGGGGGGCAGAGTATTCTCTAAAGACCCCATAGAATTTTTTGTATCAATTACATCCATATGTGTATACAAATAGTTGATAGAGATATATTATGCAAAATTTTAAAGCTATTGGGTGCACTTTGCTACTATCAAATGCATAAAATTATATGTCACAATACATATGCATAGTAAAGAAAGGTTGGATGCTTGGAAATATTTTAGAAAATTCATGTGGAAGAGGAGTGGGATTGTATTATAGTAATCTAAATCTATGGGTGATACCTTTATCTATAAATGACATACAAAATAACCAAGGAAATTATCCAATAAGTTATAGATCTATATTCAAAAGGGGAGGTACCATCAAACAAATCCATAAAAAATGTATAAGTGACTAAGTTGATTAGGGTGACATATACAAATGAAGGCCTTAGTGTAACTAGGAATACAAAATTTATAGTGAATTATGCTACTAAACTTTCATTTCCTACAAAGTTTACTATAGAAATAGAGAAGATTTACAAAGTAGAAGTTACAACTTATTTTCACCAACACTACATACCAAATGATGTTTATCGAAAAAGAGGTAGACCTCTATGAATTATTATACTAATAATTTTAGAGGATGTGAAAAATATTAAATAACCACACTTTTAATATTCGTAAGGTGCCCTCATTATCTAATTATATCATGAATTAGTTACTAAAATTTGTCAAAAAGATTTTGGATACTACTCATTTGGTACAGCTGCCCAAATACATGACCATGTAAAACACCTCAAGGATGTCACATCCTTTACAACCCCATATCAAGGATGCTTCAAATCCTTATAGAAAAAATTATACAAAAATGAATATATATCTTATGATGTAGTTCACAAATACAAACTATGTCATATTCCTAATAGATAATATTTTACTTTTATGGAGTCAATTTAACCAAGGATATGATGGATCCCTAAATAACTATACAATTTCTCAAATAAAGAATTTAAAAAAAAATTGGAAAACACTTCTCAAGTTCACTAAAGACCCACAAGAGGAAAGGTTGAAAAAAGCTTGAAGTTTTTGGGTAATCTAGAAAAAAAAATATGAAGAGTGTGTGGATAAAAATAAACAAAACAAAAAATAAGACATTTTGAAGAATGAGTTAAAGAACAAAACACTACTAATTTACAAAGGTCTAGATGATTATTTGTATGTGTTGGAAACTACAATTGGAACAACTTTTATGTTATCATTGATGTCAAACCTTACTAGTAAAAGATTTACTAACAGTGTAGAGTTCCATATCTCAATTGATTGATGAAGAGGATTTGAAAAGAGAGATAACAAAATGAACTAGTAAAGTTGTTGAATAAAGAGAAGTATAGTGGGACTACAAAGGGAACTTGATTAGTTAGTATTTGACAAGGTAGTGTATTCTTTAATCATTGTACTAAGTGTAGAAGAGATGATTGATGTAAGTCAAGAAGTTGAGTAAAATACTAAGCTTGATCGAGTAATAGGTTAAGTGTTTCCAAGTAGAAGAGAGCAGAAGATTGAGGAACTTAAGTAATAGATGAGAAAAGAATTAGTAGTTGAGTGATGGTAATGGTCGAGCAAGATGAAGGGAAACTGAAGGAATGACCAAGCATAGTGATGTCGAGTGAGCTAGTGTGAGCTAAGTGAGACAGATCAATAGTGATTGAGCTACCTACTAATGATCAAGTTCAAGAACATAGTTATGGCTGAGTGTCAAAAAATTAACAATTTGTGAAAGAATCAAGATTTGAGGCTGATACAGTTGAATTTATGAATTGGTCAAAATGCATTAAAAAGAGGATTGATGAGCTAGCATATTTAATGGATGAATTGAGTTTTTTAAGTGATCTAAGGCTAAGATTTAATGAGAGGTTCCTAGAAGTTTCAACGAAGAAGGACAAAATGATGGAAAAATTCAATGAATCTGATCAAACCCTAAGATCTACAATTATGTTTTAGGAGAAAAAAACCAAACCTACCTATTTAAGGAGGCATAAGAAATGTTTTATGGTTGTTGTTGGCTCCAAATTGTAAGAACAAGTGGGTGAATAGAGTTGCAAAGGAAAAGTGAGAATTTTATGAGAGTGTGATTTCTTGAAGTGTTTCCAAGAAAATTAGAGATGGAGAATGTGATGAAGTCCACACAATGATCCAAGAATGAGTTAAATGGAGATTTGAACATGCAAAGTGAGTTGAATTTTATCAAATCAACCTAGTTGTTATTTTCTAACTATTGTGGTTGTAAAATCCTTTAATCAAGGTTGACCTAATAGTCATATTGCAAACCCCTTAATCAAGGTGACATTCTAATGGGGTGTTTTAAAGACCACTAACTAGGCCACGCCTAATAGTATGATTAAATCCTTCAATGGAGTCACACCTAATAGTGTATTTTTTAACCTTTAATAGGGTCGGCTCTTAACTGAGCTCACTTTAAAAGAGTGAAAAAGTGGTAGCATGTTACTTGGTAGTTTTTTTCCAAATTGGGTTTCCATGTTAAATCTTGGTGTCATACTTGTGTGAATTTTTTTTTCATGTTTCATGTTATTTATTGTTATATATTTCTATTATTTGGCATATATTAAATAGATAAATAAGTGATGAGATGAATAAGTTGATTTACTGATGTTGTGCTATATAAACTAATTTGATTTATGAGTTTGATTAAGTTGTTAGAAGTTGTTAATAGTATGATCCTCGCATATAGAATTCACTCAATATGAAGGTAGTCAAGTTAGACCTAAATTGATATTTTTTACTACAATGGACTATAGAAAGAATCATTGATATCTATATAAGTACTAATACAAATGAGTGACGAAAATAATAAGATGAGAAATAATAAATTGACCAATATGTAAGTGTTGTTTGAGGAAAAAAGGAGCTTTCCAAAGAATACACCTATACGAAAAAAAATTTAAGTAAACCTAGAGATTTATTAGGATATGGTAGTACCTAATAAGGTGATTACAAAAAATCCATTAAAATACCTGATGGATTGCTTCTCATACCAAGTATTTTTTACATCAAAGCATAGAAATAAATAATTTTCATATTAAGAGGATAAGATAAAATAAAATAAAACAATTTTGGATGTGGTTCCTACTACTACTCCATATTAGAGTAAAAATTGCATAAAATTATAAAAATGGACTTGCAACCAAAGAAAAGATTGGAAAAAAAGGTGCTTGTAAAGCAATAGGTCAGCAAAAAAATTCAAACAAAAATTGAAGAATAAATTACACTAATTCCTATAAAGAGATGCATAAGGAAGAACAAAAATGTGAAATTTACTTCTTTTAAAACAAATCCTACATCCCATGGGGCTCATTCTCCTCCACATAGCACTAACACAGCCTCATTCTTTATTGCATTACTTATACAATCCACCAAATAATTCTTGGAAATTAATAAGTCTATTCACCTAGTAGCATCTTCATAGCTATTCCAACTACCATTGAACTACATTAGCAAGTTTAACTTAAAAGTATAACTCCACTCCAAAAAATTTAACTATGGGAAGAAAGTTTTGAAGCTCCATGTGGATGGTTCAAATCAATTGGAAAGATTAAAAATAATATATATGGAAACAAATTCCTTATTCACAAGGAGATTCCTCTTAGTTTGACCCCTTGTAGTAAAACTTGAAATTTTGGTAGATGGAGCCCTAAAAGAAACAAAAATAAAACAAAAAGGCAATGAAACAACAAATATTTATACAACTCCAAAAATAAAGATAGATGCAGAAAGAAATTGTTTTATTGTCACATACTCAAATTTAGAGTAGCACATCAACACATTGGATAATATTTAGGGTGATGTTAATTACCTTTATAATATTGTTTATAATGGTCCACTATTTAAACCCCTATCAAGCCTCAAATGGATCAAACTAAGATGCACATAATTCAAGTGGCTACTTTGTATGGTGCCTTACAAGGATTTGATGGGCACAAATGCAAGATTCACATGCATAATTATAGTAGCTAAAAGACTAATGAAATTAGACAAGGCATGAATTCTATTAGCTAAGCAATGTAGGTACTTCAAAATTGATTCTTGTCACTACCCTATATTTCAAAATGTATATGAGTTTGCATATGAGAAACCCAAAAAAAATTCCTTCTATTATTGATGTAAACCTTTTTGGGTTTAGCTTACTTTTTAAGAGATGGTAGCAGCAATATTGTCTTGTTATGGTGATGAGTAGTCATATGGATTCTATTAGAAGGATTTGGAGGTTCCAATATTGGGTTGGTTGATGCCTTATTAAGCTAATTTTGTTGGGATTGGTTGCTCCAGGATGTGCATTTAGGTTGAGTGATTAAGATATGTGGAGATTTTTAGAAATAGGGAATACTGAGAGGGAATCAAATCAGTATTCTACAAACTTTAGCCCAAAAATGGATATTATTAATTTTCTTATAACTTGCATATGAAAGTAAACTAACAATGTTGAATAGTAAACATAACCATGCAATAAGAGAACTCATAATACCATATTTTGTTAACTAGGGAAACCCTATCTAAGGGAAAACTCTAGTGGGGATGGAACCCAAAAACTATATCCACTAATCAAAATTATATGGTTAAAGATATTTACCATGTTAGGATTCTATTACATGCATACAGTGTCTCAATCCTTGTTAGAGGACTAGGCCTTGTTAAAAGCCTCAAACCTATTAGGAGTTGGTACACATGCATGCACGCACACGCGCAAGTGCGCACGCACACACACACACACACACACACACACACACACACACACACACACACACACACACACACACACACATTTTTGTACAAGCTAAGCCCACTACCTAAACATGTAACTTACAATGCAATTCCTTGATACAAAAAGATACACAAACCTCTTGATTTTTGTTGATATCTTCAATATCTGATATGTTACTACTACTTATCACAAAATTTGCAATCCTCTGATCATACATCAAAATTCACATCACATAAAGTTCACATAGTCTTTACAAAAATCACACAATAATTCACATATATCTTATAACTTACACACAAATTTGTATATTGCAATTTTTCCTTTATACCTTTATAATTTTCAAATTATTGTCTAGTTGACCTTCAATCTTTCACACACTTGGAAAAATTAAAAACTAACTCTTGCTCACTTAGGTTTAACATCTAGGATGTTGTCCCTAATTAGTTAAGTAATTTTTTTTGTAAACAAAATAATTCCTTAACTCATAATTACCCATTTACTGTTATGCTCTATTATGCATGTATATTGTTGCAACTAGTAAAGTTGTCATATCTTCTTTTGTACTGACCGTACTGACATGTGCACTTACATACATCATCTTGACACGCTCTACTATTTGTACCTAACTGTGCATTTTCCAATAATGTTTATATAATCTATACACATCAAAAATGTCTCTTTTATGTTAGATAAACTATCTTGTACTATGATAATTTTCAAGTCTAACTATAGAATCTTCATCTGTACATAATGCCTTCTTCATACAAGATATATGTTTCCATAAATGACAACACTAACTATTTTACAACTTATCCTTCTTAGCCAAATTTCCAACAAACTCCCCCTTTGGCATTTATGGAAACATATGGGAAAATTGGCTAAGTCCCAAAATGTTGATCAAACTTTACAAAAATGTGGCCTTTACAAAATTCACAAAGCTTCAAAATTTGTAGTTCATCATATTTTATAACCATCTTTCCTTATATCTCCTATTGCATTATACATCATGCAACTATTCTGTTACTCCCCCTTACATTATACTTTTATATATTTTCCTTATATTACTCCCCCTTTCTATATATATATATATATATATATATATATATATATATCATACAATTTTCCTATATTACTCCCCCTTTGACATCAATGACAAACATTCCAAAAAACATTATTTAGTCAAAATTGTAGATATGTACCTTTGCACTTAGGTAGATAGGCATGACATGCAGTCATCAAAACTTGTCTTCAAACTCTTAAAGTTCTTCTCCCATGAATCTTTGACTCCCTTTGATATGCTGAGTAGAGCGCACAACCCATAGGATGTTATTTCAATTGCATTCAAGTCTGAGTAGACAAACTTGTCAAAAGATGTCTTTTCTTTCAGACATTCTTCCACTTGCTACTCAAGTGTACTTATTTTCAAAGATAAATGTTCTCTCAAAAGTGAGAACCTCTTCATTTTCCTTTCTCTATTCATTTCTATAAGACTTATCTCATAATTATTCTTCCCTATTTATACCTCAATGCATTTGATCTTCTTATATAGTTGTTGAAGTTGATTTACTAGTACTTGTAACTCATCATGCTTCCTTGTCAACTCATCTTCGCTATGCTTGGTGAATTTGAAAGAAATTTCAAATTTGGCATATAATGCCTTGCCTTCTTTCTCACATTTTCTTAGCTCCTCAATGCATGTATCAAGAGCTCCTAAGTCATTTCTGATGGTTTGACAAATGGTGTCAAGCATTTGTGCATCATATTGTTAGAATATATAGTCCACCACTATAACTGAGAGGGGGGGGAGGTGAATCAATTATCCAACTATTATCAACCTTATTAATCCTTAACCATATAATTAATATAATCAGTAACCATAACAAGATACTCATACACAATAACACCATATATGTTATCTAGGGAAACCCTTGAGAAGAGGGAAAACCCCGGTGGGGGTGGTACTCACAAAATGATGTACTAATATAAATATTCCTTGTTAGAGGATGGACCCTATTAGGATTCTATAAAATACATTCAATACATATCAGTCTCTATTAGGAGACTTTGAATCCCTATTAGGAGTTGTAGAAGGCAAATGGATCCACTTTCCAAACAACCTCAAGGGCAAGACCAATGAACCCACTGTCCAAATGATCTATGTATTATTCCTTGCAGAATAATAAAATTGAATTATTATTGTACTTCTTCATCCTTTTTCATGTCAACCAAACTTATGCTCCTTCTCATATCAATACTAGATCGCCAACTTCACATCTAATAATCCCTTGGATCACTTACTCACATTTACCAAACACTCTACTCTTATTCGCTCTTCCTTGATCACATTCACATCATATCCATATGTCAAAGAAGGAAAATACATTACTTTTATACCACGTCCTCCAAAAAATTCCTTGAGTCATCCTTGAGGCTATCCCAATTAATTATAGTAGGACCACAATAAGATAATTAATTATTTCAAAATCACATAACACTGTCATCTCATAGACTTAACAACTTCTCACACATGTGACTCCAAACCTTGTGCACTTGTTCATGTCATCATTAGACTTTCCTCTATCATTGTATAACTTCGCATATCCAAATTCTATCTATGTTAGGAGATACAATCCAATCATCAAAAACTTCTTATTAGGTACTTTGTCTCTGTATTGTTCTTTGTAAATCAAACATATCTTATGTATGTCTTTGACTTACGTCACGCACACTTAACTTCATCATCAGGACATAGTATAGAATATGTCTATAATTGTGCTTTACCTAAACACCAAACCTATGTATGTACGACCAAAATCTCTATCTTCTACTCTACCATTCTTTACAAAAACTACACTATGTTGTCATCAATGAAAAACATAGTCATGAATGCAATATATCAATCATGTTATATTCTCTCCAATGCTTAGGATACTCCCCCAAAGGAATACCATTAGCATTCATGCTAACACATGCTTTGTTTGAGTGTGCACTGCTACTACATTAGATAAACTTGTGAATTCAAAATCAAATCATTTCACTAACTCTTTTGCCTTCAGCTATATGTCCTACTCTGTCACCTTTGTCATGACTATTTTCTGCAATTTCTCAAGAACTCCTTCCAGATTCTTCTCTAGATTTCTAACTTTCTTTTTTTTCTACAATATCTTTCTCAGTGATGATATAAGTCCTTTTTGATCATCATCATCATCTAATTCAATTGACAACATTGTTATCATATGAGATTTTCCTTTTTCAGTTGTAGCCAACATAATATTAGCCTCATATGAACTTAAATTTGTCACATTATGTTGTAACATGTTTAAGTTGAGGTTTAAATGTCAATTCCTAATTCACAACTTTCTAGTTTTTCATTAATATTTTGAATCCTTCTCTTGCTCATCTTTCCTCATGTTTTCTTCTTCATTTTTCTTTTGCTCTTCCTCTTCCTTCTTCTTCTTCTCTTATTCTTCTATTCTTTTCTTTTCTTCCTCTTATTTTCTCTTCTTCTCTTCCTCTTCTTTATTCTTCTTCTCTTCCTCTTCCTTCTTCTCCCTTTCTTCTTCTTATTTATTTTTCTTTTCCTCTTCTTCTTTCTTTTTATTTTTCTCTTCTTCTTTCTTCTTTTTCTCCTCATCCTTTTTTCTCCTCTTTTCTTCCTTCCTTCTATCTTTGTCCTCTTTCCATGTTTTCTCTTCCTTTTTCTTTTCTTCCTTTTAAATCCTTTTCTTTTCCTCATCATCTTCCTCTAAGCTAGTATACCTAGTCAAATTACCAACATTAGGGCCATAATCCTTAAATGGATCCTCAGTTGTATCAACTGTCACTTTAGTGCTATCAATCTGCATCGAATCCTTTCCAATGGTGACTTCTTATTTAGATCAGCCATCATTTAAACTATATATTTTTATGTTTCCTCATTTACTTCCTAACGATTTCCTCTCATTATCACTATTGCTCTTATTGTGTTCCTAAGATAAGGCTTAAGACTCTTCATCAAGATGTCCATATGGTCATCACTATCTACTTGGCATAACTTTCTTATTTGATTTTTTTCGGTGCCCTTATCTTCATCAGCTACTCTCTTTCTTCTATTGATCAATATTTCATAGAGGTCTTTTAGGATCTCATCTTTCACATCCTCAAACTTCTTATTAGACAATATCATGTGTCCAATAATATAACTCTCAAGTTCTAATCTATCAATTCTAGTGTACAGATGATAATATTTGTTCAACTAAACAAAATTATCTTCATTAATAATTGTGATGTTCACCTTCTCATTTTTAGGCTCCATGTCTTCCTTCTTGAGCTTGCAACTTTAAGTTGTTTTTATGTTATCTTCTTAGGCATTATTTGACCTCCCATCTTCTTACTAGGCACACTAGGCATTAATTCCTTTTGCCTTTTTCACAGTTATGTAGCCATAGCTTTCATTCTTTTATTTATAGGGGAATTGAAGGATTCTTGTTACACTTCAACTAATCTGATTGATTTCCTCTTGGTTTCAACTATTTCCACTTCTTCTTCATTTTCTAATAACTTGGTTAGTGGAATGACAGGTGTAATGGGTGCTTATTTTTATGATATTGTTGCATATAGTGCTATAGGTGTTGCAGTAGATGGTGTCGCTATTGTCATTCCTTTAGATGGTCCTGCAACTACTAATGGTGTCACATACATTAATCCCTATTGACTAATATGTTTCATACCTGTCATTACCTACCTTACTATAGTTATTTCTTCTCTAGACTTGCCTACATGTAGCATAGATTTCTTCATAATTGTTTCAACTTTCTTCTAAACTTTTTTCTCAATCTTTGCTAGGCTAGATGATTGCATCATCTTTTCATAGGTTCCAATTATGTCAAACTATTCATCCTTGTTTGACTCAAGGATAGCCTTGACATATCCTTATGTTTCCTTTGATGTGACATCATAACCCAAAGATTCAACTATTGAAAACAATTATTCAATTGTATATTTTCATTGATGTTACACAAATTTCACACTCTAACCAAGCACAACTAGTGTTAACCAAGTTCAGTCTAGCACTGAAGAATACTCCAGTATTAGGCGAGTTGAATTAAATAGGAACCAATTTTAGTTGGTCATCAAAGAAAGTAAGTGCAAACTGAGTTAGGTTAGTCAACTAAGAGTGTTAATCTTATCTACATCAGGTTGATTACCAAAGGAATTCAATATTAATTGAGTGACTCATATTAGTGTTAGCTGACTATCAGTAGATTACTTTTTTTAATTAAATGGTTAATACAAGCCAACCTAGTGGATGTTAAATATTTATTTGAAAGGTTATTCAATCAAACTTGACATTGGGTCTCATGTATATGAAAGGTCAAGTTGTGGATTGAATCAAGCAATTGAAAGAATCAGAAAAGATGTGAAATAAGAAGGATATTTGATTAAAGACAGAACATCCAAGGAGCTGCAAAGAATATTTTGATCAGGAAGGATCAAGAGGATAAACCAAAATAGTGATCTAAATTTTCAAATTCAGTTGCTTCATCAATTAGGTCAATCATTATTACTCTCTAACAATTGTAGTAGTGAAGAAATCTCTTAACAAAGTTGGCTTAACAATCATTTTCTAAATCCTCTAACAAGGTGGTATTTCTAGATTGAAGTGTATGAAGATCTCTAACAATGCCACTCCTAACAGGGTGATTCAAATCCTCTAACAAGGTCACACTTAATCATGTGTGTTGTAACCTTTAATAGCATTGGCTCCTAACAGGGCTCACTTTAGAAAAGTGAAAAGTTATGATTAGTTGCATGATGGTTTTCCCAAATTGAGTCTCTACATTAAATCTTGGTGTCTCATGTGGTCATGGTATTTTCTTAATGCTTTATTTTCTACAACTAAGTTACTAAAGGTTAATACACATTAACATATTAAAATTGCTTCATTAACCAAGTTATAGTGCATATCTAGTTGTAACTGAGCAGAGCAAGGATTTGGCCTAGTTGGAAGTTTGTTTTGACATCTAAGGGATTTGGAATTATTTTTGTAGCAACTGATTCACCCTTCCCCTCTCAATTACTCCTCCCATATTTCCAACAATTGGTATCAAATCTTTTGGTGCTTACAAGAAAGCTTTCAAAGACCTAAGCTAAAGATCAAGATGTCTTACAAAAGAGAGATCCCTAAGCTTAACCAAGATAACTGTTCATCATGGCAGGAATTGATGAAGATACATCTGAACCATTAGAGATACTGATCTGGATGTTCTAGAGAATCAATATGTGGCACCTCCAATGCCTTTAATTGTGGATCAAATGGTGGACATGAAGAATCATAACACAATGATGATTGATATTTCTTCCTCTCTCAACTACTCTGAATTCAATGAAGTCAAATATTTTCCTACTTCCTATGACATGTGGAACAAACTAGCAAAGATCTATAGAGGAGATGACAATGTGAAAAGATTCAAAGAAGAGAGTCTAAGGGGCCATTTTGATCAAATGAAGATGAAAGAAGATGAAAATAGTGTAAAATATAGTGAAAGAATCAAAGCAAGTGTAAGTGCAATCAGAGTTGTAGGAGGAAAAGTAGATGATACAATAGTAGTCAACAAGGTATTAAGAACTCTTCTTCCTATTTATGCAATTAGAGTTTCATCTATTAAAGAGATGAGATTTGATCCCAAAAATGATATAACTCTAGATGCACTAGTGGGAATATTGACTACTTTCGAGTTGGATAACATTGATAACTATCCTCCTAACACTAGCAACATAGAATTAGCATTTAAAGGAAAACTAACTCTTGGTAGATAGGGAGGAAACTCAAAAGGAAAAAAAATTGATAGTGAAGAATATTATGATTCTTAGGATGACTTTTAAGCTATTGAAGCCTTGCTTGCAAGAAGGTTACCTAATGGAAAAGATAAATATAAAGGTAAAATACCATTGATTTGTTTCTCTTGTGAAGTGGTCACATTGTTGCAAGGTGTCCAAATAAAGAAAGCAAAGATGACAAAAAATTCAAAAAGTTTAAAGGCAAGAAAGATTTCAAGAGCTATAAAGACTACAAAGATAAAGGTAAGAAATCTTTTTATATTGCTAAATATTCTGATAGTGATGATGTAATGCCCTAGTTGGAGATCCTTGGAACAAGGATAGATAAAAGCCAAACAAATTTTTTTTTACAAGAATGGATGCACACAATAACCAACATACAAAGATCACAATGGTAGACTAACCAAACAATCAAACATCAAAGATCTCCAAGCATCACCATTGACCAAAAAATAAACAAGAAAAAAATAGACACCAACCATGGTCTCACACACATCGAGGGCACAAAGGAAGCACAACTCAAAAACTAAACACCATGCTCAAAGGCAAATATTGACTCCTAAAAATTGGCTAAAAAGTCTAAAATCTTGAAGCCCTAAAATTTTCTAGAATCTTTATCTTAGCTCGCAAAGGTCTAGAACCTATCTCAAAAGACTAGTCGCATATATTAAAATATGTCTTAAGTATAATTTGATGTATAAGTTGACGTATATAATATATATCAACTTAAATGATATATTTTGAATCCCATAAGAAATCTATTTTGAACTAGGAAGGTGCAAAACATAACAGGGTTTCCAAAACCAACTTCCAAAATTTTCGTAGCCAAGCCTAGATATCCCCTGTTTTTCATGCGAGGAAAATAGACTGACAAATTCTCCCACGAGAAAGTGCAACATGCCATGCGAGAAACTTCCATCCATGTGAGGAAGTGCACCAAAAGGTGCAAGAATGTATGAAATTTCCCTTTTCTGATTTTATATGACATTTCAAACCTCTAATCAGATCTTTAAGATCAAACAACCAATATTTCAAAGATCTACCAATTTCTCAATAAACCCCAAATCGGGTATGCCGAAAATAGTGCCAAAAACTTCACAGCTTCACATATTATTAACAAATTTGAAAGCGAAAATTTTTATAGAAATTTCAGCAGCATAACAGCCTACAAAATGACATTTCCATATTTGTATAACATTTACACAACAGCTCCCAAACGGAGGACAAAAACAATGCTCATCGAGCTCCCAAAAACACCACAAAAGCACTGATAATCTATCATAGAAGTATAATCATGAAAAAATACATATATTCAGCTCTATTCTAACATCTTAAAGTCTAAAATACAGCAGCAACCCAAACTGATATGAAATACTCAACTGAAAACACCAAACTCTTACAAAAAACACACCCGAAAACCACAAATCTACACTGTTCAGCACAAAGGCAAACTCTGCATGAGCTTGCACATGGAATGGCTTCAAACTTCCATCCTTAGCCTTCTTGGAAACCTAAAAAATCCTGTTCTTGGGTCTCCTTCTCCATAGGTTTGGCAGCCTCTGAAGAACAACAAAGAAATGAGCAAAAATCAAGTTCTGGAATGAGCCCAAAATGCCTCCAAACCCCTTAAAAGAGGGCATAACCCTAACTCACGTCCAAGAGGGGATAATAAAACATATTTTAATAATAATTTTTATTTATTATTCCATTAGCTTCCAAAGATTATCCCCTTTTTTTGAAACTTCACCTTTTTGGGCCTGCCTGCCTTAGAAAAGATTATTATTTTTAATTATTTGAAAAGGGGACATGACAAGTCATCCCCTTCCAAATATTGCTTGTCCTCAAGCAATGGCTGAACAATAAACCAATCAATCCACTTCGATCCCAAATGTAGTCATGAACTATACTATTGTCAATTAACACAGGCTCCTGCAATATCCTCTGCAATATAACCAAGAGGAATCCATAATCAAACTAACAATTACTGCTCAACCAAACTCCAAAGTCACAACTTCCACAGTCAGAAACCCATGAGACACAAACTCTTAGAACATCAAAACCCAAGTAAAGTGGACAAATCAAACTACCAACACAATAAATACCATCAACGCATTCCACTAGCCTATATGGAACATACAATCCAACTCTGCAACAATGGTGAATGCTCCCGAATGAAACTGTACCAACTATGGAGAATCCACACACTATACAACTCCTACAATCAACACAACTCTATAGATCACTGACCACTATCTCATAACCATAACTCCCATGCACCCCTGATGGTGAAAAGCCATCACAAGATAAATAGCAAGAATTGGAACCCAAACCAAATTTGCCTGCCATCAACTCCTCAACACAAGGATCAAATGCTAACTGATGTACATACCTTGCAATATAATGTTGATAAAAAAAACCAACCTCAGTCAATAGCTCACCATGAACAAGTGATACAACCCACTATGACTGATCACTAGCTAAGTCAGGAGATGTCATAGCCAAAGGAGTAGAATCAATAACAACACCCGCTAAAGCATCACTCTGAAACTCTTGCTCTAAGTCATGTATTATCAAGCTATCAACTGCAGAACCTATCGCCATGTCATGCCCATCACAACTCTCATCCCAAGGTGTTAAACTATCCCATAACTGATGATAAGCACTAGGAACCAAAGTACATCTCTGTATCATCATCTCATCAACATGGTCATCAAAGGTAAATTAATGAGCATACCTCACAATGTAATGTTGATAGAATGCGCCAATCTCAGTCAGTGGCTCAGACTGCAATCCAGATGTAACTAACTGCAATCGATCACTAACCAAGTTGGAACTGACTACTACCTCTAAAGACATCACCAAGGGAGTAGTATTACTAGTAGGAACCATGCCAACTATCAGCTCACCAACATCACACATGGTCTTTGATATAGCATCTCTAGTCTTCGTGCCATTAGTGCTAGAGGTCACCACCATGTCAGGCATACCACAAAAATCTGCTGCAGCACCCAACTCAACTGAACCTGACTCTAGTGGGGATGAACCCAATATGCCAATATTAGTATCAAGGATGGATGCATCCCCATCTCCACTATCTTTGACAATCTCGACCATGGACATCTTCAGATCATCAAACACCACAGCTTGTGACTGTACAGAATCTAGTAAAGATTGTAGTTGCTCTAACTCCATGATCACCTTAGCCAAATGAAACTGTGACTCCTTGAAAGCCAACTGTGTACTCTCAAGAATCTTAAAAGTCACCTCAAGCTACTCAGTAAGCTCACTCACCTCATCTTCCTTGGCCAACAATGCATCATATGTTGTACTGCCCCACTCCATAAGATAATCTCTGTCAGCTACCAATTTCATATATTCTTGTCTCAGAATCTGGATAGCCTCCCATAAAGAGTGGAACTCTGTCAAGGAAAGATAACTACCTCCCTGCTCATCACTAGTAGGAGAACCCCTTCCATAAATTGCTAACAATTGACGAGCAGCATCGAAATGTTGGCAAGCAATAGCAATGTCTCGCTCACTAACTCTCAATTAATTAGACACATGATGGAACTGGCTTGACTGTCTCCTACAAACCTCCTCTAATGAACTGTCTAAAGGAGTGTCCTCAAAGTTACTAGTCTCTAGATTATTACCATCCATATCCTGTGAATCAACTCTAAAGCTCATATCAACAAACGGAGTATCAAAAATTGTAGCACTGTTGTCCAACTCCTTTGTACCCAAGGAAACTAAGTCTTCAAAATTGCCCACTGCATCCTCCTGGATGTCATCAATGCTAATATGATCCTGGGACTCATCTGTACACACTGCCAAATATGAAAGATCATCAACACATTCCAGCATGTATGGTTGATTGGATATATGAACAAAGCCCAACACTGGTGTATAAAAACTAATACCAACATCAGACAAGTTGCTAGCACAAGAAAAGACAACATTGTGCAATCTTCTAATCAAATCCATGATAGCACCCAAACAAACACTGCTACCAAAAAGTGTTAAATATCTCCAGTCAACTGAATCCCAAATGCCAATATAACAATCTCAAGTCCATATCTGTAAACTAGAATCAGCTGGTAATTCAAGAAAAATCCTCACTTGAGTAATATGACCAATACCAACTAACTCCACATACCTATCATGATGAGATAATGAAGTCACAATACTGTCTTTGTTCACTTTCAGCTAGCTAGACAAATCATGTGAAGTACTACTAGCCTCAACCTCATGTGATAAAGCATCTAATTGTGCCTGGTACTCTTTCTCAGCAAATTCATGAATGCTCAATGTCTGCTCATCTCTACCAGGTATCTCACCATCATGCACAACAACATCCTCATAATCATCATCTGAACCCACTATGCTGTAGTCACTGTCTGTTGTAACTATACCATCCTGAATACCTGTGACATCACCCTTTAACGACCTGTATACAATTGTCTCAATTTGAGTATCAAGTTGACCATTACTATCAATCTGCGTAATATCCTTTCTCACTACCTCCTGTGGTAGAGTAGAATCTGAGACCTCTACCTGGCTATAAGCTAGTTTCTCAAACTCCTCATGCAAGTTCTTGGTAATTGTGTCACCTGCCCTGTGAGAAAATCTGTCAAATAGAAATCCGGTCAACTTATCCACCTTAGCTGGGTCGGACAACATGTCATTCATCATATGGTGGTGCTCAGCCAACTGTTCAAACATCTCATGGCTTATTTTCCTAAGTTTATCTCGAATGTCTAAATAACCATCCTTTCTATTGTTCTGACTCTGGATATCAATTGTCCAAGATCGTGTCCTCTGAGACTCTGTAATATACCTGTCCATTATGGATAAAGTAGAGTGTAACCCCAATAGGTTATAACTTTTTCAAACACTAAGAACTAACATGAAAATTATTAGAAGTAGCATGCAACAATAGATTTTTACATGTAGCTGATTAGAAGCAACATGCAACCACCAAATTCACCAAGAACTAACATGCAAATGATTAGAAGTAGCATGCAACCATAGATTTTGACATGCAATTGATTAGAAGCAACATGCAACCACTAAATTCACCAAGAAATAACATGCAAATGATTAGAAGTAGCATGCAACCATAAATTTTGACATGCAACTGATTAGAAGCAACATGCAACCATAAACTATGACGTGCAAGATTTGGGTAGTTGTCAAAACTGACATGCAAACTTCTACAAATCCTCAGGCTGGCAAGATCATAGCTCTGATACCACTAAAATGTCCATTTTTTGATTTTATATGATATTTCAAACCTCTAATCAGATCTTTAAGATCAAACAACCAATATTTCAAAGATCTACCAATTTCTCAATAAACCCCAAATCGCGTATGCCAGAAATAGTGCCAAAAACTTCACAGCTTCACATATTATTAAAAAATCTGAAAGTGGAAAATTTTATAGAAATTTCAGCAGCATAAAAGCCTAAAAAATGACATTTCCAGATCTATATAACATTTACACAGCAGCTCCCAAACGGAGGACAAAAACAATGCTCATCGAGCTCCCAAAAACAACACAGAATAGCCGAAAACACCACAAAAGCACTGATAATATATCATAGAATTATAATCATGACCAAATACATATATTCATCTCTATTTTAACATCTTAAAGTCTGAAATACAACAGCAACCCAAACTGATATGAAATACTCAACTGGAAACACCAAACTCTTACAAAAAAACACACCCGAAAACCACAAATTTGCACTATTCAGCACAAAGGCAAACTCTGCATGAGCTTGCACATGGAATGGCTTCAAAATCCCATCCTTAGCCTTCTTGGAAACCTAAAAACTCCCATTCTTGGGTCTCCTTCTCCACAGGTTTGGCAGCCTCTGAAGAACAACAAAGAAATGAGCAAAAATCAAGTTCTGGAATGAGCCCAAAATGCCTCCAAACCCCTTAAAAGAGGGCATAACCCTAACTCACGTCCAAGAGGGGTTAATAAAACATATTTTAATAATAATTTTCATTTATTAGTCCATTAGCTTCCAAAGATTATCCCCTTTTTCTGAAACTTCGCGTTTTTGGGCCTGCTTGCCTTAGAAAATATTATTATTTTTAATTATTTGAAAAGGGAACATGACAATGTACTTGGACTAACAGCCAAGACACCTAAAATTGGTGTTGGATTTTGTCTAAGAAAGTGTCAAAAGCCGCGGAAGAAAACCCAACACACCACGTGAGAACTTGTATTCTCATGCAAGAATCCAAAATACCAAGCCAAAAAACATTAAGGGAAGAAAGCTAGAAAATAAATTCATCCAAACTAGGGAGTACTAGATCCACATATCAAGGAAAAGACACTTGAATGAATAATTAAAAGACAAAAGCTAAATCTAACCATCTAACAAATAGTGAAGGTAAAATAATTGAAAGCAACATCACAATGTACAGAAATAACATTGCAATAAACTAAGAAACCAAACTAAGTACACGGTTCCTCCCAACTGTGATAGCATCATGAGACCATCATGGGTCTTGGTCATCCCCCACGCATAACATCCCAAACTTCCAACTAGATCATCAGAGCTATCTTCTGAGGACATCACTACTAAAAAGTGCTACAACATAAGAAAAAGGGAATCTAACATGCTAGATGTAAAGCATAAGATAATCCTAAAAATCAAACTCATCATCTACCACATGCTAAATATCATAACAAGAAAATGTGTCAAAAATAACATCATCTAAACATGATATACAAGCATTCCAATGAAAGTGTAAATCACAAGAAAGCATACTTTGGAACCTAAAGTACCAAGTGAAAATATCCAAAAATGGTCGCACTGGGATAGTAGACCGTCTCTATACACTGGTCCCTAGCAGTGGTGAAAGTAGCTATGCTTCCTAACCATGGTAAACCTGTAGGTTCACTCCCAGTGTGCTAATGGAAATAATGATCCAACCACAAACACACACAAATAAAACATCCATGGCTAACACTCATGCGAGACAGTATAATAACTAAAACCAAGATCATAGACAATGCGTAAACTATAGGTCTTGGTTAGACACTCAATGAGCTACTAAGTAGGGACTAACATCATGGAGAGTCACTTGGCATCCAAAAGTCCAAGCTTGGATCATATGGCTCAACTCCCCAATGGAAGGCTCTCGCACTAACATTTTATTATCTTAAATTTTATTATCACCTAGTATTTTATTTAGTTATCACTTACTTAAAACTTCCTCTACCAACCAACAAGAAATAGTCACCAAGTTGCAAGATAGAAGCCCCCTCCATATGCTACCCTATCCTACCCATGCTCATCCAATGATGAGTGCCCATAAGCATGTATATTCCCAACCCAATCCCAATGACCATAACTCTTGGAAGTACCACAGAAGATCGAGCCTTGCAAGTCACCCGAAAAATGTACATGCACATACTCATGTGTGGCACACCACCATCACAAAGATCATAACACGAGGAATGGATGAGAACTCAATATAAAATATCACTCAACCAAAAATAGTCTCAGGAGGATGGATGCAACATGCATACCAATGCAACATAAAAGTGCAACAATGGTTCAATTGACATCCAAATCGATGATCCAAGTCCATGACCAACATCATGCCAAGAAAACCTGAGAAATTAGGGTGGCCACAAAATGAAGTAAAAACCCCAAAAATTGGAAAACTTTAAAATTAAAACCCATTTGGTCTTTGGGCACAAAAGCCTCAATAATCAAATA
This sequence comes from Cupressus sempervirens, assembly GCA_028749045.1. Taxonomy (NCBI): domain Eukaryota; kingdom Viridiplantae; phylum Streptophyta; class Pinopsida; order Cupressales; family Cupressaceae; genus Cupressus; species Cupressus sempervirens. Next base: position 786,303,860 of record CM053790.1, read on the forward strand.
AAATTTGGGTTCGAACATTGTATGCAAAAATAGCCAGCATAACAGCAAGAAACCCCAAACCCTCATCCCAAAAATAGGGAAAATTTTCATACCCGACCAATCAAGCAGAACCAACAAACAAAAATGATGGGGAACACTAGTTCTCAGCCTCCAGACAAATGGCTACCAAAAATAGATACAAAACCTAAGTTGAAGTAAGAAAATAGGAGAGCCCTACCTAATAACAAAAGGGGTGGAAACAAGAAACAACATAGTAAAATAAATCGCTTGCTGAAACTATCAAAAATATTGACAAGGCAAGGTCTACCCAAGCCAAATCCAATGAGATTGACCTCATGAAGATCCCATGCTCACAACTCTCACAATGAACAAAAATGTGATCCTCCAGAAGAGGATTCTCAAAAAGGCTCTCAAATTTGTGTTTTGAAAAAGTAAGAAGTGAGGAATTAAATTCCTCTTTTCATACATATTCACTTTTTGAGTGAATAATCAATTAGGGGAAATAGCCAGTTAGACTAGCTAGACTCCAAATTGACCCAAACGAAAATGGGTTATTCTTAGAAATAGGAATTCATCTATGGCAAAGTTGCCAAAAATTAAATTCAATAAAATTAAAAGCCTAAAAACCCAAAATCATAGAAATTACCTTAACAACTTTCACAACAATATGAACCTCTAAATGCATAGACACACTCACTAGTCTAGTCACATAATGCAAATGAGTTCGGATTTACTAATCACCGAAAAGTTTAATTTAAATAATTAAATAAGGATGTGTCGACCATATAGGGATGACATTGGTAAAATATGAATAGTTGAATCACTAACTCCATGTGCCACTGCAAAGGATATAAATCATGCACACTAAAACACATGATCAACTGAAATTGCATATAATATCATATTCAAGGAAATAAATGCATTAAATAACTAATTTAACCATTTATTCAATTATACCTAAATAATCCATTTACATCACTCATATTCACATAAAGCATAAAGAGACAAGAATGAAACAAATAACCATAGCATAAAATCTATCGCATAACAGAATCAGAGATATGTCCAAATATCATATAATCAAATATCATCATAGACCTACTGTCATCTCAAAATAGCATCAACATGCAAATATGATAAACTGAACAACATAGCAGTATAACATCTATGATATTGAATCAAAGTATAAAATCCAATCCTCGGGTCATCTCAAAGTACAAAATAATAAGAGTAAAAAGTATCTCTAGACTCAAAATATAATAAGGTATAGACTAAAAACACAAGAGGCACTACAAATGATGAAGATGAAATGGTATATATTGTTGTTAAGGATGAATCAGATGATGAGGAAAATGAAAACTTGGCACTTATTTCTCATGTTAGCAAGAATGACACATGGATAATAGATAGTGGTTGTTCTCATCACATGACACTTAAAAAAACTAAGTTTGAACACTTGGAGCACTATGATGGTGGAAGTGTTAGATTTAGAAATATTGGACCATGTTATGTGAAAGGAGAAGGATGCAAAGCATTAATTGAAGGAATCAAATGTGACAATTCCTACTAGGTTGAAGGACTAAGGCACAATCTTCTGAGTGTGATACAGCTAAATAACATTGGATACAAGGTAGAATTCATGAATGGGAAAGACAAATTTCTAGATGGTAAAGGAAACCTAGTTGGGACTGGAAATAAAACTAAAGGTAATTTTTTCTATCTAGATCTTACGTAAATTTCATGTTTTTTGGCATAAGTAGAGGAAATTTGGCAATGGCATAAAATAGTATTTCATGTAAACTTTGATAATTTGGTTATCATAAGAAAGAAGAAAAGAGAAAGAGGTATTCTGAATCTGAAGAAACCTGAAATGGCCATATGCAAATAATGTTAGATTGGAAAAATGGGCAAAAGTAGTTTCAAAAGTAAGAATTACAATATAGAAGAAATATTGGAACTTGTTCATATAGATCTGTGTAGATCAATAGGTACAAAGAGCTACAATGGAGACAAATATTTTGTTTTGTTCGATGATTATTATTCTAGGATTATGACAGAGATGTTCCTAAAAGATAAATCTGAAGCTTTTCAAAAGTTTGAGTGATATCTGGCTAGAGTTGAAAAAGAAATAGGAAAGAATCTAAAATGTCTAAGGTCAAATAAAGGATTTGAATTCATCTCTAATGAATTCAATGAGTTCTGCAATTAAAAAGGAATCAAAAGACAAGTATCTACACCTAGTACACCTCAACAGAATGGCATAGAACAAAGAATAAATATATTCATCATGGATTGTGGAAGAAAATTCATGATAGAGAAAAATTTTGCAACCAAATATTGGAAAGAAGCTATCAACACAGCAGTTCATACCTTGAGCCAAGTTCAACTAAAGAAAGGTACAAATCAAACACCTTGTGAATTATGGTATGGCTATAAACCTAATGTTTGTAATTTCAAAGTATTTGGAAGAAAATTTTATATCTTTAAAGAGGCAAGGAAAGGTAAGTTTGATGTAAAAAGTGATGAAGGTATATTCCTAGGCTACTCCAACAAGAGAAAAGCATATAAATGTTTGAATCTTGATACTCATAAGGTTATAGAAAGTGTACATGTGAAAATTGATGAGTTTGAAGAAAAGAGTGAAGAACAAAGAAGAAAAGAACTTGAAGATTATAGAAACTTTGTTTACTATGAGCTTGAGACTTTGTCCAAGTTACAAGAAAATATGATTGGGAAACAACATATTGTACCACTTGAGTCAACCAAGTCTGCAATGCAAACCGAGTTGCATCTAGTGCAACCCAAGCTAGAGACAATTCAAATTGAGTCTCAGATAAAGGAACCTAAGTCATAGATAGAGGGAACCAAGTCTTAGATAGTGGAAACCAAGCAAAGATCAGAAGATCACAAAATCATTGAACATGGTGAACCAAGTAAAACAAGTCCAAGATCTAGAAGGAAGTAACTTGTACTTGCTAGATATGTTAGAAGGCATCATGCACCTAAAAAAATAATTGGAGATAAAATAAGAGGCATACTGATAAGGAACAAACTAAAAGACACATGTTTTCTTAGTGAATTTGAACCTATAACTATAAAACAAGATTTGAACAATGAAAGTTGGATAGAGGCAATGAATAAAGAGATTGAGCAAATTGAAAGGAACAATACTTGGAGTCTTGTTCCTAGACCCAAGGATAATTATGTAATTGGTACAAAATGAGTTTTTAGAAACAAATTGAATGAAAAAGGTCAAGTATCAAGGAACAAGGCAAGGATGGTGTGTAAAGGATATGCTCAAGAAGAAGGTATAGACTATGGAGAAACATTTTCTCATGTTGCTAGACTTGAAGGAGTCATAACACTACTTTATTATGGTGAACAAAAAGGTTTAAAAGTATATCAAATGGGTGTAAAATCATCTTTCTCGAATGGAATTTTGGAAGAAGTCTACATTGATCAGCTTGAAGAATTCATTAATCCAAATAAAAGAAACATGGCCTGCAAACTGCATAAAGCTTTATATGATCTTTAAAAAGCTCCTAGAGCATGGTATAATAGACTACATGGATTTCTGATAAGGATTGGTTTTCAAAGAACAAATGATAATAGTAGTTTGTATATTAAAGAAGGACCATAGGACAAGATATTGTTAGCAGGAATATTTGTGGATGATATTATATTTGCAAGTCATTATGTAAATCATTCTCTAAAGAAATGAGGAAAGAATTTGAAATGTCAATGTTTGGAGAGATACAATTCTTTGTTGGTTTACAGGTTCATCAAATGAAGGATGGCATCTACATTACTCAATCAAAGTACATCAAGTAAATATTGAAGAACTTTGGAATGGAAGATTCCAAACTAGTTGGAACACCTATGTCTACTAGACACAAACTATCCAAGAGTGATGATTCAAAGGAGGTAAACTAGACTACCTATAGATCCATGATTGGAATACTTCAGTATGTGGTACACACAAGGCCTAATATTGCATTAGCAATTGGTATAATTGAAATATTTTCTAAAAATCCTAGAGAAAATCATATGATGGTAGTCAAAAGAATTATGAGATATCTAAGAGGCACTGAAGACTATGGTTTATGGTACAAGAAAGGAGGAAACTTTGAATTGAAATCCTTTACTGATGCAAATTGGGATGGAATCATTGATGATAGGAAAAGCACCAGAAGAGGAGCATTCTCTCTTGGAAATAGGTTAGTATCATGGACATGTAAGAATAAGAATTGCATCTCTCAGTTCTTGACAAAGGCAGAATATGTTGGTGTAGTATTCAATTGTTCCAACATAATCTGGATCAAGCAACTATTGTCAAGAATGAAGGAATAAATCAAGGAACTAGTCGTTAGCTATTGTAATAACATAAGTGCAATCAACATATCCAAGAATCCAATAATGCATGCTAAGACAAAACATATTACAATGAAGTATCATTTTCTGATGGAATTAGTTCAAGACAAAGAAGTAAGATTGGAATATGTGAACACCAAGGAGCAGGTTACTGACATATTCACCAAGCCATTACCTAAGGATGCATTTTTATATCTAAGAGGTAAGCTTGGTTCCATTTCCTTATCTGATGCTCACTAGAGTATAGGTTAGTGATGCATCAATAGAGCTTCATTGACAAACTATCAAGTTGATGCAAGAATTTTAGAACACATTGTATATGAATCAGTACATCAGGTACATTGTATAAAATCTTTAGCATTTGATGTCAAAGAGGGAGAGATTGATGTCATGTCAAATAATCCAAGAGGGAGGATTTGATCAGACAAAGTGTGAAGATAAGATGTTAGAGGGAGAATCAAGATGTCAGAGGGAGAATCTTAGAGGGAGTTCACATGGATGAAGAATCAAAATGAAACTAAGGATATTATAAAATATTATAAATCATTTTGTTGCTCAATGTCTTCTTTGCATAATGAAATGTTGTGTTTTCATCAATACCAAAGAGGGAAATTTTTAGAACAATTATTCAATTGTATATTGTCATTGATGTTACACAAATATCACACTATAATCAGGCACAACTAGTGTTAACTGAGTTCAGTCGGGTACTGAAGAAGACTCCAGTATCAACCAAGTTGAATTCAGAAGGAATCAAGTTCAGTTGGTCATCAAAGAAAGTCAATGAAAACTGAGTTAGGTCACTCAATGAAGGGTGTTAGTATTAATTGAGTCAGGTCAATTACCAAAGGAATTCAATATTAACTGAGTGACTCATTTTGGTGTTAGTCGACTATCAATAGATTAGTTTTTTTAATTAAATGGTTAATACAAGCTGACCTAGTGGATGTTAAATGTTTGTTTGAAAGGGTATTCAAGTTGGCTTGACATTGGGTTTCATATATATGAAATGTCAAATTATGGATTGAATCAAGAATTTGAAAGAATGAGAAAAGATGTGAAATAAGAAGGACATCTGATTAAAGACAAAACATCCAAGGAGTTGCAAAGAATATTTTGATTAGGGAGGATCAAGAGGATAAACTAGAATAGTGATCTGAATCTACAAAGTTAGTTGCTTCATCAATTAGGTCAATCATTATTACTCTCTAACAATTGTAGCAATGAAGAAATCTCTTAACAGAGTTGTCTTAATAGTCATTTTGTAAATCCTCTAACAAGGTGGCATTTCTAGATTGAAGTGTCTGAAGACCTCTAACAAGTTCACTCCTAATAGGGTGATTCAAATGCTTTAACAGGGTCACACTTAACCATTTGTTTTGTAACCTTTAATAGGGTTAGCCACTAATAGGGCTCACTTTCAAAGAGTGAAAAATTGTAACTAGTTGCATTGGTGGTTTTGCCCAAATTGGGTTTCCCTGTTAAATCTTGGTGTCTCATGTGTTAATTATATTTTCTAAATGCTTTATGTTTCTACAACTAAGTTACTAAAGGTTAATACACATTAATATATTAAAATTTATTTTTTAATTGAGTTACAATGCATATCTTGTTGTAATTGAGTAGAGCAAGGATTTGTCTTACTGAGAAGTTTGTTTTGACATCTAAGAGATTTGGAGAACTATTTTGTAGTAATTGATTCACTACTCCCCTCTTAATTACTCCTCTTATATTTCCAACATCAACATGTAGCATTCTAGGCTCTACTACCTTAATATATGTAAAATTAGTGTCTACCATAAAGAAAATGTCTTCTTTGAACTTCTCAGTCATGGAAGGTGGGATTATGAATCACTCCCTCATCTCAATATGAAAGGTCTTTATTATAAGATCTAAACTATTTTCAATTTTTTTCAATAGGATGCCTTAAGTGCATCTCAGTTATCTTCTCCATGGTGCACTTGTCACTACTTTGTAACTCTTTCCATTGACATGAAGGGAAATCTTTTCATTAGGTGGAAAAATATGTGTGATTAGTGATTAAAATCTAAATTGGTCATTCTTAATTTTCTTTATTTGATCCAAATTCTCTATTAACTACACTCTAAGGATCTCACTTAGACTCTCTCTCTCTCTCTCTCTCTCTCTCTCTCTCTCTCTCTCTCTCTCTCTCTCTCTCTCTCTCTCTCTCTCTCTCTCTCTCTCTCTCTCTCTCTCTCTCTCTCTCTCTCTCTCTCTCTCTCTCTCTACATAGATCTTCTAGGTTGCTTGAATGAAATCGGATGCCATGTCATCTTCTCTAGAGCTAGAACATATCTTGGTGGCAATGATTCTACTCATGAACCTCACATCATCCTACTTGATCTTGTTGATCACTATTTCTCTACCATTGCATACAAACTTGGTGTTGTCTAGGACTATTTTCTTAACATTTTTCTCATTAACTGGTATGTTGCCTTTATTACACAGACCAGTGACCTCATGAATCAAGTTTGTTGAGATTTCTATAACATTATCTCCTAGCCAGATCTTTCCATCATGAATTCATCTTAGTATAACTTTTGTCCATTCTTCATTATCAAAGTCATAATAAAACAAAAACTTTATCCTTCAAATTTTCAAATCCTTTCTTAGAACTCAATCTTGATTATAGATCAAACTAAATTCCTTGGGAACATGTTCTTCACCAACTGACTCAAACTTTCTCCTAAGATAACTACTTATGTCTTCCAGGTAAATGAGGTTCTCCAGAATTTTTGAAAACACAAAATTAGGTTCATCTACTGGGGGTTTAACCAAATTTATCTTAATCTTAAGTATTGCTTCATCTTCTACATTACATATCAAAGACTTTTCCATTTTCACATTGGAATCTGTAACCCAATTAACTACTCAAATTCCTTTGTAAAGAGAAATACCTTGATTCAATCATGTAGCTAGGCCTTATTTTAGTTCGTACTTGAAAACACTTCAATTTTCTATCACTTCACTCTTAATTGCTTCTTAACTCTTCACATGATCAAATGGTAGATACAATCTTGTTCACATGACTTATATCTTACCAATTGCTCTCTACATTAATTGTGCAAGTACACAATTCATAAAAAGTTATTTCTAATTACTAAAAAACTCGTTTTCTTTTGAACATACGCATACAATCTCCAAATGACATGTGCACTTAACCATAGCTTTAACTCATCATGCACTACCTCATACTAACTGTGCAACTCTTAACTCGATCTCTAACTTTAGTTTTATCTCTCTAGTACTCAATCTTCAATATAAAGGTACTTAATTCAAATAGGATGAATTGCATATAATAGTTGACTTTAATCTTTAATCAGGTGCATCAAAATATTATTCTTCCAATACTATGTGTGAGCTTGATGGATCTTTTTCTTTGACAAATACCTCTTTGAATTCTTCCACATGTTCTCTCAACTCATCTTTATGAACGTTGTTACTTCTATCATTACTTCTCACATTTATATTGTTATTCCTTCTAAAATTTGGATTCATATTGATGTTCCTCATGTTCATTCTGAAAAATCTTTCTAGATGACCAAATTTGTTGCATAACTGACATACTAGTGCATTCCTTCTTTGATTAGGTCTAGATTGATTAACTAGTGCTCTGCAATTTCTAGCAATATGTCCAATGTTGTTACATTTGTATTACACAATGTTGCTCCTTGTTCTACTAGTTCCTTCATTTGATCTCCTTCTTTCACTTGATATCCTTTCATTGGATCTTCTTCTTTCATTACCAGTAGGGTTAGTATATCTAAACATTCTACTATTGCTATTATTACTATCAAATTTAGGTTCCTTATAATCATTTTCTTTATGACCAAAACCATGAAAATTATAGCAATAAAAATTACTAATAGGTTTGAATGACTTACCTGTACAATTTCTATTCATATGACCAACTTCATGGCATATAAAGCATCTACCTTTAAATTCATACCTTACTTGCTTAGGTGATTCGGCTTGCTTAATTGCCTCTTGTTCATTCACTTTCTCAAGTTGACTTGCTTGCTCAACTTCTTTTAATGCAACTTTAGATTTAATTGATTCAATCTTATTTTGGTCATCCTTCTTATGTTTTGGATGTTCAATAACTGGATTTGGTTACTTTCTTATTTCAAATTGTTGCTAACTTTTCTCCAAGAAGATATCCTAGACCATTCTTATCATAGGAAGGCCTCTAAAAATATAGCTACTCATCAATTTTTCACTACTAGAATATAATTTTTTTAATTATTGCTCAATGTCAGTTAACTCTCCTTTCACAATAGCATTATACTTCTCAAGTTCTACATGTTTTGACTTAATGGATTCAAGTTCAAATGTAGCTTTTGTAAGATGGGATCTTAGATCTACATTCTTAGATTTTAGGTCTGACTCAAATTTTCTATATCTTTCTTTAAACTTGGCTTCAGCCCAATGATCTTCAACTCATGTTTCAGGATCTCATTTTCTTTCTTCAATTTTTATGCTCTATCACTAAGTTTTGTCTAATTTTTAGGTTCCTTTCTTGATTTGAGATGATCAATCTTGTCTTTCAACTTCCCAATGGAGTCTTTTACATCTTTGTGTCTTTCTTTCGAGTGATATATTTCTTTAGTAAGAATATCAATCTATTCAAGAGCTTCTAAAAGGTTCTTTTGTAATTGTTCCATATCCATAGGGATCTTACTCAAGTTGTTAAGCCTCTTCTAAGTAATTGTGCTCTAATACCAATTATTAGAAATATAGAATACTGAGAGGGGGGTGAATCAGTATTCTATAAACTTTATCCCAAAACTAGATATTATTAATTGCATTATAACTTGCATATGAAAGTAAACCAATAATGTTGAATAGTAAACATAACCATGCAATAAGAGAACTCATAACACCATATTTTGTTAACTAAGGAAACCGTGGCCAAGGCAAAACCCTATTGGGGATGGAACCCATAAAATGATCACTAATCAAACGTATTTGGCTAAACATATTGACATTGTTAGGAGTCTATTACATGCATATATTGTTATGGTCCTGTTAGGATTAAATGTTGGATTATCTTATTGGAAAGAATGCTTCTAAGAGGGGGGGGGGTGGTGGGGGGTGAATCAGAAGCACTAGCCTTTTTACTATTTCAAATCCTTAATAACATATTTTTGAAATGAACATGCATGCATATAAATATTAAGCAATTATAAGAAACCAATATGCATCACCACATAACACTTAAGATTTGGTAACCTAGAAACCCTCCAGAAATAAGAAGGTAAAATTGGGGTGGGGATGATACCCACAAAATCATTGTAGTAATAATGTTTGACCACTTCTGATGGTCTTCCCTGTTAAAGCCCTGCCCTGTCAAAGGCTTTGCACTATATCAATAGTGACCTGATTAAAGGATTTACAAACACTTTATATGAAGTGTCAGCCTGTCAAAGGATTTAGTCACCTAGTTAAAGGATCTATAAAATAGCTGCTAAGCTAACCTATCATCATAGAATTTCCTTTCTAATACAATGGCTAAAGAGTATTAGGTATAATAAACTTGGTGGCTTGCAATCTTTCGATTGCTGAATACAGGCACTTGATCTGCTCTTTTTGATCTTGATCCTCTGTGATATGATTCTCTTCTCTCTGATATTAGTCTTCCTTATACACTTTTTTCATTCTCTCTCTATTCAATGTGATTTCGTCTTCCTTATAAAGATACTCGAAGACTTAGGGTTAGGTATGGATCTACGATCCATGTTTAATCTTTGATTTTTGCTTATTCCTTGCACATCTCTTATTGGTTGCATGCCTTCTCCATTTTTCTTATTGGCCGCATGTAGATTGCATAGGAAATATAAATGATTTGATCTTATCACTTAAATCTTTTGAGATTTGTCTTATGTCGGCTATGAAAACAGTTTACATCTGAGTTTGTGAAGTTTCAAACTCATATGTTGATTCTGAGTTACTCGGCACTAACTGCTTCCTAATGCTCGGCACCTTCTGTAACTCAGCTTCTGTATATGCTCCTATCTTGCTCGGCATCGTTTAAGACTCGGCACCTGAATAATGCTCGGTACTTAGATCATGCTTGGCACTTGTACTCACTCGGCACTTGATCTTCACTTGGCACCTAAAGATCACTTGACACCTGATGAATTTCTTGACTCAACACATGCTATGGCTCAGCATACATAGTGTACTCGGCTTCAATGTGAAAAGTGGTTAAGTGTGTTGGCACTCAAGTGTAAAAACCATTTTTAGACTAACAATCTCCCCCTTTGACATGAGTGACAAAAACACTTAACTAAGCAATATTTATCTGATCTTATGAGTATGTTTTCTGATCTACTTGGTATGTATACAGAGGTTTATCAAAAATGTGTAACTTACAATATATATACCTCAAGATTATTATAACTCTTATAACTCCCCCTGAGTTGATCATGCCAATGTCTTGTGCCATTATGTGTAATGTTCTCTTTAATATATCTTCACAATATTATCTCCCCCTTTTTTATACTTATGACAAAGGGTCCTAATATAGTAATGCCATGTTTGGCCAAAAATGTCTTGTTTACCTCAAGGAGTATTTTGAGAGTTGCATCCCAATTATTTAAGGCAATATCCAATGACTTTTGTTGGATTGCAAGCTCTTCTGTGAGATCAACTAGTCCTTCATGTGTAGAAATATTGGGATCCTTCTTCAGGACTGTTTCTGCATACATTTTCTCCTTATGCAATACTTCTAAGTGAGGAGTAATGGAGGCTTGAATTTGTATCAACTTTTCTTTGATAGTGGCCTCTTCTGCTGATAATGCAGTTAATTCCCTCTAAGTGTGTAATGTATGAGCAAATTGCTTTTCACTCTATGAAGGATCTGAGGGTAGTTGTGTGCTGGAGAGTTTTAATTTACTCTCAAGGTTCAAAATTTTTTGATTTATTTCATGTGTAAACCTAGAAAAATCACACAATTTGCTGTAAAGGGAAAATATGTTCCCTAATACACTTTTTACATTTTCCAATTTCTTGGCTAAGTCAACCTGTCCCAAAATTATATTATTAGCTATTTTCTGGTTGACTTTTCCTATAAACTTCTTTTATGACCATTCCAAGAGTTTTACATTAGTATCATGGTCTTCATTATTTACTTGGTCAACTATATTAGATAATTGCTCAAGTATTGGCCTGTTTGCATATGGAGGTTGAAGACTAAAAGCATCCATGAATATATCTTTTATTTCATTCAGTGCCTGCTTGTATTTGTAGTCTTTTCTCATTGCCTTTTGTCTCCTCCTCTTATCCAATGCACTCTATATTTCATTCATCTTTTCCTCATTTAGAGTGCTTGAATCATAATAGGGTATTTTGATTTCTTCATCAAGCTCAGGAATACCATAATGGATGGTCCTAGCTACCCTTATAGAACTTGAACTTGGTGTACTAACATGTAAGGTTATCTTTTCAGTACTCTTCGCATGACTAGGTTTGGTGGGAGTTGCTATTTTTGGTAATTCAATCAAAGTTTGTATTGCAGACTCCTCTTTATTTTGAGTTTCTTCCTTCTCCTCTTCTTCTTGCTTATCTTCTTCTTGTTGTGTCACTATTGCTGGAGGTGTACTCATTGTTTTAATTGTTGTCCCTGTGATTACCTTTGTTGTTGCACTCGGCTCCTAATGAGTTTGAGTGACTAATCTTGGTGGTGACAGAGGTGGTAGAAATGTAAGCACAGTAGTTTGAATGGTTTGAGGTGGTTGTTGTGATGGCAGCTTGATTTCTTTGAGTTTATCTACTGACTTTTGAAGATTGTCCACACTAACCAATATGGGATTTGTACACAATTGTGCTTGTAGAGTTGTTTGGTCAAGGATCTTAGTAAGATCCGTTGCAGTTAATGGATTGATGTTTTGACATGTAGTGTCAACAACATCCTTAATCTTTATGATTTCTACAAGTGTGGTAGGTAAGTGAAGTGAGCTAGGAGGTGAAAGATGTGTGCCTTGTACACTTTGCTATTCATTAGTTCCTTTGTCTTCATCTTTTCTTTCCTCCTCTCTTTCTTTCTTATTTTCCTCTTCTTCAACCTTTTTCTCTTCTTCTGTTTTCTCTTCTCTCCTCTTACTTCTTTCTTCATTTTTAGCAGTAGCTTCTTCTTTATATATTTCTTCAAGAACATCTTCAAACATTTTGTACAAGTTTTTCCAAACTCTTGTTGTTCTCTGCACAACTTCTTCAATTTTGTTTTGCAGGATGGAGAATGCCCTATATTTAGGTGTAAACCTTTTGTTATGCCTTTTGACTGCTTGAGTTACCTGTTCTTTTGTTAAATCAGGTAGTAGGTTTTCTAGGGTTGATTCCCTCATCTCTTTCTCCACCATTAGGCAGAAATGCGCTTTGTCTTCTATAATTTTAGACAATTCCTTTGGTAATTGTCCATCTAGTTCAAGAGGTGTATACTTGAACTATGTCATTAATGCATAGACTGATTCTTCTATGCTATTTTGTTCCTCTTTACTGAACTTATTGAAATCAATCTTTTTCATTTCATTTAAGTCTCCATTCCTAATCTTCTTACATAATATATCAATTGAAGATTTAGGAGGACTTACCTCTTCAGTCAGATCTTCTTCATCAATATTAGGTTGGGCCACATATCTTTTCCTTTTCTTTGGCTCTTCCTGTGCCTTTGTGTTTTTCTTCTTTGTGGCTTCCTCTTTAGCCTTTTGGGTAGAGGCCCTTGTTGTAGCTCTAGTTGTTGGCTTCTTTGGCATTTGCACAGCAACTTTCTTTGGTGAGGGTTGAGAAGTAGGAGAGGTCTTTGTTTTCCTTTTAATGACTCTGCCTTTGATGGGTGCTTCGTTGGTTTTTGTTTCCTCGGCACTCTCATCTTTCTCTTTACCTTGACTTTGAGGCAATTCAAGTGGCTCTTGTTCTGGGTCATCTTCTTCTTCTCCTTCACTAATCTCTTCTTCTTCACCTGCTGCACTTGATTATCCAACACCAAATTTCTTCTTTATTTGCTTTACCAACTTTTCCTTTTTCTTTACTGCTGAGGTTGTCTTGAGTTCTATAACAACTCTTGATTTTATAGTGTCATATGTTCCAAATGCCTTGGCAGATTTGTTCATTTCCTCTGCAAGTAAAGCTGTGATGGCTGCAGAAGCTTGGTCAACATCAAGCTCATATCCTAATGGTCTAAGCAATCTTGTTCTAGGAAGGACTGCTTGAATGTAAGTGTAATAAATATCAACAAGAAAACATATGTCATTTATATGCTTTTCTACCAGTGAGACTGGTATTCTCATTCTATTCTTCATTGCATTTTTGAAATCCTCAAAATAGATAGACATTTGATCATCAAAGCTATCTCCCATTTGTGCAATGAAATCATTAATTTGATCAACAATGGTTTTATTTTGACTCTAGTTGACTTTTCCAAATGAAGAGAATTCATTCGTTACATAGAAGAACATACAAACCAACACTGAACCAAATTTGTACTATGCTCCCTTGGATTTTCTAATAGCTCCAAGATTTTCATTGATCTATTGAAACAAGAGCTCTGCAAGATCATATGTGTGATCTTTCTTTACAAGTTTATGTGCCACATCTACTGCTATCCAAGGTACACTATTTAACCTGCTAGATTGGTAAAACTTATGTGGTATGATCCTTACAGCAAAATCTAAAAGGGGATCAGTTATGGTTTCTATAGTCATGCCTCTATTGTTCCACTTTGCACTTGTGTTCTTCTTAATTGTTTCCTTCTTTTCGCTTCTCAAGGTCTTTGGCTGATCTAGGGTTGGAAAGCTAGTAACCCTATGAACCATCTTCTTAGTAATCTTGACTTGCCCTTGTTCTAACTAGAATGATCCATCATGGATTATGCTGAGTATAATGTGTATCCACTCATTTTTTAATACGATTGGAAAAACTAGGGCTTTCGTTAAACCCTTCTTTTCTATGACAGAAAACTAATCTTTTAGAATATCATTATCACAGAGTTTGTCATAAGCATTAAAGATTTCCAAATCTCCTATGGCCCCTATTTTACAATTATAGCATTTTCACACATCCTGAACCATAACAACCTTTTTAGGGATGGCAGATAGGGTACCAGCGGGATTGTTTTTGTATGCAACCTCTAGTATAGTTCTAAACTAAGGTTGCTTAACTTTGTTGCTGAAAAGTTGAATCTTGTGGCTCATTTTCTCTTGGGTCATTTTTGAGCTTGTCGCCATTTATATCTGAACTAGGGTTTTAACGATTTAAAGCAAAACTTCTCAAACTGTAAAACTCAGCACTTGAAGGAAATACCTAGATAGATACTTTGATCACTTGGGTAGATGCTAAATTGCTGCAAATCACTAGTTGAAAGCTTGAAAATCACTCAGACGTGCTCAAAGTAATCACTTTTCATTTGAATGGCTCAAGAATGAATCAAATTTTACTTTTAAATGACAAAAGAAACTTTTGCATTTAATGCATTTTAGTACCTACACCTGTCACTCAGCTTCCAAATGTTTTTCAACTCGACATCCACTTGGCAACTATGTTTACTCGACATCTACTTACTTTGTTGATAACTTGGCATCCAAAGACAACTCAACATCATTGTTCAAATTTTAGTCTTAGCATCTTATCTTATGCTTGATTCTTCTTTTCAGTGCCTCTTTGTCTTGGGACTAATGTATGATATAACTTTGTATATCAGTCCCATATATCTCCCTTATGCTTAGTTTGATGAAGTGTGATCACTTGACCCTTTAGGTGAAGTGATCCCTTTTCTTGATGTACTGCATTCATCTTTCTTCTTCCAAGTCTTATTCATTTGTCCTCTTATGACATCAATCTTTTCTTTTCCTTTGTTGGCTTCAGTATTTGGTTCTTTGGACCTTGTAGGACAGTTCTTTCTGGTATGACCAATTTTTAAGCAACTGAAACATGTGGTTTGGCTCAACCATCTTTTATAGTTTCCCTTGAAATGTGTTCTTATGCAATTATGGGGTATATGTCCATATTCCTGACAATAGTGACAATTGTACCTGGTGTTATAATCCCAATGGTAGTGGCTTTCATTCCCTTTTGCTGGTTGATTTGATGTCCAAATGGGCTTTTATCTGCATTCAAATGCCATATGTCCATATTTCTTGCAATTACGACAATGTCTATCAAATCTTTGTGTTTTTGGGATTTTGGATCTACAATCTTGTGTCATATGTCCTTGCATTTTGCACTTGTGACAGTAACTCTTTCTTTTATGTGTGTTTGGCTGATTGATTCTTCTGCTCCTGCAAATATTAGCAGTATGTCCCTTTTTATTACAGTAATGAAAAGTGGATTTAAAATCCTTACCTTTGTCACTTCTTTCCTCAACACTCTTTGATGATTCACCAACTTCAGTGTTGTTGTATCCAAGTCCTGATGTATCATGGGTTGATCTTGTGAATTTTAAAAACTGTTCAAAGTACTTTATGGCTTCGCTTGACTTGTTGAGATTCTTTGCTATCTCCTTTTCTCTGTTCAATTCATTCTGTAATTGTTCATTCTGCATCCTCAAAGTAGAGATCTCAATATCTTTCATATTAAGTTCATGATGAAGGTTCATCATTTGAGCAAGTGTATCCATCTGCATGTTTAAGATCCTTGTTAATTCAGTACATTTTTCTTCCAGTCTATTTGCAAGATTTCTTTTGTCATCTTCCATCATGACTCTGTCCTCAACTACTCTTTTCTTTTGTTCAGTGACTTCACATAACATTATGGCCTGTGATTCATGTTCCATCTTGAGATATCTTATCTCATTTGCTTGAGCTTTGTTTTTCTCCATCAATTCTGCTATTGCTGCATCAAATTCTTTAGTGTCTCCATTGGAAAACACTTGTGTGTTATCAATCTCCTTGTAGTGTATGTCATTTTCAGCTATGGCTATCTCCTTTCTTCTTTTTAAAGATTTTCTTAATTCCACTCTAGCTTCCTCTACCTTTTGTAGAGTGAGATGTACATCTATCACCTGGTTTTTAATGATCTTTCCAAGTTTGAAAACTTCCATCCTTAGATCTTTTCCTCCAAGTTGTTAGGCTTTTCTTTGAGAGAAATTTAGCTCTGATACCAATTGTTGGATTATCTTATTGGAAAGAATGCTTCTGAGGGGGGGTGTGAATTAGAAGTACTAGCCTTTTTTCTGTTTCAAATCCTTAATAACATATTTTTGAAATGAACATGCATACATATAAATATTAAGCAATTATAAGAAACCAATATGCATCACCACATAACACTTAAGATTTGGTAACCCAGAAACCCTCCAGAAATAAGAAGGTAAAACTAGGGTGGGGATGATACTCACAAAATCACTGCAGTAATAACATTTGACCACTTCTGATGGTTTGCCCTGTTAAAGGCCTGCCTTGTCAAAGGGTTTACACTGTATCAATAGTGACCTGATTAAAATATTTACAAACACTTTATATGAAGTGTCACCCTGTCAAAGGATTTAGTCACCTAGTTAAAGGATCTATAAAATAGCTGCTAAGCTAACCTATCATCATAGGATTTCCTTTCTAATACAATGGCTAAATAGTATTAGGTATAATAAACTTGGTGGCTTACAATCCTTCGATTTCTGAATATAGGCACTTGATCTACTCTTTCTGATCTTGATCCTCTATGATCTGATTCTCTTCTCTTTGATATTAGTCTTCCTTATACACTTTTTTCATGCTCTCTCTATTCAATGTG
Source organism: Cupressus sempervirens (assembly GCA_028749045.1). Taxonomy (NCBI): domain Eukaryota; kingdom Viridiplantae; phylum Streptophyta; class Pinopsida; order Cupressales; family Cupressaceae; genus Cupressus; species Cupressus sempervirens. The sequence continues at coordinate 786,320,975 of CM053790.1, forward strand.
ATTTCATTTCCTTATAAAGACACTCGAAGACTTAGGGTTAGGTATGGATCTACGATCAATATTTAATCTCTAATTTTTTCTTATTCCTTGCACGTCTCTTATTGGTTGCATGCCTTCTCCATTTTTCTTATTGGATGCATGTAGATTGCATAGGAAATATAAATGATTTGATCTTATCACTTAAATCTTCTGAGATTTGCCTTATGTCGGCTATGAAAATGATTTACATCTGAGTTTGTGAAGTTTCAAACTCATATGTTGATTCTGAGTTACTTGGCACTTACTGCTTCTTGATGCTCGGTACCTTCTGTAACTCGGCTTCTATATATGCTCCTATCTTGCTTGGCATTGTTTAAGACTCAACACCTGAATAATTCTTGGTACTTAGATCATGCTCGACACCTTTACTCACTCGGCACTTGAAGATCACTTGGCACCTGATGAATTTCCTAACTTGGCACACATTGTGGCTCGGCATACACAGTGTACTCGGCTTCAATGTGAAAAGTGGTTAAGTGTATTGGCACTCAAGTGTCGAAACCATTTTTAGACTAACATTAACCACTAACAAAAATAACAATTATCATCTAGTGATTACAACCTTATTACAATCAATAATCCCTTATAGCTCAATACTGCCACAAGAAGCAATTATTGCATCACATCTTATGAAATCCCTAACCCTAAGCCTTTTTATACAAGCTTTTTTTGCTTACAAAATTAGGGTTACAATTATTCATCCAATAGAAAAAAATAGCAGTTGACTCCCTTTACAATAGTAGGATCATTTTTTTCTTTGGGGGCACTACCCCAAATAACCCTCATAGGGGTGTTGCCACTCGACCCCACCTTGTACTACGATAGGAAGCACACTTTGACCCTACAAGGGGTGCTTCCTCCAAACCCTTGTAGAAATAATCTAGAGGGGAGCTACATTGAATAAACCTCTTGAGTCTGATTAGGCTCCACATCACAAAAATCTCCCACTTGGAGACTAGTCATAGCATTGCTAAACTTGTAGCTCCCACTAGAATATCAAACCATGTTGGACTCTATTGTTCTTTTATTTTGTTTAGTCTAGAAGACTGACCAAAGCTAAAGAGGAGTTTGGCTTCTTGGTAAACATATATTTTAGATTATCATAAGGATGTATCTTCTCAAGCTTTCATTGTCCATCATCCAAAGCTAATTGAATGAAATGGTACCACAACTATATGTATTTTTTCTTTGAATGTAGAGCAGAATTCTTAGAAAGATGAATGGCACTTTGGCTATCTGTAAACAAATAATTATCCTTATGTGGGTGTCCTAATTCTTCCATGAAGAATTGAAGTCATATCATCTGCTTGGCTACCTTTGTAGTAGTAGCATACAATGCGTAGTGGATAAAGCATTCACCTTTTATAATCTAGAAACCTGGCTCACTGTTGCCCCACCAATAGTAAATAAATAACCTTTAGTACTCTATCTGGTATGAATATCCCCTACCAAATCTGAATCAACATAGCCTTGTAAGTCATTAGTAGAGCCCCCAAAGTGTAAACACTTACTGGATATTCCTCTCAAATATCTAAGAATCCATTTGACTTCATTCCAATTCTCAAGCCTTGAATGACTCATATACCTACTAACAACTCCCACTGCATGTGCAATATTTGGCCTAGTACATACCATAGCATACATGAAGCTTCCTATAACTGAAGCATAGGGTACTTGGACATTTTATCCTCCTCTTCCAATGTCTTTGGACACATTGTCTTAGTCAACTTTAAATGACTAGGCAAAGGTGTGCTGACAACTTTAGCATTCTCCATAGAGAAATGTTGCAACACCTTTGCAATATAATCAGCCTGAGATAAACTCAATTTTCTATTTTTCCTATCTCTACAAATCTTCATACCAAGGACTATTTTGCTGCCTCCAAATCCTTCATAGAAAATGAATGTGTTAACTATTCTTTTAACCCCTTAATATGATCCATGTTAGACCCAGATACAAGCATATTACAACATATAAACATAAAATAATGTAGTTGGCATCATCTAACCTCTTAAAATAAACACAATGATATGAATGACACCTATTCTATCCATGCTCATGCATAAAATTGTCAAATTTCATATACCATTGCCAAGGTGATTGCTTCAAGCCATATAAACATTTCTTCAATCTACACACTAAGTTCTCCTTACCTTTGACCTCAAATCCCTATGGTTGTACCATATATCCCATCATCCAAATCACCATGAAGAAAGGTTACTTTAATATCAAGCTACTCCAAATGAAAATCTTCAATAGCCACAATACTTAAAATATTACGAATAGAAGTCATTTTAACAATAGGAGAAAATATCTCATCAAAATCAATGCCCTTTTTTTGTGCAAATCCTTTTACCACTAACCTGGCTTTAAATCTTTTCTTACCTTCATCCTCTTCTTTCAACCTATAAGCCCATTTATTCTATAGAACCCTTTTACCTATAGGCAACTTGCATAAATCCCAAGTCTTATTTTTTAGCAAAGAGTCCATTTCTTCTTTCATTGCAGACTCTCACGAAATCTTTGAATGCACATATATAGCTTCATCATAACATTCAGGTTCACCAGCATCAATTAGTAAAATAGAATAAAAAGAGGGAGAAAAAATTTATGGAGATCTACTTAGCCTTGTTGACCATCTAATATTCACTAGGGTGTGTGGTATTTGTTGTTGCGATTGTTGCAAAGCATGGGGGACTTCTAGAACATCTTCATTTTGAGTATCATCTAGCACTACATAATTATTTTCTTTATTCTCATGTTTTTGTAACAGATCTTTGTACAACACTTTCTCATTGAATATGACATCCCTACTTCTTATAATTTTATGATTTTCAAAATCCCAAAGTCTATAACCAAATTCATCAATTCCATATCCAAAAAATACATTTTTCTTTGACTTAGCTTCCAACTTGGTTTTATTTAAATCTATATGTGCAAATGCTTCACAACTAAAGGTTCTGAGAAAAGAATAACTTAGCTTCTTACCAATCCATGCTTCCTTTGGAATACCATAGCCCAAAAGAGTAGAGAGACCTCTATTAATAAAATATACGATAGTATTGATAGCCTTCACCCACGTGTTTAAGGGCAACCTAGCATGCAACCTCATGCTCCTTGTACTCTCCATTATTGTCATGTTCATGCATTTAGCCACTCCATTTTCTTGTGGAGTCCTTGGAATATTTGTTTGTCTTCAAATACCATTAGTGGAGCAATAATCTTCAAATTCATGACTATAATTCTCACCACCATTATCATATCTGAGACATTTTAATCTTTTACCAGTCTCATTTTCAACTAAGCATTTCCATCTCTTAAAAATTTGAAATACATCAGATTTTTATCTAAGGAAACAAACCCATACTTTTCTAGTTGCATCATCAATGAATGTAACATAATAATTAGAGACACTAAGGGAAGATATCTAAGATGGTCCCCATACATCTATATGCACAAGCTCTAATTTCTCATTTTTATTTTCCTTCCCACTCTTCACAAAACTCACTCTCTTTTTTTTTTCCATACACACAGCTTTCACATAAATTCATATTGACACATTTCAGACCTGATAAAACTTTTTTTGAATAATTAATTTCATACCTTTCCCCTCATGTTCCCAAATCAGTGGTGTCATAGCGTTTTATCAAAATCTAGCAACTGTTTGTTCTCCCTACTCAACTACAGTAACTATTTCTGAACATTCATTTTTCTCTTAAACAATTAAAGTAGAAGGAGCACTATGACCTGTACAAAGATATAAGGTGCTTACTTTCACACATTTTTCTACTATAAGGGAGCCTTTTGAAACCTTCCATTTTTTATAATTAAAAGTAACTATGCAACCCCCATCATTGAATTGCCCTGCTGAAATTAAATTCCTTCTAGTCTTGGAACATGTCTTACCTCATGTAGTAGCCAATGATTCCCATTTTGCATCTTAATCTTAACTTTTCACTTTCCAACAATCTAACAAGGTTCATTATCCCCTAAATAAACAAGCCCAAAATCTACTTGGACATAATCAATAAAATAACCTCTATGGGGTGTAGTATGAAACAAAGCTCCAAAATCTAAAACCCAAGAATCATCAACACTTTCTAAAGAAAGAAGCAAAGCATCCTCTTTGGATTTTTTACTTACCACATTTTCCTCCTTGTTTCCTTTTGGTTTATCTCCTTCATCATTCTTTCGAGTCCAACAATATTTCTTCTTATGCCTTGGTTTCCAACAGTGCCAACAATCTCTTGGTCATCTGGATTGAGACCTCTTCCCCTTTGATTTTCCTCTTGATTTCCCACGATTTCCAAAATTGTTTCCTCTCTCAATCATTATGCCTCTTCTTTGTGCATTCAAAGCTCTTCCTTATGTAGATCCACCTAAGGTTTTCCTATGAGTTTCCTTACTTAGAATAACACCAATCACATCACCAAATTTTAGGTTATTAGATCCAGAAACAAAAATACTCACAATCATTACCAAGCCATTCCAAATTTTAGGCAAAGGACACAAAATCAAGAGAGTCGTAATTTCTTCATCAAAATTGACATTCATAAAAGATAACTAACTAGTAACTTTATTAAACTCATTTATATGATTTGCAATAGATCAACTTCCTACCATCTTCATATCAAATAGACGCTTCATAAGAAACCTTGTTTGAAGTGAGGGCTTTCCATACAATTTCGCTAGGGTTTGCATCAACTCTTTCGACATCTTCACATTTGTAATGTTAAATGTCACCGATGATGCCAAGTGTAATCAAATACTTTCAAGTTCCTTTCTATCTAAAATCTCCCGGTCCTCATCTATCATAGTTCCCTGTTTCTTAGTTTTTCCTTCCAATGGCTTCCATAAATCCTTATGATAAAGATAGTCCTCGATTTGAATTTTTCATAACTGAAAGTTCTACCTATTAAACTTCTCAACCTTTGGCTTACCCTTGTCTACCTTTTCTCCCACTCAACCATGAGACTTTCCTGCAAAGGACAACTAGGAAAAAAAAACACTGGCTCTAGTACCACTTGTTAGGAATAACTAGGACAAAAAAAAAAAATTTACATGCAAATATAGCAAATATCATAAAATAATAAATTGCATAGAAGAGAACACAAGACACCAAGATTTAATATGGTTCACCCAATCCCTAGGTTACATCCACCAAATAGCGAATCCAATATTATTATTATCCAGCAATTACAACTTGATTACAATCTGTAATCCCTTACAACTCATACCACCGCAAGAATAAATTATCGCATCACATCTTATGAAATCTCTAACTATACAAGCTTTTGTCTCTTAAAAAATTAGAGCTAGAATAAGTCATCTAATAGAAAAATAATAGCTAATGCCCTTTACAATAGTAGAGTCTAAAAACCCCCATGGGGGCATCGCCCCTCAACCCCACCTTCTACTGTGACAGGGAGCACACCTTGGGCATTGCCCTAGGACCTCGCAAGGGACACAATCCATTGACCCCATCTTGGGGTGATACCCCCAAACCCTTGTATAAATAATCTAGGGGGAAACCACACCATATAAACCTCTGAATCTAAATAGGCTCCACATCACAATAATCTCCCACTTGGAGACTGATCAAACTGTACAACAATAACAGGTCCTTGTTAGAGCAATAAGCCCTATTAAAAGCCTCAACCCTGTTATGAGTTTCTACAATATATACAAAATGTTTTACAAGTTAACCCCACTACCCAAACATGTAACTTACAATTTAATTCCTTGATACAAAAAGATAGATACAAAAACCTCTTGCTTGCTATTGATATCTTCAATATCTGATATGTCATTGTTGCTAATCAAGAAATTCGTAATTCTCTAATTGTACATCAGAATTTGCATCACATAAAGTTTCCATAGTCTTCACAAAAAGAACACACTACTTTGCATATATCTTATAACTTACACACAACTTTACATATTGCAATCTTTCCTTTATACCTTTACAATTTACAAATTATTGTCCAATCGACCTTCAAGGTTTCACATGCTTGGAAAAATACAAAACTAACTCTTGCTCACTTAGGGTTAACATCTAGGATGTCATTCCTAATTAGTTAAGTAATAATTTCATAAATAAAATAATTCCTTAACTCATAATTATTTCATAAACAAAATAATTCCTTAACTCATAATTACCCATTTATTGTTATGTTCAGTTCTATCTGTATATTGTCGCAACTAGTAAGTCTCTCATGTCTTCTTTCCTATTGACTATACTGACATGGGCACTTACATATGTCATCCTGACACTCTGTATTATTTTTACCTAACTGCGCAAGTGCTAATAATGCTTATGTAATCCATACATATCAAAATTGTTTATGTTCTATTACATAAACTATCTTGTACTTAGACAAATTTCAAGTCCATCTATAGATAATTCCTTCTTCATACAAGATATATGTTGACATAAATGACAACTCTAACTATTTTACAACATATCCTACTTAGCCCAATTGCCAACAAAGATTCCCAACTTTCTACTATGGTTGGATGTTGACTTGTTGGATGTGTGTCTATGTACCTCTAATTTTTTATCTTGAGCTTGGTTTCCCCCTTTACTGGATAATTTTCTATGGGTTTAGAGGGCTTTCCTATGCTCATTGGCTATGAAAAAGTGTTGATTCCCATGTGGTGTGCTTGAATTTTTTTTGTTTTCTTTTGTCTTGACTTTTTTGATGATTGAGTCCTCTCCTATTGAGGTGGAGTTATGGTTCATGATCTAGGAGGTGAAGGATTCCCCAATAGAGAAAGAGGGTAGTTGAGCTACCACCGGAGATGGATTTGATGGCTAGAAAAGTCTCTTCTTTAGCATTAGTATGGTTATCCTTTTTTCCCATACTTTGATTTAGGTGGAACCTTTTGTTATAGAGGTAGGGAGGGAGGCTAGAATGAGTTGGAAGATCTTTGAGAAGGTTGATCTGAATTAGTGGTCTAGTGATTCTTGGTTTTATAAAAAAAAAGATAGTCTACTTGGTGCCTGATTTTGGAAACTAGATTTTTTGGGAATGAATTTTCCATGTTTATTTTATTCCTATACTAGATGTTTGTTGGTAGTTTTAAAGGGCTCACATGTGTCCTTTGTTATTGGTTTTGGTTAAAATTTCAACTTTTGTGGGGATATTTGACAATGTCGACCATGGTTGGTGGTTGAGTCACATCCGGACCTTTGTCTTTGACAAAGGTAGACCTATTTTGTTATTCATGCTTGATGTTGGACACTAGGTTTCTTTGCTCTTATTGTTCAAAAAGCCAACACCTTCTTGTTGTTTTTTTATCAAAAATAAATCCAAACTTTAACACTCTACCAAATTATAAGCCTCAATTGATCTAGATTTAGGTATATAAACAATAAATCAATAAGTTAGGGTGTTGTGGGTAATAGTTTTGTTGATCAAAAAGATATCTATAAGGGCATTCTTATTGCATAGTATAGGAGCTTGGTTGGGGACGAGACGACATTTTGAAAGAATATAGAACATATACATGAAATTAGGTATATCACAAACCATCATAAGGAAGTAGAGCCTCTGGTTAAAGTAGCATATACACTAGTAGTTGAATATACTAACATCTTATTTACTTAATCCTATGTCTTCTATTATTTTTTCCATAATTTTTTTAATGTTACTATTTAATTCTATTTTTTATTATTCATTTATCATTGAGATATAGTTTTTATTATAATTATATCTCAATATAGTATTTTTTATTTAATATTATAAAGTGAATGGTGTAAGACAAGAGCCTACAACACAATGACAAGTTATGAACCTCTCACATGGAGGATCTTGGGTTTGAGTCTACTTGAACTTAATACATAATAATAATTAATTTGAATAAATAATAAATAATCAAGTCTTCAACCCATTACCTATCAAAAAACTAAAAATAAATAAAGTGAATGGTGTAAATAGGAATAAGAAGGAAAAATCTAAGCATAAGTACATAGCATTAAATGTGGGGGATTAGGCTTCTTTAGTAGAAGTTACTGTAAAATGTTTCTATCAAATACTTTAAAGGATTTCTAATATACTTCAACTACAAACATAAAAAATTGCTTTATTGGATCGGCATTCAACTAGGAAGGCCAAGTGCACTTAAACTCAAAAGAAATCCAAAATGTGTCTTGGGTTTTTTATGAGAAACTATTTAGGGAAGACAAGCATTGATAAGATATGCAATTGGTTTTAGAAGATATCTTTGAAGATGTCATACCAAGGAAGGTGGATCTATAATACAATCATTTTATTAATTGAAACCTTTATATTAAATATTTAGAACATGGTGTTTTTTTTCTGGCCCCTAATAAATGTCCTAGATTTGATGGGTTATCAAGTGAATTTTATCAAACCTTATGTAAGAAATATTTCTCTTTAGTATACTTAGAAGCTATAAATGAAGGGTCCCTAGGTCCATATATTAATATAGGATTAATAAAGTCTCTTTCTAAAGGGGAAATATGAATCACATATCTAGATGACAACCTATCACATTAATTAACACTTCTTACAAAATCATTGCAAAAACTTTAGCTAGTAGGATCAAACTATGACCAAGACATGATAGTTAGACCCAAACAAATTAGGTTTCTTGGTGGAAGATTCAATATGGTCAATCTAGTTCTAGTAGGGGTGGCATGTGAATGCGCTCAATAATGTAAACTTTTTTTTTGGTTAAGATAGACTTTGATAAAGCATATGATAGAATACAATGGGGTTTTATTACAAAGATATTGTAGTAGATTGGGTTTGGTCTTGAATTTTGTAAGCATATTTAGATGTTATTTAAAGACTCCAATCCTTAATTAAGGGTCAATAATGCATTGTTTGGTCCATTTTCTTTACAACACTCAATAAGGTAAGGTTGCCCCTTGTCTTCGTTTCTCTATTTTTAGCTACTAACACCCTCAACTATCTTTTGGGAAAATGCAATCTCTCCCTAACAATTCAATGGTCATTAATTCAATTTTTTCTTATGAAATTCTATTGTTTATCCATAATTTTGAATTTGAAATCAAACATGTGTTGAAGGTATTAGGTTTGTTGCACTCTTAACTAGCTCATCATAAAACTATGTTTTTCATGATCCAACCTAATTACATGTCAAATCAACAACTTGTATCACATCCATTGGAATGAACTCAAGTAATGGGTCATTTCCATGTATTCCTTATGTAATTTTATTGTCTTTCTTCATTAATAATAATAAAAAGTATTACCTACCAAGTATGTAATTCCACATACCTTAGCTTTATCTCCAGTATTTCTTAACCCCAAGATTTAATTATATCTAATGCAAGGATAGATTAAAATCACATTTGGAGCATGTCCCATTAGTTGATTACTTACACAATAAATAAAAATAATGATGCCTAAAAAGGTTTTAGACCAATTGTCTTAGATTATTCACACAAAGCCATACTATATGTGCTACATTTTTATCTTTAAAATATTAATGGTATTAGATTTCCACAATCCATAATTCTAAACAATGTTGTTATTAGGTTATAATTTGTAGTAGTCTTTTGCTTCAATATTTGGAATTGCACTCTATGATCTATAATCAAGATAGTAAAGATCATAAGATCACATAAAGTCTCACTCTGTGAGCAACCATCAAGATAGTAGAGATCATAAGATCACAAAAATATGTTGATACAACATAAAATTGCTACATAATCTAATCTACAAACAACACTGACTTGAAAATATTTTTATCAAGGCGCAAGTTTTGATATTGTGATTATTTTTGTCGAGGCTACCCTTAATATCTTTAAAATATTTGATTGTGGTGTAGAAAAAAGTAGAAAATTGTTAATAGATCAAAATATTAAATGTTAATCCACAAATTTGAAGTAAAACAAAATTGTGTAGGATACAATCTTAAATCTCAATTGACATGTCTAATCATGCACTCACTTGTTTGAAAATATTGTCCAATGGATGCTAACATTTAGAATAAAATAAGATATTTAAAACTTTTTTGATGGTCACACTTTGAAAAGTATTTGCTTAAATGTATATTTAAATTCAAAATGAGGATTCACCATTTGTTTGGTTGTCTTATTTTTAAATTCTAGTTAACTAAGTTATAATTATGATAGACAACTACACATAATTATTATATAATAAGTAAATGTTACAATGAAATTTACTTTGTTTTAACTTATATAAGTTGTACGTTTATTTATTTATTTTTAAAGTGTTATCTAATTGTCATATTTAAAACATGGTTGTTTTATAAATTTTTAAATTTAAAGAATGTGGATAATGAATAGTTTGTATCAAGTATTCCATTTGAAGGCCAACTTAATTTCAAATGATTTTTGTCTTCTATAAGTTGATACAATTTGTCCATAACACAAAAATAAATGTATTATGTGGTGTTTTATGTATCAAAATCTTACCTTTTAGGGGATGTTTCTAGCATATGGGCCTCTCTTTGGTCCACAATGTCTTGTGTGTAGGCTATAATCTTATGAGCTAGCATTTTGGATTTTGCTCAAGTTGGGGATTATTGTCTCTAGTTTCATTATTTTCTTGAATTGTTTGGTTGTGAACCCATTCTTTTGTTAGGGTAATTTTGTTCTTCCTTCTTGAAGTTCACAAATTCTACAAATAGTTAAAGTTAATATTCTATTTTATTAATAAAAAGAAGAAAAAAATCATCTAATTTTTTATTGATAATATTCTTTTTAAATATAGACAAGAGCCTACAATATAATGCCAAATTGTAAATCTTTTATTTAAGAAATATTGAATTTGAATTTAATAAATAATAATAACAACTAATAAAATTTCTTTAAAATAAATAATAATCATGCCCATTAATTATTGAAAATTTTCCCCATTTAAAAATTAAAAATATCTACATAACTTCTATATGTCTTCTAATCATACTCTTTATTTGATTTGTCTATACATGTATAAAACAATTTGAAAAAAAAAAAAAAAACTATTATGAAAGAGAAAAACTATAACCCAAATTAATTTTAATTTTAAAAAAAACTAAGAAGATAATTATTTGAAGGGGCTCATGCTAGTTAGTGTTTTGGCATGGGTCCAATGATGTCACCCAAACAAACATAAAGACAAAACGAGAGATATCTCTATTAATGAGTATCCCCACAACCACTCATGCCCCATCACCTTTTAATATCCTCTAAGGTTATATAGAATATTTCTTAAGAAACCTAAAAATAATTACTTTAGAATCCAATGCACGCACATATTTTATAAACTAATACCTAGAGAGAAAACATTAAAATTAAGCTTTTTAAATTTTATTAAAATTTAACAAAAACAAGTTCAAACATAAATGAGTAAATTAATTTAGATTGAGTGGGTAAGTCTAATGTAGAAGGAACTTAGTTGGAATTAGACTAATTAAATTAATTTGAAATTGAAAATACAACGTTTATTTTGTTTTATTTTAATTGAATCAGCCCTATCTTGAAAGATTTAGGTGGATTGGTTTCCTTCCTAATGACAGCTCAATTGAGAAGGATTTTTAATTTAAATATAGACGTTATAATCTACTTAAAGACATCAAACCTTAGTTGAACCAGGGTTAGTTGATTCTGAGCAAGGTGGATGGTGACGTCATATGGGATAATGATTTCTTTTTCTTTTTGGATTTTGCAGGGGTTGCAGATGGAGCGCGGGGAAGCTCAAGAGGTGGGTGTGTCCCTACAAAAAATTGAATAAATGCACCGTGATGAAGCAGATCTGCAGCCCTGCACATCTGCTTCTCTGAAGCATCATTAAAATCCACGTTTAGTGAGCCAAATGTCAATAGGAATGGTCTAGAATGCCCGAGAAGTAGGCTAACAAACTGTAATTTATAGATATATTCTTAGGATTGGTCTGGATCCAGATGTTTTGTGCTAAAATTGAGTTCGGTGTTGTCTGAAATGGCGTTTGGATCTATGGCAATGAAGAAATTATGAAGGTTTGTTTTGGAATTTGGAAGAGGCTTCTTAAAGTTGCGGTTGCTGTAATGTATTGAGGAGTGGATAAATCGAAGTGGTTTCGAAGACAAATAAGAGTTTTGTATAGATTTTAATGAACGAAAAAATTGGATTGATTGAATGGAAGAAAAGCTACAAAAGCAACAGTACAGAGCATTGACGTTTTGAGGTGCCGTGAGTTGAGTATCTGCTAGTTTTAGAGGTGTAATGGTCAAGCATGAAATTTTTTTATGATTTTTGAGATTTTGCGCTGGATTGGTAGTCGGTGGATGAGGATTGGGAGGGAAAGCTGTTGAATATATGGTGTAGAGGAAGATTGGGTATTCGGGAGATAGGACGGGTTTGGGTATCGTGGAAGATGCTGGAAAAATGCAGGAAAGTGGATATGCATTTAGACTAAAAGATTGAGGAAATTCTAGATCAGTGTTAAAGATTTCCAGTCGAATGCGTTTTGTGGTAGTTTTTCTATATTAGGTTGCGTTTGGAATCTTCGGATAAATGTTGCCTGGAATTGAATATATTTTATTCTGGAATGGGCAAGTAGAAGTGTTCTTCCGAGTCTGAATGATGTGGGTGTATTTCAACAGAATCTAAAAACGAATGGGACTGAAGAGCAGATGAAGATTAGAAATCAATTGAATTTCTGAGGGCTTTTGGAGGCGGCATGGTTCGGGGTGATCGTCTCTGAAGTTATTAAATTGAGTGATATATAAGACTTTGAACGGATCAATTAGTATATTTAGTGGATCATACTGTATTTATTTGTTTACATGATTGTTCATATAGGCATACAAGTTCAAGATTTATTGTTCTACTGCTAGGTTGTAACTGTAGATATCTAGGTATCTTAAAAGGAAGTGTGTTTGAGGCATCGAAGGTTTGCTTGGTATTTAAGAAATCTAATACGTTGATCCAAAAATGGGATTTAATGCATCTATGGACCATTTTGAGAGGCTCCCCGATTCAGTTTTGCTTGTAATTTTCAACAAATTTGGGGATATCAAGGCCCTAGGCCGATGTTGCGCTGTGTCAAAGAGGTTCTGTAACATAGCCCTACAAGTACAAAATGTAGTTGTTAAGGTTGACTGTGTGATATCAAGTGAAGAAACTAGCGGCAACAGCAGTACCAAGAATAGGGGAATTTGGAGCAACCTGATGAGATTCATGTCAGGTGGTGTTTTTAGGCCATTACAGGCTTTGCAAGGTATCTTGGGTCCAAAAAAGTCCATTGTTCCAGAGGTTTCTCATCATTCTCCCGGTGAAGTTTTGAAGAGTTTCAAAGAGGTTCAAAATCTGAGGATTGAACTGCCTGGTGGTGAGCTGGGTATTGATGATGGCGTGCTGCTTAAGTGGAAGGCAGAGTTTGGGACGACTCTAGAGAGCTGTGTTATTCTTGGAGCTTCTTCGGTTTTGAATCCTACCAAGGACAAGAGAGACCAGAACTGTGATTTGGAGAAGCTAGCCCTTCTTCAAGGTAAGGATTGATTTTGGCAAATCGAAATTAATATAATTTTTTTTGTTTTTCTTCTAGGGGTTTATTTCCAGTTTGTTATGTTTGATTTTATTTTTGGATTATATGTAAGATGCGCGATGCTTCGGATGAGTAGTCTCACCAATTTTTTTACTTGGAAAAAATCTTGTCCGAACAAGTCTGGGAGTAATTTTCCTGCCAATAAGGAATCTTGTCAGAATTTAGGTGTGGCTGCTTCTGCGATTTTAGTTTACTTGTCATCAGATTCTGAGGTAGCCATACTCCAAATCCGAATGGTAATCAGACTAGTTTTGGTGAACATGATAATAGTTAGTAGGCACACGGATTTTAGCTTAAAACATCATGAAATTTGGGGTAATCCTAATGGTTATTGTGCTTGTTTTGGCGAATAAACATGATAATCCTTGGTTAGCATGTCCGTTTCTCTGGCTTTGAAGTTAGCTTTTGTTAGAATGGTGAAAATAAGATCTTTAAATAATGTGTTTATGCAGCTGTTTGTAGGTGTTACGTTTAATCCTGTAAAAATTTCAAGATAAGTATGATTTACAATCGTAGTACTGGAGTTTGTTTTGGAGCGCTGTGCCTGGTTGCTTGTGATATAATATATACACTGTCAGATTTCTAAGTGAATTGTTACCTTCATTTCGAAATTCTTGTGACTGTTCAGTTTTTGAAGATCCTATAAATGAACGTTGTTCATTTATTGCCGACGGTCGCAGATTCTACAAAACATGTGCAATCCGAGGACTGAGTTTTTACAGATAGATAATCTTGAGTTTGTGCATGTTTTCCATTCAGTCTGTAACCTATGATGGTCTGTAAGATAATGGACAGTTTACATGGGTTCTGGGGAGAGGGTGAAAAGCTGTTTTGAATTTCTAGGAGGTTCAGATCCTAAAGGAAAAGAGGTGCAATACAAGGGGCTCTATTTTTCACTTTCTCTTCTGCATTTAGAAGTTCAACTTATCTTTCAGTATATTAGTTTGGCATAAAATTATAAATATCATATTTTAGTTTGTTTCTTTCTTATCTTTTATTTGGGACGTCTGATTCCAATCTGAATGGCAATTCCAATGTAGAAAATGGAGCTTCAGATGATGAGGACACTGGAAATGTAACTGAGTCCTTTTATACAAATGGGGGCTTGAAGTTGAAACTGAGAGTGGTTTGGACAATCAGCTCCCTCATTGCTGCTTCTGCAAGGCATTATCTTCTTCAGCATATCATATCAGAGCACCCCACCCTGGAAACTCTTGTTCTTACCGACTCTGATCGACAGGGAGTATTGTGCATGAACAAAAACCAATTGGAAGAATTTCGTGAAAAACCTCTGATTGTATCTGCTTCATCTAACAGAACCCAAATCCCTGCACTCAACATGAAGCTTTGGTATTCACCATCTCTTGAGCTACCATGTGGAATGGTTTTAAAGGGTGCGACCCTGGTTGCAATCCGCCCTAGTGATCATCCACTCTGCATGGAAACTGATGGGCTTTTGGTTGGCGCTTTTGAGGGACCATTCAAGACTGCAGCCAACCTTCTTGCAAAGCAGAGGACATATCTTTTGGAGATGAATTCTTTCTAGATTCCTAAGAAAAGGTTATTGACTTGGCTGTTTCAAGATCTTCTGGGACAAAGGTTATCAAGCTCCAATTTAGTTGTTATCAAAATCAGTTTTCGATCAGGCCTCTGAATTGTCTGCTTACTAAAATTGCCTGATCAAGAGAAAGTGAATGAATCATTTTGCATCATAAAAAGACTGGTATGATGCTTGCATACTTTCAATACATGCCTTCTTCCACCCTTGACTGAAATTTGTAACAGATCTGCTATGCTGTTTGGACTTGCATACCAGCTCAGCACGATGATATATGATAGAACACTTAGCTGTTCTCGATGATATTTGTGAGGAGTAGATGGTGAAGGAATCGTGTAGAGGTCGTGTTATAATTTTTCTCGTCCTTGAAGATATTGCACCACTTGACCATAAAATTTCAAGGCCAAGGTGCTCTTTGACAAGCCTCCATAAGAATGTAGAAGCTCAAATAATTAGTCAACCAAAGTCAATTTCATAATTAAGCATCACTTCAGAGCATAAGTTTGATATGGGTGGGGCAAATCCATATTCAGTCTTCAACACAAAAGTACTTCAATAAAATGGCTTAGTTGTGAGGTCCCAAATAGATTTATGTAATAAGCTTGGCATAATGTATCATTACCATCTTGTAAATATATCATCGTTTTTCCAGAGCAACATTTCAACTTGTTTCTTGCTTTTCTTCAACTAATACTTCATATTTACTGGGTCTCGGCACTAGCCATTTCATTAGTTAACTGGATATCATTGGAAACTAGTATTTTACTGTTATGATACTGTCGTATGTACCTCTGAAATTCTATTGGACATTTATTTGAAGAATGATACAAGAAAAATGAAGCTATTGATTTTTGTTATAATTGACCTTCGAATGTAAATAAGGCAACTAAAAGGTACAGGATCATTATGTTTGCAGACCTTGATCTAGCATCTAACAGATTGAGCATCTTCATTATAATTGAAACTTGATTTACTGATTTGTTCTATTAGGAAGGACTGTATATTGTTAAAACTTAATTTTCTGACATGAAGTGTTCTACTAGGAAGGACTGCATATCATTTGTAACGCTTAACACAATTCAAATAGCATCATGTTTGGCAGACCTTGATCTAGCATCTAACAGATTGAGCATCTTCATTATAATTAAAACCTAATTTTCTGACATAAAGTGCTCTACTAGGAAGGACTATATATCATTAAAACTTTATTTTCTGACTTGAAGTGTTCTACTAGGAAGGACTGTATTTCATTTGAAATGCTTAACATTCTGAGATCATATGGATAATTCCCATTTTATGCTATATCAGTTACCTTACTATTACACTTTAAATGCAGCTTCTAAACAATTTTTACAATTGTACGAGATAATTTCCACAACAAGTCAAATTGTGATAATTTCCTGGTGCTTCACCCCCGTGAGCATCACCTCGATCCAATGAGTGCTAAGTGTTTCATTTATTCTCATGAGAGATGGATTTATGTTGAATCACTACTCATGAAACATGGGTCAATGAGTTTGACTCAAAATCACACAGTTAAATCCTGATAGCAATATCACAATTTTTACAATGATAATTAAAGTAAACAAGAATATTCTCCGCAAGTTTCTAACATCTTATAGTTACTGAAGAAATAATATACCGAAAAATATATAATAAGTCATATTTAGTTTCAATGTTACGAGCTATTGCATAGCTAAATCTCCATTCCCCATATGGTGTGCACAGCAAAGGATATTTTTAACAGAATATTCAAATGAACAACAATGTTATTTACTCTCGAGTGATAATAGATTTTAGATGCATCATTGAACCAAGGAGTCATGAATTTTTTCTTAGAAAAGGAAAGATGTACGTAGATATTCAGGAATTGTGAATCTTCTCCAGTCCTCCAAGTAAGCAGCAAGGATGTGAAGTTAATGAGACTAATGATCAGTAACAATATTGTTAAATTAGTTTGTTGTATAAATAACTCTTGATCTGTACATATGATATTGAAACAAGTTTTAATGGCATTGTTCAAACTTCAGACTCTGTATCTAGATATGTATAAGGGCAATGGACAAAATAGTGAAGCCGTGGGCTATTTATAGGGTCCCGTGCAGCGCATTCTGCTTCCGCTTTTATTGCATTGGTATTATGGAAATTTATTGAAAGGCTAGACAGAGATATTAAAGGCCATTTGTATAAAAAACCACTCATGAGAAAAATCTTCTTATTCAGAATGATTAAAAATTCAACAGAATTAAACTGTGTAAGATAAACTACCAGACAATGTGGCTACAGCCTCCAGTTAATGTAATCAGATATGAATAATATAACAAGTTTAATTTGCACAAAACTCTTCCTAAAACTATTGAGGATATATAAGAGTTAAATTTACTGGAAATAATTAGCACCTTTAATGTTTGCCACAACAATCAATTAACAACTCAAAAGTTTTTCGAATGTGAGCAGAGTTAGGGTTTCAGGCACCTGTGAGCTTGCAGATGAAGACTCAAGAGGACAATGATGACAACAATGACAATGGGCAAGGGTCGGCTGTGATGGCCTGCGTTTTGTGTGAAGGCGTCCATCCTTTTTGGTGTTAGGAGTTTTGGGGGGATGTGTTTGGTTCTCCTCTGCCCCCATTTTGGCATTGCTGGTATGCTCTATTGCCAATGATTTTTCTATGTTAGGGGTTGTGATGGCCTGTGTTTTGTGTGAAGGCGTCCATCCTTTTTGGTGTTAGGAGTTTTTGGGGGATGTGTTTGGTTCTCCTCTGCCCCCATTTTGGCATTGCTGGTATGCTCTATTGCCAATGATTTTTCTATGTTAGGGGTCCTGGTTGGGCCCATTTTTCTGCCCTTTGGCGGTGCTTCAGCCCTGGGGGTCTGCTTTGACTGAGGAAGAGCTCTACTGCATTGCAGCTGCTAGTCTGCTAGTGGCTGTGTTTCTGACCACTTTTAGGTAGAGGTTTCTTTCAGTGGCTTGCAAGAGTTGGCTTTGTTTCATCCTCGGGATCCTTCTTTCAAGTGTGGACCTAGCTTTTGCCAGATTTGGGCTCCAGGGCTGGTGTTTTTGAAGAGTGGTTGTGCTATGTCTTGTTTGGGCTTCCATGCCTTCTTTCTTGTGGTTTGGTGGCTTATCTTTTCTTTATGTTCTCTGGAAGATGATACTTTTCTTTGTTGGGTTGTCACTATCCTCGGCGATGGCATCCTATCTTGGCCTGCCCCTACTTGTGGGCAGGATTGTGTTGCATCTTCAGTCCTTTGGAAGATGATTTAATGAAAAAGCCCTTTTGGCTGTTTTGAGTGGCATCTTTTCTTGGGTCTTAGCATTCTTTGGTTGTATAGCCAGTGGAGTTATTGGGGACTAATTTTCTCAAGAGGAAGAGCTTTCACAATCTCAGTCCTTTTGTGTTGGGTGTCCTTCACTTTGATCCTTTTGTTTCTCAGAGCGGGTTTTTGGTCGTGCCTGGTTGCAGTGTTGCTGGTGGTAGATGTTGTGCTTTATTGTGCTCATGTTCTTCTTCCCCTTTTCTCTGTGTTTGGCTTCTATTACTTCGTTGTTGTGCTACTCAACAGGTGGGGGTTGTCTCTTGGCTGAAGTGTGGCTGGAAGTGGAGGGGTGTGAGCGCTTTAAGAGGATGGACTTTGATGAGCTCCCACTTCCCCTTCCTCTCTTTTTATTGTGTCCCTTTTACCCTGCTATTTCTTTTTTTGGAAGGTTCTTGGCTCTTGATTGTAGAGATGTGGGTCATGAGAGGATGCGAGTGTTTTCAGAAGTTGTGCATTATTGTGCTTGCTGCCTTCCTACCCTCTAATTTAGGTGTCATTTTCCTTCTCATCCCTTCTTGTGTACGTGGTAGTTGGTTCTTGATTGTAGTGTTTGTGGTGGAGTTTGGGTGGTTTTTTTAAAGCTGTTGACCATTGATGTGCTTCAGTCTTGGTTATGTTTCCTATTGAGGTGAAGGCAATTCCCATGGAGGTGGAGTTCTGTGTGGCTAAGAAGATGTGTCTGCTCCTCGTTATGCCTTCTCATCTTTCCCTTTGAGGTGGTGCTGGCTTCTTCTGAGGTGTAGAACAGTTGTGTAGGTGAAGACTTAATTGGAACTAGGTCTTCGTTGCAAGGTTATGGGAACCTTTCAAAACCCTATGTAATGAGCTGAGGGGCTTTGGCCAAGTGTTGGTGCAGCTGGAGTTTTTTTAAATAATATTTAAGCTGCTGATGGTTTGTTGATGGTTGGGCTGCTGCTGATTGATGTTTTTCTCTTTCCAGTCAATTGTTTGTGGGTTCTTGATCTTGCCAAATTCTGTTTGTAAAGGTTTTTTTTTGGGTCCCTTCAAAACCCGTGAACCTTAATGGAAACAAATTTAATGTGCAGAAACTATTTTTCAAGCAAATAAAAAATGAATGTCACCAAAGATTAAGCTCTTTAAAATGTAGGAACATTATAATTGCGATTCAAATGTTAAAACTTACTTTTAGGCTTGTACAAGTTAACCTTACTAATAGAGATTAATATAATAACTGTGTCATGCATTATAGCAAAATATGATTTATGTGATGTATAAAATTTGAACTCGACAATTCAAAATTGCAAACATATATTAGAGCAGAAAATGGTTTAGTGATAAAAGGTAATTTAATTATTTCCGATAATGCTCACATTGGTTGAAATCTACTGGGAATTATCAGCATGGTAATGCAATGTAATGTATACGCCTAGATCTGTTGGCTTCTATAGCATAAGCAGTATAAGCTTGAAAGTATATAAGAACACAGTTTGTCGGCAAAAATGATGCGATCTTTTGCTATTAGAATGACCTTGTACTCAAGCGCGCTTAAAATGATTAATGTGTTAATGCAACATAATATGAACATCTTGGATGCAGTGACGTATGAATGCATCCTAAACTTGATGGTACAGTAGAGCATTTTCTACCAGTAAGGCAATACAATTATTTGTCATAAGGATGGGTTTGGTTCATGTTAGGATTAGAGAGACATAAATATAGTTATATGCAAAATATAATCAATATCAGAAATAAAGAAATAAACAAGAGATGCAATAAGGATTGTAGAGGTGTAGATGAGTGAGAATAAGGTTAAATAGTTCTAAATTAACATTGTGAATGCATTAATTTTTGCCTAGAAATGCACTTGTGATCTGATAGGATGGCTCATATTTTGTTGTTAAATTCTCGTTTTAAAAATGCACTTGTGATCTAATAGAATGACTCATATTTTGTTGTTAAGTTCTCATGTTATATTATTACATCTTTGGGCATTCAAGCCCAAGAATAAGAGGCCAAAGTCCCCAATATGGCACTAAGCACCTAATATCATACTACGATCAATGCATATGCTTTAGACAAATTTGCACTTTCTACATTGACAACTTAAAATATGTGCAATGAGGAAAGATACTAATATTTGAATTATAGTATTTGAAGAAGTGATGAAGCATTTGGAGTATCACATTATATGTTTAAGTATATTATGCATGCTACTAGAGAACCGTAAGTAGTTGGAAAAACTCCCCCAACTATGTATTATTCTCATCTTGATTATCAAATGGAAGTCACACTATTTTTAATCATTAGATAGAGATAAATAGTAGTATAGAACAATAACAACATAAACATATATGCACAGTAAAAAATGATAGATAATATAGAGGAGGAAGAGGAAGACAGATAAAATAATAAGATAGAGTGATGCTAACATACGCGAGAGGGAGAATTAAATATAATTATTTTTCTTAATAAAACAAATAGACAAAATAAATTCATGGTTATAATAAAAAATTAAAATATAATATATTTTAATTAATGAAACTAATAATTTAATTTTTATATTAAAACTCACATTTGTATAAGAAAAATGAAATGTATTGAAATAATTTTACACAATTAGAGAAGGTTTACTATTTAATGTTTTATATTTCCAATTTTTTCATAAAACTAAGTAATTTTTAATTATGAAATTTTATATATATAGATGTACATTTGTAAATAATAAATAGATGTAATACATATAAATTTCATGTTTATGAATAAATATGATGTAATAAATAAGAAATAGAATATAACTATTTAGTTTTAATACATAATTCATAAAAAATAATAATTTACATATCTTTTAGAATTGAAATTTTTTTTTTTCTCATTATTTCTTTAGTATGTTTTTTAATGTAAAATATAATTATTAATTTAATATTAAAATATATATTTAAGTTTTAAATATATTTAAACTAAATGATAAATTGTTCAAATATAAAATATTAATAATAATAAATGATATAATTTACAAATTGTAACACTTATCAATTATATGAAATGGAACATTGCCCTAGCTGTAGCTGCAGGTTCCATGCTCGCGCCTGAGCCCCTACTTGTGCTCTTGCTGCTCGATCCTGGTTGCTGTGTGCAAGGGTCAAAAGTGCTCATGTTTGCTGAGTGCCCTTGCCAACTGCTGTTATGGTGCCCTAGCCACTGATTTTGCCTTTTCTCCTTTTTGAGCCCGATTTCTAGAACACTTTTGGAATCCGATTGTACATGTGTATAGCTGCTGGTAGCCGTGTGCTTTCTCATGTTTTGCTGTGTGTTGGGGTCGTTGGTTGTTGGCTTTATGCCTTTTGCCACTGTTTCAGTTGGATTTGGGTCGGCTTCTCCTATGCCTTCAAGGGGTAGGGCTGCCTCTTATGTTGATGTGGTTGCATTCGAAGTGGGTCTTCATGGTGTTGTTTGAGTTGCTCATGCTAGGCGTTCTCGTCCCTGTGAAGTTTCCCCAGTAAGTGTTTCAAACCCTATAAGGGTACCTTTAGATCCAGATACAGTTGATGATATTTACAGTACGACAGAAGAGCTCTCTGCCTTCGCTGCTATTTTTCACTTTCGGAGTTTTTGGCCCTCTCTCGCTAATCTTTATGTATGGATCACCAAGCATTGGGAACCAATCTTAAACTGTGATGTCCACATTTTTCTAATGCCTAAAGAATTTTTCATAGTAAAGTTTAAAACTGTTAAAGACAGGAAGACTATTTTGTGCGATAACAGTTTTTCATGGTAGGATAGATATCCACTAATGGCCAAACTATGGCATATGGATTTCGATCCACTTACAAAATCTTTTAACAAGGTTCCTATCTGGGTTCAGATTCTGAATCTCTTGATGCATCTTTGGATAAATTTTGTTTACAAAGCTATCGGTGATTTTCTATATGTGGACTCAGACACTTCGAATATTCTCCATTCGACATGTGCACGAATTCTTGTAGAGATGGATATTTCAAAGGGCCTTCCAAAGAAGGTTTGTTTGGAATCCTCGAGCGGCTCTTGGACCCAAATATTGAATTACGAAGGTATCCCTTTTTTATGTAGAAAATGTCATAAAACAGGTCACATTGCTGCTCATTGTGCTACTGTGAAGACTAAATCAAGACGACCACCTTCCTGATGGTCAAGGGCATCTTCTGAGCACTACACGATGGCTAAGTCCATGGATGTGCCTCTGGATCCTGTGGATGATTCCCCTGCAGATGATCATTTGGTGCTGGTGATAGCGGAGGAAGTTCGGACTCCTGGTCAAGACCCTGTCCCTTCTCCTGTCCCTGCCCCTATATCAGATGCTCCTCCTGGTCCTATCGGGGGCTAGGACCTTGTTTCGAATGTTCCTCCTGGTCTTGTTGGGGGCCAGTTGGCTATGGGCTCTCCTAGGGAGATTGTTGTTGCTTTTGATTCCACTGGGCTCCATTGTTTAGTTTCTTTTGGGGATTGGATTGCTGAGACAACTAAGGTGGAGGATGGTTGGACTGTGGTAAAAGGAAAGAAAACTAAGCCATATGCTCCTCCTTTAGAAATCAACCTTCGATTGTGCAAGAGAGGCTCCAAAACATAGGGAAAATCATGAGCTCCATTGTAGTATCTAGTTCTCAGTTTGGTCTTTTACCCTCTAGTTGGGTCTTTGTTTTTTGGTTGGTGATAGGGTTTTTCTGACACTTTGGTTACCCTTTGTTTGGGGTGTGACCAGTTTCACGTTTGTCTATTGTACTTTTGCTTCTGTACTTATTGAAAATCTTTAGACTTGTACAGAGTTTTAAACACCCTTCAAAACCTATTTTACTTAATCATAAACACTTATCAATTATACATATTACAAATACTATTATAAAATATATTTAAAAAAATTATTGTTTAATTTATTTTTACAAGTAAAATAATAGTAATAATTTAATTACTTTTATTAAAAAAGCAAAATTTTAAAAAAATTAGAAATTCATATACAAAGATATAACATATTGAAATTATATTGCTATTGAGAATTAATATTGATTAGACATGTTGTGTGAGGTGGAAGATAAAATGATTGAAAAAAAAAAAAAAAATCTTATCAACTTGTCACAAATGTGGAAAAGATAAAGTTGTAACTAATGCATTCATTAATGCAAAATAAAGTTGTTAGAAAATATTTGTATTTTTGTTGAAGAAAATTAATTTTCTCCCCCACCAAAAATAGTATGGACCAATAGAATGAATGAAAAATGTGATTTATAAAATAATGAGAAACTAGAAAAAGATATAAACATTTGAAGTTTCATATAATCTTTTAAATTCTTTGATTTGATTGGTCAGTACTAATGTCATATTAGCATTCCTGCCTATGGCAAAAAGTAATAATACACACAGAAGAGAACACGAGAAACAAAGATTTAACAGGGTTAACCCAATCCTTGGGCTACGTCTACCAACAACAAGTCCAATATTCTTGTTATCCATTGATTACAACCTTATTACAATCTACAATCCCTTGCAGCTCAATACTACCGCAAGAAGTTAATAAATCATCATACCTTATGAAATCCCTAACCCTAAGTTGTTTTATTCAAAAAATTTGCTGCTTACAAAATTAGTGCTAGAATAAGTCAACCAATAGAAAAATAGCTCCCAACGCCTTTTCCAATAATAAAGACATTTGAAACCGCTATGGGAGTGTTGCCCCTCGACCCCACCCTGTATCACGATGGGGAGTGTGCCTAGGGCAGAGCCTCGAGACCCCACAAGAGGCACAGCCCCCAAACCCTCATAGACAAATCTGGAGGGGAACTGTGCCAAATGAAGTAGGGAAAAATCAACCTCTGAGTCTGATTAGGCTCCACATAACAACAATTCAAGTCTGTTGCGAGTGATCCTCACTCTAATGGAATGGAATAGATGTCCCATGGATGCATTCTATGTTTGGTTGTACACTAGAACATGGCATAGTGGCGAAGTGATGTAATCACATGCCACAAGAATTACCCTACTTCAAGCCTGCCAGGAATGATAATCCTTTTCAAGGACATGTTACAAACAAATTCATCAAATATGGTGCCTCCAATGATGAAGCAATTTTTAAGCTTGATGTTACAGAAGAATGTGATCTAATGACAAGGTAATGCAATCATTTGTCATTGTTCTGATATTTGGTTTAAGCCATTGTGAATGATCCACATGTTTTGCAACAGAATAGATATCTCTCAGATGTGATGGTTTCCATGATAAAGACATTCTCAAGTTTGATAGCACAGCAGACCATGGTTTAGTAGTAAGTATCATTTACCTGTACCCAGCCCACTGCAAATATGATCCATTTGATAATGCAATGCAATAGATAGCCCTCAAATGCTGTGGCTTCTCTGATGAATGCATTTTGAGCTTGCTGATAGTATCATGGCATAGTATAAATGTTGGCATGATCTATTGTAAGGTAACATAATCATTTGCAATAGCCAAAGGATTAGCTCGGTTCCAGTGCCCTGATGTGTTCTGCATGTTAATGTAATATAATTAATGCATCTGCACTTGACTACCTTGATTTCAAGGAGTTGGAGGACCACCAGCCATGAATAGGCACTTGACTAACAGGAGAGGAAGTTTAAACAAAGCCCAGTCTCGAGCAATAGGCAATCTTATTCGATCTGGCAACAAATCAACTATTCCAATCAAAGCTATACCATGAGACCTGAGAGCTACTGTAACAGGGGTGCCTCAAATGTGGTGGCTTCTATAATGAAAGCATTCTATGCTTGACAGTCTAGCTGAATATGATTTAGTGGAAGGTGATGCAATCATTTGTGACACAATGGCCCTGGTTCAAGATCGCTGAAAATGATCCATATGTTAATGCAACAGAATAGATTCCCCTTAGATGCAAAGGTTTCTTTGATAAAAAATTCTAGGCATGATGGTACAGCAGAACATGGTCAGTTGCCATGCAATTGTTAGCCATAAGGTTCACCTCAATTCTTTCCTACTGGGCATGATCCATGTGTTAATGCAACAGAATTGAGAGGATATCCGTAAAATGTTGTGGCATAGAAAATGAAATCATTTATTTGCCATCAGGATAAACTTGGTTCAAGGCTGTTGGGAGTGATTCAAATGTTAATACAATGGAATTGGTACCCACCAAATGTGGTCACTTCTACGATGAAGGTAATTTGATTGTGCATTCCCCGAGTGCAATACATATTAAGGCAAGTTATTCCCCAATTTTTCTTTTAAGATAGACCACAGGATTCACTCAGGATGCATTTGGCTATATTAAAAATATGGATGACTTGTTAGCTCTTCAAGAATATAAAGATACAAATAAGTTCTTTGCAACTTTTTCCTTTCACAATTTACTGCAGAATCTATCCTAGGCCAGCCATAGTCCACTAGTGATGGAGGTTTTCATGAGATTCATATAAAGATTCATTGCATTCCATTTGTTAAAAAAAGTTGTAGATCTAATTGTTAGAGATTACATACTCCAATTGAATTACAGCTGTGTCATGTACATGTCAATAAAGAACATTATTCTAGTTTTCTGTCACCAAGCCTATCTGACTGTTGAACAGCTCCAGTTAGCTGTCAATGTACATAGCAGTTTTATAGGGACTTCTGTTATTATTGTTGAAAATATAAACCTAGTCTGAGTAATTACCAAGGTGAACACGAAGTTTCTTTTTCTTCTACTTTGCCATTACTGTTTGGGTTGGAAAGCTGCCACTTAAGGAGTCATGGGAATTTGAGAGGCCTTGTGGGTTGCGAGTGCTCAGTTGAGAAGCTGTGAAATCTTTCTAAGGCTGCAAAGCCAGGGGCAACAAAACCGACTCATCGGTATCTGTGCACATCACTGCTTGTCATTGCAATCTGACATCTGGGCATCCAATCCGTCCACAATTGAAAAGAGGATTTGTTGGCAACAGAGAGGCCAAGGGCACTCAAAGAACTTAATCTATTCCAAAGAGGCCAACACTTTAAAGATAGGGAAGGGTGCAGTAGAAGATAATAGATGCTCAATAAACTAAGGTGCTTGTGGGTTGGAGAAACTATACCTCCTTGAGGATTAATGTCAAAATAGTTTATGGGAGATTCAAAATTTTGAAGTTAAGCATGTAACTTTATGAGGATGATGAGACACTTAATGTGTAAATGTCCAGTGATGTTGATAATAGCTAGGTGGCCATAGTTGGGGAGAAGCTTGAACAAAGTCTTACTATTCCAAGAATTGTTTTCAAAGGATAGGTTCTACATAATGTACTGTTTTATTTTATGTTGTAAATCAGTCTATTTGCACTATTTAGAGATATGTTAAAATTCCATAAAGATTTAGTCATTCGTTGCAGGGGAGTGTTAGAGATTATAACTTAATTATAGCTGTGTACTGTATATGTGTCTGTCAATAAAGAGCACTAATCTTAGTTTGTTATCATCAAGCCTCCGTGACACTTGAACAGTTCCAGTTTGCTATAAATATAGGTTGCAGTTGTGACTTATGAAATATAAATATATAACCTGAGTGATTAATAAGATGAACACAAAGTTTCTTTTCTCTTCTGTTCCAAATTCTTTCTACTGTTCATATTTTTCTAATTCTAATGATCCTTCATGGATTCATTAATTAAAACTAGATTTTGATTTTTAAAAACTGTTAATAAAGCTTAGCAAACAAAACATATACAAACCGAAGTGTGAGTGCAAATTGATAAATTTGATTATTAATTTGGTTCTCCCAGCAGAAACCTTGAAAGTTAAATAACTGAATGCTTACATCTTAATGCTTCCATCTTACAAAGTAACTTCCGCGGGGCAAATAGAGAGCATAAATTGCATGCTGGTGAAATCATCCATGAAACTGAATCTCTTTGCTCATTAGGTGATAGAATCACTCTGGCATCAGCATGAAAATTTTAAAAACCTGTTCATAATACAAATTAAAAGCATGTAATAACTTTGAAAACCTATTTTTCCTGTAATCTAAACTTTCCTTGTTTTGGTTCTCCGGAACAAATCTAGAATTTTAAAATAGTTCTTTGCAAAGAATATGATGATTTAATTTTTACTTGCTCAAGAAGTAAGGGAAACTAAAGAATTAGTTCCTAAACTTCCATTGCTCTTTGATGGGTTATACCTTAAAGTTGCTTCCCTTCAGGCAACATCAACCAAAATGCATGGTTTAATACTACAGGGCAATAGCTGTGGAGCTGGGCCACAAATACATATTTTCACAGTTATGACTTAAAATAATTATTTAATTACCTTGTTTTTAAGATGCTGACAGCATTAACCTTAATACACTAGACCTCAAATCTCATCTTCAAGAATTGAGTAGTCTCAATTCTTTGGCTCCAATGCTCCAAATATCAATCTAATCTTTTCACACGAGAAATCTAAATGCTTAGCACACCAGATGTCAATCTGGTCCGTTCACACTGTCGAGGTTCAATCCCATATGGACTATGTCAATATGTTAAACTTAATAGGGCCTTTTAGGGGTGCAGAGAGGCTCAATTCTGTAATTGAAATGTAAAAGATACCTATGTGGCCTTTTCTGGATATGATGACAAAAGGCAGTATGCCTTATGCGTGGTATATCAATCTAGGCTTTTCAGGATGACATATCTAAATGATTTAATTATATAACATTTAAGTAGCAGATGCCACCCTACCTTTTATTAATAAGAAGCTGATCCTATGCTCCTAATGCACCCAAATGCTACTGTAGCCTTCTGGAAATGAGGAGTTTCAATAATAGACCTTAATAGGATGATGCTCAAACTATAACAATTGTGTACCTTACAGTCTCACCCGTACAGTATGACAATCTCAATTATGCATAGCATACATACCAAAGCCAATCTCAATTATGCATAGCTTACATACCAATAGCCAATCTCAATTTTTGGCAAAGAAGGGAAGGCCTGCTCATTGCCTCTAATTTAAGAGATATCAATCTGTTCATTTACAAATGAGAAGGTTAAATCTCATATTCCTAATGCATCTGCTAATCTGACCATTATGACATGCCAATATCAATTATAAGCCTCTCATATAACGATTGCCAATCTTGCACGTACCCTTTAATTTCTGGGATATCAATCCGGCCTTTTAGGACTGAAGAGACTCAATCTTATAATACTGATGTACTTTGCAATCTGATCTTTATGGCGTGACAATTTCAATTATACACCAGTTGTATACAGCTTATCAATCTCACTCGTTGGGAAAGTCAAGGCATGCTCACTGCAACTAATTCATGGGATATCTATCTAGCCTTATAGAAATGAGAAGAACCAATCTTATAATCCTGATGTACCTGTGAATATGGCCTACTCCTATACCTAAACTGAAGAAGCTGCCAAACTGAGTAATCAAAATAGGTAAGAAATCTCCATTCTATGCCACGATCTGACTTTGGGGAGCGTTTTGGAGAGGAAAATAGCTTAAACTCTTTTATCTTTATAGCTCATCAGATGCAATCTGGTGCAAACTCTCTTGCTGGGTACTTAAGAGATAAGACTATTGGACATCTAGTATTTAGAGAGCTGCGGTGAGTTCTGATGACATTAATAACACTCCCACGTCCTTGCATTTGCATCCAGCACCTTAGACTCAAGCATCCTAATAAGTGTGTAGTGCAATTTCAGATCTGAGCCTTACCAACTCAAAATAGATAATCTAGTCTTCTGGAGATAAGTGGATCAAACCTACCCATCTTTCTATTTTACATGTGGGTTTGATTAAGCTAATTCCTAAAAATTCTTTAATTTGCAGGGTCTTCCTGTTATTGACATGGATTAAAGAGGTCTTTCCCAAACAATCAGATATTTGCAATCGGCAATACAAATCCATGAGGAAGAACAGATCAAAACATGGCGAAAGAAGAATCATTTCTTCATCTAAGCATTTTCTTACATAAATACAGAATAGCAATTACATTAGATGCACTATACGATAAGTGTAATTTTCCACAGATATGTTCCAATACCCCCAACAAAGCCCACAATTCTATTTAAAGTTTGCCGAGTAGTAAATAAAGGGCTGGAAAAAATCAGCTCAGAGAAACAGAAGCCAGGCAACTAAAAAACAACCCAGGAATAACAACAGCCTTGAGAGGAAGGCATCCTGCTGCCGATGTTGTCTCATCGGAGGCCGAGGACCTCCATGATGAAACCCATTTGGTATACCCGCACTGCCATAAGGTCCATCAGCCAAACCATGCATTTGGAATCCAAAAAGAGAAGGAAACAGGCCAAACCCTGCTGAAAATGTTATGTTACCGAAGGACCCAACCGGCATATGACCCGGCCCTGCCATGAAATTGTAGGCATGCGAGTGATAATGGTGGTCGGCACCAGTTCGAACTGTATCGAGCCTCTGTCCAGAGGGTCTATGAGGGATACTCACACCAGGCATCGACTTTGTCCTTGGATCTGCAGATCCCACTTTACCCCTTCCATACAAGGGAATCACCTTCTCTTCCGCTACGCTCGCCTTGCAAACGGGGCATTCTTTGGGCCCTGTGCGCCCTTGTAGCCATCGATACAAACAGGGCCAACAGAAGAGATGCCCGCAAAGAGTAACCACGGGGTCTTGGGCTAATTCTAGACATATATTGCAATCAAAGCTGCCTCCCTCGCCTGATCCAGACGCCTGGTTCGTCGCCTCTGCGTAATATTCTGAACTTGAACCCATCCCTATACAGCAACGAAAAAACTTGGTCCGCGTACTCCTTCAAAATTTTCACCTGGTAGGGTATCACCCAAAAGAGTAACAGGCGGAGTTAATAATTACTCAGAATCCAACTTGTTTATATTTAGGACAGCAATCGCTTATATTGATCTTGCTACACAACTGTAGAACATACATTTTAACACCACCCAATTCGAATTAACTTGTTTTTAGAAACACCCAGATGCAGAAAACAGACATTTGCATACAATCATGATCACCATATTCTGTTCATATGGCAATTAGCTGAGAAAAATAAGAATAAAAATACAGACTAAAATGACAAAAATTAACAGTTGCTTTGATCCATCTAGATATTTATTTTAGCATAATTGACTGTGTAGATATGCATACCGACTGCGAGCGAGGAAGGACTCGGCGCTTTTAGAGCGATCTAACATCGAGTGGTCTTCTGCCTCTAGAATCTCCGGAGAGCTACCTACTTGGGCACCTTGCCATATAAAATTCAATTTTCTTTTTCAACGTCCCTTTCATCCATGACCATTGATGATTTTGATCAGCCAAGGTTATTCCACCAAGGTGATTTTTTAATGATTCAAATGTGGTCTATTTATTATGATTCAAATGGATTGGTGAAAAATGTGCTCTTGTGATTAATCATATATATAAGAAACAATTTAATAGTTGTCATATTGCTATCAGATTTAACTGTGTAATTTTGAGTCACATTCATTGACCCATGTTTCATAAGTAGTGATTCAACATGAATCCATCTCTCATGAAAATAAATGGAACACTTAGCATTCATTGGATCTAGGTGAAGCAGTCGGACTTCTCGAGAGGTCACCCATCCCAGTACTACTCCAGCCTGAGTGCACTTAACTACAGAGTTTCCTCCATTATTAAACCTAAAGCTTGCAACCCCATTTGCAAAACCTTCACCAAGAGTTGTGCCTTATGAACCATTCATTGGAAAGCTTCTTAAGCTCATCGATTGATAAGTAGGAGAGATTTAACTAAGTGATTTTGAGTCAAACTCATTGACCCATGTTTCATGAGTAGTGATTCAACATTAATCTATCTCTCATGAAAATAAATGGAACACTTAGTACTCATTGGATCTAGGTGATGCTCACAGGGGTGAAGCAGCGGGACTTCCCAGGAGGTCACCCATCCCACTACTACTCCAGCCTAAGCGGGCTTAACTACAAAGTTTTCTCCATGGTTAAACCCAAACCTTGCAACCCCATTTGCAAAACCTTCACCAAGTGTTGTGCCTTATGAACCATTCATTAGAAAGCCCCTTAAGCTCATCAATTGATAAGTAGGAGATAATTTCCACAACAAGTCAAATTGTGATATTGCTATCAGGATTTAATTGTGTGATTTTGAGTCAAACTCATTGACCCATGTTTCATGACTAGTGATTCAGCATGAATCTATCTCTCATGAGAATAAATGGAACACTTAGCACTCATTGGATCTAGGTGATGCTCATAAGGGTGAAGCACCGACACTTCTCGGAAGGTCACCCATCCCAATACTACTTCAACCTGAGCGTGCTTAACTATGGAGTTTCCTCCATGGTTAATCCCAAAGCTTGCAACCCCATTTGCAAAACCTTCACCAAGTTCATTAGAAAGCCCGTTAAGCTTAAGGGGCTTTCTAATGAATGGTTCATAAGGAACCAAGTTCATTAAAAAGCCCCTTAAGCTTAAGGGGCTTTCTAATGAATGGTTCATAAGGCACCAAGTTCATTAGAAAGCCCCTTAAGCTTAAGGGGCTTTCTAATGAATGGTTCATAAGGCACAACACTTGGTGAAAGTTTTGCAAATGGGGTTGCAAGCTGTGGGTTTAACCATGGAGGAAACTCCATAGTTAAGCGCGCTTAGGCTGGAGTAGTACTGGGATGGGTGACCTCTCGAGAAGTTCGAGTGCTTCACCCCTGTGAGCATCACCGAGATCCAATGAGTGCTAAGTGTTCCATTTATTCTCATGAGAGATGGATTAATGTTGAGTCACTACTCATGAAACATGGGTCAATGAGTTTGAACTCAAAATCACATAGTTAATCCTGATAGCAATATAATAATTTGACTTGCTGTGGAAATTATCTCCTACTTATCAATTGATGAGCTTAAGGGGCTTTCTAATGAATGGTTCATAAGGCACAACACTTGGTGAAGGTTTTGCAAATGAGGTTGCAAGCTTTGGGTTTAACCATGGAGGAAACTCCATAGTTAAGCGCGCTCAGGCTAGAGTAGTATTGGGATGGGTGACCTCCCAAGAAGTCTCGGTGCTTCACCCCTATGAGCATCACCTAGATCCAATGAGTGCTAAGTGTTCCATTTATTCTCATGAGAGATGGATTCATGTTGAATACTACTCATGAAACATGGGTCAATGAGTTTGACTCAAAATCACATAGTTAAATCCTGATAGCAATATCACAATTTGACTTGCTATGGAAATAATCTCCTACTTATCAATTTAATAGTTGTTCAAGCTAATTTCATATATCTAGATTGTAAGTTAGTTTTTGATGATATGAGTTAATAACTTAAGGTTTTGGCTTATGGGTATTCACAGATCTCTCCATAGAGATTGTAAAACACCAAGTGGTTAAAAATGACATTTTTAAAGTGTTGCCTAGAACCTGCCTCCTAGACCCCAAATAACCAACAAACGATATTTCCAAAGAAAAGTCTAGACCCTAAATGATTGAACATCTAAATATTTAATTATAAGATGTTTTTAATAGGCTCACCCACTATGGCAACATTCCCATTAATGTTGGATTTTAATATAAACAATTGGGCCCTTGCATTAATCAAGGGTCCATATATTAATACCCCATGGAGGACCCTACAGAATCAATAGATTCCCCATAGGTAATCAAGGTTACACATTCCTTGCTCATCATTTGCCACATAACCACCCAAACTCAAGTCATTACCTACCTGTTGTGATGTGGAGCCTAATCAGACTTAAAGGTTTATTTGGCATGGTTTCCCCCAAGATTATTTATACGGGGGTTTGGAGATAGTGCCCCAAGATAGGGTTAAGGGGTAGTGCCCTAGGTGTGCTCCTTGTTGCAGTATGGGGTGGGGTTGAGGGGCAACGCCCTCGTGAGGGTTTTCGCCAAAGCCAAAAATGACTCTACTATTGTAAAAGGCATCAACTACTATTTTTTATTCGATGATTTATTCTAACCCTAATTTTGTAAGTGACAAAAGCTTGTATAAAATGGTTTAGGGTTAGGGATTTCATTATGTATGATGAGATTGTAGCTTCTTGCAGTGGTATTGAGCTGTAAGGGATTGCGGATTGTAATCACTAGATAATAATAATATTGGGCTAGTTGTTGGTGGGCATAGCCCAGGGATTATATGAACCACATTAAATCTTTGTGTCTTGTGTTCTCTTCTGTGTGATTTATTATTATTTTTTATTGATATATTTGCATGTAATTGTTATTTTTTTCTATGGTTGATCCTAACACTACCCACCACAAGCCCTAAATAAAATGTATATTTCACCTTATTTCCATCATTTTCTCAAAACTTCATCTACCTCAAATGCTTCTTGTCGACATCATTTCTCTGCATGGGACAAGGGTTTCACAAGTGAGGGATCCATCCTCCCCTCACAAGTTGCAATGATTTCACAATTGTTTATCATTCAAGTGCATGTTTAAAAAAGGTTGTAACAGCTCACATTTGTGGTTTCATGTATGTTTGAACTATTAGAATGTGAGGTTGGTGGTTGTCATCAATGTCAATATCCTTATCTCAACCTCTTGTATGTCAGTAGTTATGTACTGACAATTTGGTGCTTATATGGTGTATCACCTAGTTTCATATTGGATATCTTCCTTCAACAATTACCTGTATTGGGTAATGTGTGTTACCATTCGCTAAGCATTAATTATTTTACCATTTAGTGCCTTAGTGATGGTCTACATTGTGAGGGTGGATTATGTTTTTCGATTGATCCTTTGTGATGTGTGTGGTTTGATTTTGATCCCAATTAGCAGGTTTAATCATAACCATTGGTATTGGTGATCATTGTGGCATTTTTTGATCATTAAACTACTTGAGGTCGTGTCTCAAAACTCAAATATGTTCTAGCCAACATATTTGTGGCATGCATCCAGTATACATAGAAGATCATTTCAAGAGGGATGTATGCAAGTCTTTGAATTCAAGATTGTTTATTTGATTCAGGCGATCTTATATCTTAAATTTGAGCTACATGTGTTGGTAGCATGAACTTTCTTAGTTAATTGATTCAAGGGGGTGCATACAGTTGTAGACTAGAATTGCACAGGCTTGACAACTTTATTTTGCATGATATTTCATACTTCATCTTTCATGTACTGGTTATAAGTCTATTAGCATTGAGTCTTACTCTATCAGTAGTGAGCCTTTTCACATTTTGGGGGTGTGTCCATCCTAGCAGTTAAGCCTACTAGTAGAACCCTTTCATATTGTAGTGAACATTTTAGGCAATCAACCTTATTGTACAAAGTTGTATTAACTAGTGTCAACTTAATCAACATTTCTTATTTCATGAGAATTAGCTTCTCTGTGGTTTTTCCTACTTTGGCTTTTCTCTATAAATCTTGATGTTGATTGTGTTGGTGTTTCTATGCTTTATGTTTATCTTTGTATTGGTGATTTACTATACTATAATTGACAAATCTTAAGTGATGGTTGATTCTTAAGTATTAACTAACATATCAAACGTTTTATTAAATGTGTGGGAATAGTTGATCCACCTTGCTCTCAATTATCAAGCTTGTTCAACAATTTATCTTACAACTCAATTCCTCGATGTTGAGCTTAATAACTTGAAATAGATTCGATGACACACAAATTGAATATCCTTATGGTTGATTGATCATACTATAGTTCATGGAAATATCAAGAGAAAGGTTGTTTGGTATTGGTTAATAGTTACAAAACTTGGAAGCAACTAGAGACTATGTATGTGTTCCCTCAAAATGGCTTGCAAATGACATTTGGCATCGAAGAATATGAGGAGAATGAGAAGTCAAGGTATGCAATTACTAGTGCTTTATCTAAATCAAAACTTGCTAAAGTTATTTGTTTGAAGACTACTAATGAGTTTTGGGAAAGATTGAGATAAATCTATGAAGGAAATGATAAGATGAAACTTTCTATGAAATTGACTTCAAAGAGGTCCATTATGAGATTCTTGGAATGGAACATGGTGAAGGTATCAAGAGTTACTTTCAGAGAGTTGAAAGTGTAGTGAATGAAATCAAGAGTCAAGGCGACAACATAATCAATGAAGACATTATGGATAAGATTTTAATAACATTACCTAATAGTTACAATGAGAAGTTTTCGTTGTTGAAGAAATTTATGATTGAAGGAAATTTGCCAAGGAGCAATTGTTTGGCACATTGATAGCACTTGAGTTGTAAAAGTTTGGCAATGACAAGAGAAAAACTTAAATGAATTTCAAAGCAACCAAAGTTGAAACTTGACAGTGATGACAAAGAAGAGATTGAAGAAAGGTACCAACAAGTATAAAGGTATGTTACCTGAAATATTTTAGGTGTGGTAAAGATGGTCATTTGGCTACTAGATGTCCAGAGAGAGGTGATTCAATAAAAAGACTTATTATGTCAATGAAGATGAAACTATTTTTTATAATGAGTCAGAAGGTGAAGACTGATTTTTTTATTCTAAAGAAGATGAGGACAAGGTCAAGAAATCAAAAATTGTATATCTGACATTTGTTCTAAGATTGATGATATTGAAACTGCTTTATGTGTTAAAAGGAAAAAAAGAAAGAAAGAATAAAAGGTAGTGCTTGTTCTTCATATATAATTGGAGATTAAATTAAATTTGTTTCACTTGACAAATATGATGATGGTCATTTTATATTTGGTGATAACACTACAACATATATTGTTGGAAAATGATCAACTACTTTTGATGGAAAGAATTACACTAACAATGTTTATTATGTGAAGGGTTTGTATCATAATGTTGAGTGTTGGACAAATGCGTGAGAATGGATATGGCGCTAGGTTTCAAGGATGAAGGTTGTGAAATTAGGAAGACACTAGGAGCATTATTTTTGGTTTTCAAGAGAGGAGACATAAATATGTACCAATTTGAAGGAGCTATATAAGGATGCTTGATATCCCAAGTTGATGATTGTTAGCTTTGGCAGCAGAGAATGTGTCACATAACTTTGATAATTTGGTAAGGATAAGTATGATTGAAGCTATTAGAGACTTATTGGAGTTGTTCAAGCTAGATACTATGATTTGAAAAGGATGTCAAAGAAGTGAAGCATAACCTCTATCTATGGTCCTACAAGAACAAGAGGTCTACTAAAATGAAAGGTACTCTTTTTAATTCATTGATGATCATTCAGGATATGTGGATTGCATTTCTAAGAAAAAATATTATTATTTTGAGAAGTTTAGGATATTCAAGGCTAGAGTTAAGAATGAATGTGGAAGGAAAACCAAATGTTTGAGATCTAAAAGAGTTGGTGAGTTTACTTCTAATGAATTTAAAGTGTATTGTGAGAAACATGGAATAAAGAAAGTATTTTTTGCAGCCATAACCCTGCAAAAAAATGGTGATGTGGAAAGAATGAGCAAAACATTTTAGAAGGCATCAAGAACAATGATCAAAGAAGAAAATTTATTAAAGTTTATTGGTAGGAAGCAATACACATTGTTGTGTACACTTTGAACAAAGTTTTTTTTACCAAAAGGGATATTATAAGACTTCATATGAGCTTTGGCATGGAAGGAGCCTACTATGAAATACTTCAAAATCTTTGGAAGTAACTATTTTATTTGTAGCTATGAAGATAATTTGGGATACTCTACCAGAAGCAAAATATATCAATGTTTCAAGAAAAGGCTAAATAAAGTTATGGAAAGTGAGAATGTGAAAGTTAAATATTTTCACAATAAACCAAAGAATATTGTTGAATATGAGTATGATACTAAGGAGAAGAAAGAAAATGACGAGGGAGAAGAAATTGAATCAAGATTAACACCATCTTCTAGTGGGAAAATTGTAAGGTATGTTTAGAAGCATCATTTAGAGAAGAAAATTATCAGTGATAAGTGTAGACACCTAAATTTGATTACACTGCTTTGGTAATCTAATTTAGCCATCTCTAAAGGCATCATTAATTAAATTCTTATTTAATTAATCCTTTGCCATCCCTAGTTGATTAATTTAATTAATCATCTATAGTCCTAATTGATAAATCAAATAATCTATTATTTATCAATTAAATCCTTTTCTCCTATCTAATTCCAAAAATCCCCATTTATTAAATAAATCTATTTGATAAATGAAATCCTCAAATTCAAAAACCCCTAACCTATCTCTAATCCTCCATTTAGCCTAATCCACCCCATCCACCCATACTAACCAAGCTTAGCCACTAACTCACCCACCCTCATTAATGCCATCCACTTGCACATCTCTAACATCCCTAATCTAATCCTAAACCCAAGCCTAATCCACCCCCTAATGTTGTCACATTCCTTAAACAAGTTTAAGACTTTCCTAATCCAAACCAAAGTCTCCCCTCAAAAAACACAACCACTAAGTCATGAGTGCTCTTACAAAACATAAAAGACTCTTACAAGCCCACTCATGACTCTTACACCCATCTTCCACACTCTTCCCTCTTCCACACTCATTCCTCTTACATCCCTCTTACATACTCAACCCCACTCATCATGCCTTTAACCAACCCTTTACCCTACCCTCTCACACTCATCCTCCTTGTGACAAGTGTCACCTTCCCATTGGTGCTAAACAAGCACAATCCATGTGCTCCCCTTTGAGTGCATCTTAGCCCTCCCTAAGCCTTCATCCATCCTTGCATCTAAGCCCTCCATCCCTCTACCCCTTAGCCTATAAATTGAATCCCATCCCAAGCCATTTCATCAACAATCTTTGAGCTAAAGTTACCATGCTATTTTGAGAACCAAAGCCATCAATCTTACCCTTATAATGCCAAATTGAGAGCTCACAAAGCTACCAATTTGCCATTACCCATCTCCATTGAAGCAGCTTTTGAGCATCTTGAGCATACATCCACAGCAAAAGGACACATCTACAGAATCAAGAAATCATGGAGTGTTTTCTCTTGTGAGGTTTGCACTTCTTGTTTGCTTTCTTTGTCTAAGCATATATGTGAATTTAGTTTTTTGGTTTGTGAATGTTTACTTTATTTGTTAATGTTCTTTGCACACTAAAATTCTTGTTCTACAATAAGAACAAAGCTACTTTTACCATAAGCAAAGCAACAAGGGAACAAGATTTGTAATGTCTAATTTTAAACATTGAGCCTAAATCTATGGAAAAATCTTGTAATGATCAGAGTTGGATCAAGACAATGGAAGAAGAGCTAAATCAAATTGAGAAGAATTTGACTTGGGAGCTTGTTCCCCAATTGATTGAAAAAAATGTGATTGTAACTAAGTAGATTCTTAAGAACAAGTTGGATGAGAATGGAAAAGTTGTGTTAAATAAGAATAGACTTATCTGCAAAGGTTACTCTTGGATTGAATGAGTTGACTTTGAGGATATAGGTAAAGTTCATACAATTTTTGATGGCAACATGGTGACCACCGTTGATGTCAAGGAAATCTGACGGTGTGAATCAACAACATTTTCTTATCTTTAACTGTGTTTGACATGTTTGACATTCCAACGTGCAAACAAGGCTTATTAATTACAATTAAAATTATGGCATCTGTCTTTGGAGTTGGTTCTGCCATGTCTCTTTTTTGTGGCAGTTGCTATGTCACAAAGGGTAAAAAAATTGCAACTTCTGGTAGCAACAACATGACCATCGTTGATTTTAAAAGATCTAATGGTGTGGGCGATTCATCTTGAAACCATGCACTAGCTAGGTCCCATATGTAATAATTTTTTGGTCACCATGTCACATGTAGTAAAATGCACGCAAATTCTTATAATGACATGGCGACTATCGTAGATCTTAAAAATATTTGACGGTAAAAATTATTTTGAAAAATTATGGAACAAAATGAAAAGTCTTTTAAAAGGTTCCTACAAAGGTATATTTTTAAAAATAATTTCCCACTCGATTATAAAGACAAGGCAAACAATACACAAAGCTTGCTTAGGGCATAATTTTGCAGAGCACTAATTAGGGTTTTTCTTAGGGTTAACAAATTTAAAAAGGACCAAACTCTATTTTTTACATAAAGCCAAGAATATTTCAGTGTGAAACATATTCAGAAAAGCATGAAGTGAAAACATGGCCAATAGTGGCTCTATCTAGGGACGATGAATATGTAAAATTCATACGAGGGCTCAGAATCCTTGGGAGAAGTAGACCACAAACCTGACCCATTTCTTACTTGACAACTTTGAGAGAGCAACAACACCAGGAAAGAAAAATACAAGGACTATACAGAGAACACAAAGAATTTACAGAAAATACAGAGAAACCCTAAACTACTATTCATGGAAGAAACAAGTCTTTTAGCAAAAATACCTCTTCAAGAACTATCCATGAAGTGACAGTTTAAGAATATTGCCTGATAGATCCTTCAGAATATAAGAGTCTTCCCCCCATGTGGCTTCAATTAAATAGGGACCTAGCCATATAGGATCAAATTTACCATGCTTTCCCTTATCTGCAATCCTGACATTCCACATGAGGACTAAATCTTCAATTTCAAACTTCTTACTCACTATTTTTCTATCATAAAGTGTTTTGACTTGTAATTGCAACTTTTGATTTCTGAGAGAAGCTTCCTTCCTAGTCTCAGTTAGCCCTACTAATTTATCCATCCTTTCTTGCATGTCATCCATAATATCCTCATTGTACATCTAGATGTAATTGTATAAACCTACTAGATTGTTTTGATGCACCCTTTCCTGGATCCCATATACAATATCAAAGGGTGCTACACCTATAGCTTTCTTCATTGTTACTCTAACATCCCATGTTGCCAATTGTAATTTGGAATCCCATGTCTTTTTATTATCATCTAGAGTTATTTTTATTACTTTTAACAATCTTTTATTTGTTGATTTAGCTTGTCCATTTCCTTTTGGATGACAAGAGGATAATGTTGACCTTGTTATACCATATTTATCACAAAACTTTATAAACTCCTTTGACATAAAACACATTGCATTGTTAGTTACAATTTTTTGTGGGCTTCTGAATCTTGAAATACTATTGTTCAGGAGAAAATTATTCACCATTTTACTGGTAGCATTCCTTGTTGGAATAGCCTCTACTCATTTTGTAAAATAGTCACTAGCTACCACAATCCATGAATAACCAGTACTAGACTTGGGAGAAATTTCACCTATAAAATCTATACTCCATTGCTAGAAAGGTGCTTGGACCTCCATTGGTTTTAAAGGAGTATTCCCAGAGAATTTCAGTTTACCTGCAAATCTCTGACAAGCATCACATTTTATAACATTTACCTTGTTGGACTAACCACCAATGTTCCCCTTTGGGATTTGTGACATGGCTTAACCATCTCCTATGTTCTATAAGTCTAGTGGTTGTATCGAGAATTAATAGGTTGATCTTTTGGTACAATGGCAACCCTAGCTTGTAACAAGTGGTATAAGAGCTTGGTCACAGGTTCAAATCTCCTTGGGTAACACTAAGCAGGGGATTGCTGGACTAATCACCAACATTACCCTTTAGGATTTGTGACATGGCTTAACCGTCTCCTGTTTTCTATAAGTCTAGTGGTTGTATCAAGCATTAATAGGTCAATCTTTTGGTGCAACGATAGCCCTAGCTTGTAACATACTTGAGCATCTTTGAAAAGAGAAGGTTGCTAGAATCCAACTCTCATCAATTTTTGGGCAATGGTTTTAGCCAGATAGTGTCCTCCACAAACTCTTACATGCATCTCATTCAATATCTCTGTGGATTTTGGTAGATCAATGCATTTAAGCAACACTCCTTCAAAATTTCTCCACCATAAATTGTTCCTAACAATGATGTACCTGATGGCCTATAACTTTGTACTTCTCTTCTCATTTTCTATCAAATGGGAAAGAGCTTCTATGTGTTGCAAACAATATATAACATTAGTATACCATTCACAATGATCCATATCACATAAATACGATCTTAGGTCATCTGCTACTACATTTATCTGATTAGCATCTAAGTTGGACTAGGCCATTAGTTTTTCTAGCCCCTGACCTCTTATCAACTTGGTGATCTAGATATCAATGTTGAATTCCTGAATTCTATTGATCCATCTGCATCTTCTACTTCCTACTAAGAAAATATATCCTTTACATCTGCACTGGGTACAAATGCGACAAAAATAGCACCTACAAGATAACACCTGAAGGCTTTGATAGCTTTTACCAAGGTATAAGCCTATTTATTATTTATTCCATACTTCAATTAAGTAGGTTGGAGGGATTTGCTAAAAAAATACAATAGGTTGTTCATATCCTTCTTCATTCTTCTGTAATAGGATTGTTGCCACAGTATGGAAAGATGCAAAACAAAATATATGCATTGGTTTTGTGTAATCAAGAGTTCTAAGGATTGGAGCATTCTTTATAACTATTTTAATGTCTTAAAAAGTTTGTGAAGGTTCACCATCCCAATTGATAACAACTCTCTTTTTGAGCATTTTAGAGATAGGTCTACTAATTTCAGTAAAATTTGTAACAAACCTTCTCAGAAAATTGACTTGCCCAAAGAATGATTGTATTCCTTTTACATTCTTTGGCTTAGGAACTTTATCAATGGCTTCCACTCTCTTAGGATCTATCTTTACACCATCCTTTGATACTATATGACCTAACAATCTTCCTTCTATTACCCCAAAGGTACACTTCTTTGGGTTCAATGATACTCCATATTCTAAGGCCTTGATAAAAATCTTCTCCAGGTGTCTGCAATGGTCCTCATCTTTCTTGGAATATTTTGTGAGGTCATCTTGGTACACTACCATGAACTTGTTAATGTAATCATGGAAAGCTACATCCATAGCCCTCTAAAAAGTTTCTCCTGCATTAATTAACCCAAATGGCATTCTCACATATACATAAGTACCCCATGGAGTTGTAAAAGCTGTCTTAAATTGTTCCTTTTCATTTACAAGGACCTGATTATATCCTAAGAATCCATCCATCATAGACATCAATTCAAAACCAATCACTTGTTGCAACATAGCTTCCATGTTTGGTAACCCATAGTTGTCTTTCAAGGAAGCAATATTCAAGTTCCTAAAGTCTACACACAACCTTATGTCTCCATTCTTCTTTCTGATAGGCACCAAGTTTGAAACCCAAGTGGAATGCCTAATTGGTTTGATTATCCCCCCATCCCTTAGCTTCATTAACTCTTCTTGCATTTTAGGGGCTAAGGTAGGATTCACTGGTCTCTGCTTCTACCTAAAAGGTTTAACATTTTCTTTGAGTGGTATGACCTGCTAGAATAGGTCTTCTCTATAGGCCTCGAGATCATCATAAGACCATGCAAAGACATGTCTATACTTTCTTAGTGGGTCAATAAGAGGCTTTCTGATTTCAGTAGATAAATTTTGACCAATATAAACCTTCTTTGGGGCTTCAAAAGTAACAATGTTTATCTCTTCCAATTATTGGGGTTTATGATCTCTAATTCCAGACTTCACCCTATCTTGGTTATCAAACATGTTCTCCAAAATCACTAACCCTCTGGGTACTTTGTTGATTTTCAATTGTATAATCTCCTGACCAAAGATTGTTTCCTTACCATTTGTGTTTTCAATTAAAGCACTACAATCCAATTCTTTGCCATAGTATTTACCTTCACTTGACAAGAAATTTAAAATATCTCTATCATTCTTAAAGACTTGCCAATGCTCTATATTGTCAGGTATTGAAGGTCAATTCTATATCTCAATCTCTGAAATTCCAACAAATGATACATCCTTGAGCTTGATAGCTACATTTTCCAATAGATCAACCATCTTATTTTGACTTCTTTCCATCCAAGAAATACCAAATACATAAAATAGCTCAATTTGATCCCATACAACATTTGTATACTGCTTTAGTCTTTTATTTTTTGATGCATAGGTTTCTCTAACTTGAGAAACCACCAATTCGAAGTCACCAATAACATGCAACTTCTTGATTCCATGATGAGTTGCAACTCTCAATCCTAATAAAAGAGCTTCATATTCTGCTATATTATTGGTGCATGAAAAATTTAATGTGAATTAATATTTGAATGTATTATTTTTAGGGGAAACAAAAAACTACTCCTTCCCCTAAACCTTCTTTAGAGCTTGCTCCATCAAAATACATGGTCTATAGAATTGGTGAATCCATACAACACTCCTCATGTGCAATCACAACAGGGAGTTTCTCAACTTCTTGGATAATCAGTTCTGCCCTGAATACATTCACACCAGTGTCTAAGAAACAAGTGCAATCTTTATCAATTTCATCTCCAAAAATGTTATTAACCCTTGGCTCCCTATCTACCCTAACAACATTGTCACCTATGTTAAAGGTTGCATAAGACAAGTCACATTGTAGGCTACCTCCCATAGTAGCACTCCATTTTCTGGATAGCAACATTCCATAATGTGGAGGAATATCAACTTCAAGAACTGACATTGTCAATTCTACATCAGGGTATGCAGCTAGCTTGAAAGGTAATCCATTGATAGTACCTATGATAGGCACTTCCCTAGCATCCATACCTCTAGACCTACCTTGTTTGGTGTCTACTTTCAAACCTAAGGCCTCCATGACTTTGAAAGGCATAATAGTGTTTGAAGCTCCTGAGTCTATCATGCAAGTTTTTAGAGTTTTTCCCTTTATGATCAAACTAAGAAAAAATGGGTCAATATCCTCTAAATAAGGTAATGAAGAATCATCTAAAAATATTTGAAGAATTTGGGATATAATGCCATTATCTTCTACTACCATTGGGTTTTTCTACATAGTATCTTGCTCAACAATATTATTATTGTTATTACCTATTCCTCCCAACCATGACAAAGCTTTACTCTTATGTTCATCAATCGTAAACAATTCATATAAAGGTACTTTGACAATTATTTGTGACATCATAGATATCATATCAATATTTTTAGACACAATAGATTTTACAAGCATACTCGGAAGGGAAGTCGTTTGAGTAGCAGGCACTATTATTTTCTTAACAACATCAAGTCCTAATTTATTCTCTTGCACATTGGCCTTTACTATCTCATGTTTTTGGAATTGAACTTTCTTTTTGGGCTCCCACTTCTTAGTATTACTATCTTTAACCCTTATTGTCTCTGTATTAATTTTCTTACTGTCATCCTTCATATTGTGTGTAATATCCTTTATAAAGATATTGGAAGGTTTGGCAGTCTCACTCAAACTATAATTACTATGAACTTGAGAAATCATTTCTACAGTAATTCAGTCAATCTCCTCTTTAGAAGGCATTCTCAAATTTATATGATCCATAGTTGAGGATGTAACACATACCTTATCTTTGTCATAATTTTCA
The DNA here is from genome assembly GCA_028749045.1 of Cupressus sempervirens. Classification (NCBI taxonomy): domain Eukaryota; kingdom Viridiplantae; phylum Streptophyta; class Pinopsida; order Cupressales; family Cupressaceae; genus Cupressus; species Cupressus sempervirens. The sequence continues at coordinate 786,365,632 of CM053790.1, forward strand.
TCATCTGAGAATATTTGCTGATGATGTAACTAGTAAACAACTCTCTAACTAGTAATGTCATTTTCATGTTCATCTAGATCAAAATCTCCATAATCCTCACACATATTAACCATATTACAACTTACATCATCATGATTCTTTTCTTCTTCTTCCTCCTCATTCTAAACATTTTGATCTATAGAAAATGATTGAGAAACTGCACAATAATTGAAGGAGTGAGGTGATTGGCATATGATGCACCATGGTAAATTATCATTCATGTTAACATAACTTCTTTGCAGAGGATCTGGTGTACCCTTTTTCTTTTTTTTTTTCACATTTTGGGTTTTATTAGGAATTGGTTTATCATCTTTCCATTGAGTAGCATAAGGGTAATTCTATATTCTTAGTTGTCTATTGAAATGGTTGTTGTTCACTAGGGCCTTTTCACCAGCATTAGGTTTGTGTGTATTGAAAGTTGGTGGGTTCATCTTTTTCAATAAATCCAACACTTGACCTATTGTGGCTTCCTCAGGCTTCTTATGTGCAGGTGTTTTATCATTCTCCTTATTATTGTTCTTGGGATTAAACAACTCTGGATCATCTCTCCTTCCTAGCTTACCAGATGCTTTCCTATTATTTTCAATATTCACTGCGACCTTCTAAGAATCCCTCAAAGTTTTGGGATCTTTATCTCTCAACTGATAAGCCATTTTACTATCAAATGCATTGAAATGTGTTGTAAGGCAGACATCCTCATTCAATCTCATAACCTGAAAGAATTTGTACATTCCCTTTTGAAACCTTATACTGAAATCAAATGTAGATTGATTAGGTTTCTTTTTTATGTTGTTGAAGTCATTCAACATAAAACCAACATTAGTGTTATCTCCATATTGTTCCTGGAACAACTTTTCTAAATCACTCCAAGAACTAAAGATATCATCTAATAGTCTTCTAAACCAAACCCTTTAATCTTCAATTAATGAATGAACAAACAACTTCATCACCACATCCTCATGTTCAACTTCAAAGTCATTTAACATATCTATGAAAATTTACAAATGTTCCTCACCAGTAACAACATTATTTCCAGAAAACTTGACAACTTTGTCTTTTAGGTCAAATGATATTGGATGTGGAAAACTTGGGATACCTAAGAATGTCATTTGTCTATATTTTTACATATATATGGGCTTCTTTTGAAAACCAACAATATTGGATGTGCTTGTTATATTGGCCTAGTTATGGGAAACATTTTGAGACTATTTTATTTGAACAATAGGAATTTGGGTACTAGTGGTAGATGATGAAGCAAGGGCAGATTGAGACATAGTCTGGTTAGAAACTACTGGTCCATAAGTAGGTACAGAAGTTGTAGCTTGGGTGGATAGATTTGGCCATGAGACTAAGGAAAAATTGGATTTGATGAACTAAATTTTTCTCCTAGTTTCTGCTGCTTGAGCTTCATTTTCAACCTTCTCAAGCTCTTTTGCTAGATCCTCCTTCTCCTTTTTGGCCTTTTCCAACTCCAGATCTAGCTTAGACATGGGAGGAGTTGAAGGCTTGTTTAGTGCAACTTGAGGTTCATTTATATGGATCCCTACAACCTTGCCGTTTCATTTATCTTTTTGCTTGACAGTAGGTTCTATAGGGTCTACTTGGGCAGGCTTGTAGGGTTGGACTTGGGATATGACAGGTTCTTTCCTTTGGCTTGTAAGTTTTTCTTGTTCTTGAACCTTAGCTTTCAATCTATCTATGTCTCCAAAAACATCAGCATGAAGGACTAAAGTCCTTTTTTCTAACTTCTTGTTTTGCTCCTTTAAGGCAGCCATCCTTCTAAGCAAGTTATCTCTTTCAATAATGGCATTCAAAGTGGCTTTCTCTCTTTCTTTCTCTAAACGAGCATGTTTAGCTTCTTCTTCTACAACCCACTTCTTTAAAACTCCTATCTTTGAGTATACCTCTTTTGGATCTACAGAAGTGGTTTTTGAATTAGTAGGATCATCCAGATTTATAAGGTTTGTTTCCATATATGGAACTTTTCGAGGATTAAAAGGATCTTCCATTACATTCTTATATCCCAATCCATGATTCATTTCATCTATCACATCTAGTCTATATAATGCATTTCCCATTGGAGACATATTCTTATCTTGATGAGCCCTTTCATCTTGCAATGGGGTAGTAAATATTCCTCTTAAGAGCCTTGTGGTCTTTGACTTAAAACTTAATGAAGAAGATTCTCTCCCTACCACTGGTTGGTATTGAGAGTTTAATGATGTACTACCCCTTGGTTTCCAAGTAGGATTTATATCTGCTTTCTTTTTGTTTTGGTGTTTCCTACCACCTTGAGGTAAATTAGTATATAATGGTACATCATTATTGGCTCTTGTATAAGCTCGTGTACTTTTCCTCTTGTTAGCCATTTATGGGGATTATATATCACTAAGCACTAGCTTCAGAACCTTGACCAAGTCGCCACCCTATCACTAGGGAAAAGTATAATGCAATAACTTGTTGACTCAAGGGAAAATATCACAAGACAATATGGATGAATCTGACACATAAAAAGAAACCAATCACAATAAATATGTGACTGCAACTCTTGCTTGATAGATAAGACACTTTATAAGGACTGAACACGTCAGTATACACCAGTGGTACTTAGGGTTTTCTCTTTTCTTTTAAATTCTCAAGGTTTGTCACTAGAAAAATCTGATATAACCATAGGTAATTACTAAGGAATCTGACAAAAATGTATACTAACACAACCAAAGAAACTGCAGTAAATTTCACACACAAGCATGTGTTGTACAACTCCCTAGTAGAGTCACCATTTTGTTGGTATTTTTACACTATTAAGCAACAAAATAATTAATACCAAGATGATAAAGATCACAATAACCTAAGGATAAGCTACTTCCTATAAATAGCTATATTCTCTTTAGATCTGGACCCAACTTCAAGAAAATCATGAAAGATTTTCTACATTTTTGGATCTGCAAAACCAAGGCGGGTGCACCTGAGGGTTAAAAAAATCATAACCTGATACTACATCCATAGTTCATTCATTACATGACATTTGACAACAATATTTCATCCCTTATAATAGATTGGTCACAATTCTTCTTAGATCTACAGATAATTCTGGGCAATAGAAGATAACTAAGACTCATAGGTTAAATGTAGATAAGTGATGACCAACTTTGACATTTTTCAAACATTTAAAGTAAAATTGATATTGATTTTTAGATATTTTCTTGATATCTATCTATGACCTTTCCACATACTTGTTGAAATGGTTGATCGGTGCCTCATCCATTGGGATTCAGAGTCTATCAAATTTCTTGATCTAATTGACTGCATTACAATCAATATAATCATTAATTCTCTCTACAACTCATTCTTACATAAATCTTTCCTAATATATGGATATCCTGTCATATTCATTGAAGCATTTACTCAATTCATTAAATTGACAACAATATCAAATTGGCACACAACTTATACTAGTTGCATTAAACTATACAAGCTTTACTCATACAATCTCAAAATAAACAGTCACTGAAAATGGAGACAAGATTTAGAGAGAACATACAATGGGGATGGTTCATCTTTACATTAATCTTCTTTGAAAACTATATAGCATTGGATAATACTCAGAACAACTCAAAATAAGACATCATGATCATGGAAAAAAGTTTATTCTCATAATTTGTAGAGGAAATACATCAAAGAGTTCATATCAAGAAAAACTAGACCGAACAAAGCTTTGTAAAACTGAAATTATATAATGACTCGGACCTTTTCTCTAGCCTTGGAATCTCACTTATATAATGTGAGATGCAACAATCTTCAGGCATAGAGAAACTGATAGTTGTCCTTAAGATAGAAAAGATATGTACATTGTTACTATCATAAAAGAAAAAAAATGGTGCAATAGAATGTCTTTCATCATGAATATTCTTTAGTGGTACCACTTTCTACTACACCTTTTGTTGTACTTGTTTATTGATAGAAAGTTAATGATTGGCTTTATTGTTGTTTTTGTTCCTTGGAAGATGTAGCTAATAAAATTTTTTGTGATTGACTTGGCTCTAATTTTTGTAGACTTACTTTAACTTGAGGCTCTCCATCCACATCATCATGAACTGACAAGACAATAGTTATATTTGATTCTTCCACTACCAGGTCACCAGTTTGGATTTTTGTGCTTGAAACTACAATTGGTTGCTCACCTTTGTCCTCCTCTCCTTTTACTGATGTATCAATTTGTTAGCAGCCAATATGATCACAGTTTTAAAACTTGTAATTCATGTTTTTTAACAACTCATTCTTACATAAATCTTTCCTAATATATAATCATTAATGTTGAACCACATTGTCGTTGATACATATAGAGGAGATATTCCTTCTTACGCGGTCGATGGTTAAACCCTTGTAGAAATGGTTATCAAAGCCAATGCTTTTGATAGCGGCACCTAGGTTCCATATAGTGTTCTCTCTGCAATTTAAAGAGCTCGGGTTGCTTGCCACTAGTCATACCTGTGTACCCAATAATTGTAAGTATATATTACCATCAAGCTCTAGCTTTTGCCTATGATGAATAACTAAATTGCAGAGTAATGAAATAGAATGCTGATGCTGCAATTATATCTAATGATTTTGAAGTTTGCGCAAGTCATATAATAGCTATGAAAGGCACTTAGAGCATAATCAGTGAAAACATATTGAAGTTGTCCCAAACCTCACCTAGTGTTGACAAGAAGTTGCAAGGGATAAAAATAGCCCGTGTTTAAACATAGAAACCTAGGGTGTTCACAAATGTCTGAGAACTGTTTGACAGGATGCTATTACACTCATGGTGAACACGACATTCCAAACATGAAAGTGAAAAGCCAACAATATATGAACATGCAAAGTTGTCATCGTCAATTGTTAAGGCTGCATAGCACAAGATGCACAAGGATTGGAGGATGGCTCACGGTTCCTATAGATTGAGGAATAACATGGGAAATGAAGCAAGGAAATGGTTTAGATGCGAAGGCATAGTGAATGTGAAAAATTGAGAAAATGTAGACACATGGAAATATGAATTGATTGGTGAACATTATAGCCCATGATGTGTCATCAACTCTTGTTGTTGCTCCCGCAGAAAACTTAGTCAATTATGAATTCTTTATAGAATTGGCATAAATAATGACTTCATATCTACTTATGGACTCTCAGCCTAATTTTGTGGTAGTCAAATACATTCCAATCGCTGGCATCTTCTCTTCTATTAAGTTTGTGTTGTCCAAATAGAGAGGTTGCCGAGGTGCCAAGAAATGATAGATGGTAACAAATTCTAGAATACTCTTGGGAAATTGGAAAGGTTCATTAAGAATATGAGTCACCTTTTAGATCTATATTGATCCCAATTTAGTTATGTGGCTCTCAACGTAAAGATTATTTCTCTAAATTAAAAGGAGATGTTAGACATCAAAATATTGTGTTCATGAGAGAATAGAAAGATTTGAAGGTTAAAATAATACGATAAAGATTTTCAAGATTCATTTAAAGAAACTGAAAGGTCCTCACGAAGAAAGAAGAGATAAATATGTGAAACAGAGGGGAAACAAGGGTTCCACTTTTTCTTCCGGCAGCTGCAGACTGTGTGCTGTCAACAGGGGGAGAGTTTCATTCTGGCTTCTTCCAGGCTGCAGACTTTGTGCTTCAGGCAAGGAGGAGATCTTGCAAAATTATTCCATTTTTCTTGAGAGGCTGTGAGAGGCAGAGCATGGGCATTTCTTTTTCTTTTTCAGAACTATGTGCCTGAGATAGAGATAGGATTTTGATAGTTGATGTAATATTGTGAAAGGAGTTTTTGTCTTTCTTGAAATAGCGGTTTGGTTGTAATGTGCACAAGATACTTTGTGATCTTTTGCAGTCAAGGAAGGGAGACTGAGAGTTAAATATATTAGAACTTTGATTATGGTGTATTTTCCTTCCACTGATTATGAACTTTGTGTCATTTTCAATTTTCTTTGAATTACATTTCAATATCATTTTTTTCTTGTACATTATTAGTTCAAATATCTTTAAAGGCTCTGATTTTTAATTCTCTCAAGAGAACGGAAGACATATTCTCATTTTCGCTATGTAATGCAATGTTCAACAAATGAACTTTGTGTCACCTACTGTTCTTTTCTTTCTTTCTATGCAGTAGTATAGATTCCCGCATCTACGTTGTATTTACAGGTAGATGTTTGAGATTCTTTTGTGCTTTCTGGTTAAAAGCATCCACATTTGATTCATTGAATATCTTATATGGGGAGCTGTACCCGATAAAAATTCAGAGGAAGTTTATCAATCCCATGATAACCTATCCAACTGTTGGTGTTAGCTTGTCCTTCCACTTGGGCATTCAAGGTCAGATTTGCACATATTCTCTTGAAGGACAATCTGTTCACTAACACAATTATTTGTACTTCATCCTTTTCCATTTCTTCATCATCACTTCCACCATATTCTAACTACTTAGCATGAAAGAAATCTACCATCCACTTGTCAAAAGGTGTATCATCTGACCAATTAAAATGTAGGATATCATACTACTTCTTCATCACATATTCTCCAATTTTATCAATCTCAACAAAATCTTTCCTTAAAGAATCAAAGAATAACTAAACTTTTACAACTTCTTCACTTGTAGCTACCCACCATGCATTTCCTTTTCATTTATGACCTTATTCATTCGAAGGCACAATAGGTCATTCAATTCCTGGGCCCATTCCTCCTTATTTTTAAATTTATCCTTTTTATCTATGGCATGTGGAAACAGTTCAAAGTTAATACTCTTATAATTATCAAGATAACGTGTGATCCTTCTCTACAATTCAACTCTTTTATCATCAAACTCTAACATATCACTGGTCAAATCATAAGTTTTCTCTATATATTCATAGGATAAATTGATAATAGAAAAACATAGAAGAGTGACACACTTATTTCTTTTACTCCATTTGTTGACAATTGGCTTAAGGGTATCATCACTTGCTTTCATCTCTTCCCATGTATTTACTACCTTTGTTACCTACTCATAGAAAGTTGGCCAATCAATTTTAGTAACTAAATAGATAATGGCTTTTCTTAACCTTTCCTCATATTGGATCTCCAATTCTACATTCAACACCCACAATTTACTCTTTTCTTCTTCAAAATTCTCTGCAATATAATACTAAGGTCAATATGGTGTGTCTGGAATCTCAATAAGAGGAGTGGATTTAAAAGGCTCCACTGGTGGATAAGAGTAAGTGCTACTAGACTACCCTTGGTGTCCCATCAATTTATTTTCCAGTTCAATTCTCTTCTGAACTTCTTTATTATAAGAAGCTAGAACTCTCTCATACTTGTCTTGCAACTCCACCTTTCTCTTTTGTCTCTTTGAGTGGAGGCTAAGGAGAAGTTTGTTGATCCAACACCTAGCTCTGTGGCCTCTTCACTAGTAGTTTCTTCAACTCTTTTCACAATTAAATTTCCTATTAGGCCAGTGTCATCAAGCTAGGAAGAGCTAGTCCTAGATCCTTTTCTCATCGACCATATTACTAGTGTAACATGATCCTCACTAAATTTGGCACCTTTCATTTCTTTCTTCCCTTTCTCCTCTATACTCAATTTCTTTGTAACAAAATTTAAAATCATCGCATTTGCAATATCCCAATTGGGCAATAGCAAAACCCCAAATGCTTTTATCATTTGCCTCCCTTCCTCAAGGGTTAAGATTTTGAATTCCTACATCATTTCTTCCTTTATTTAATTTTTCAAATCTACCTCCTCCATTTTAGGATGCTCTATCTTCATTTTATTACATCTTTCTTCAAACAATCCAATGTTTGTTCTCCAAGCAAACTGATAGAAGGCTCTTGATTTAACAAAATTGTCATCATAAATGAATTCATGGCTAGACTGTTCTATAATAGGGTCCAACTCCCTTACTCTGTAGTTTGCAATAGTTAGCTCAAGGCTTGGTATTGGAGGTTCCTGGGGATTTCCCTCTTCTAACTATGATGTAATAATAAAAATTCCCCCTTGGGATCCCAATTGTTCCACCTGCTCTTTAGTGAGTTGTTCATCTCCTATGTATGATGGGGATTGGGTGGGTGAATACTCCTCTATTTGAGGTACTTGTTCCTTTTCTATCCTCTGCCTCTTGGGTGTGGGCTCATCAAGTGTCTCCTCCAGAACAACACTTGTTGACCCTATTATTTGTTTTTCTTTATCTAATGTAGCCCTTTTATTCCGAATTATATTATAGCCAGGCCTTTTTTGAACAACTAATTGCCCTAATCCTACTCTAGGGGTAAAGGACAACCTTCTTATGACCTCTCGAGCCTTATCAAGAAAATAATTAATAAAGAATAACTTCTTTTCATTCATGACTTCCATAATCTCAAGAAAAGTAGTCATTAATTTATTCAACTTGTTAGCCTCTATTTTTGCATCAGCTAGAGGATTATATTAATTATCAAAACAATTAATGAATTCCAAAACCCTAGAATAAAGCCTCCACTTCTCCTTTTCGATCTCTTGCTCTTGCAAAGAGAACTCATTCCTTATGATATCTTCAAGGAAGTAGGGTTGATGGTCTTTTGAACCAGTTTTAGCCCTTCGTTTGAATACATCAATAAATCCCTCAATATTACAAAAACAAACATGAGATACAACCATCTTATATCTATCCAAAAATTTATATAGGGAGACCCAACCACCCTTAATGATTATGGACTGGTGAGCCATAGTACAAGTGGGGAAAAGTGAACCTCTAGATCTACCAACCAACTGTGCTTCTTCCATGGGGAGTCCCCTAAAAACCATATACCATAAAAGCTATAGAGACAGGGTAAGGAATAATATCAACCCAATTGTGGGACACTTTCAAACTAGAAGGATTGTCCATGGGCTTGATAAAGTCCAACAATGCCTTGGGAATTCTGGTATTGTCCCTCAATATGAGGCTTCTCAACATAGATGCAAAATACCTATCAAATCTAACAAAACTAGCCTCCTCTACATCCCAAGTCATATCTGCACTCCATAACTAGATTGGCAGAGCTTCTCCTTCATATTCATTGTTCAAAACCTTCTCCTTTTCAAAATAGGTCACCCCTTTAGATAAGAACATATGCATCAACAATGAATAATAACCAAATGTCTTCTCCACCTCGCTCTTTGCAATCCCATTTAAACCTATATGAATTTCCTTTGCTATATAAGATGCAAAGTCAAAAATGATATCCACACCAACAAAAGAAATTGATGTCATCATATACATGAACTTTATTGGCTTAAACTTTTGTTCATCCTCACCAAAAAACCCTACACAAAGTCATATATATATACACCTAGTAGTGAAAAATTCCTTCTTAAAAGGCTCTTTAGTTGACATTGTAACAAAAGTGAAATTTCCAATTAAGGCCAAGTGTGCTCTCAGTACACCTTGCTTGACATGATCCTATTTAGACAAGTGTTCCTTCTCTAGTCCTAGTAGGCCATTGATCTCATGATAATTCGAGAGTGGCTCCAAACCAAAATTCTCTCAAATTTCTTCAACATTTATGCTTATCAAGCATTCCCCATCTACTTTTCTCACTATTTTGGCTACTAGGTCATAATTTTGAGCAATGGCTATGAGTAGGTCTGAATCCATGAAAACACAAGGGACCACTAGTTTACCCAAATCAAAATTCCAAACATTCCCATGTGGGGCAAACAACTTCCTCTTTGAGAACCATTTCTTGGAAAGCTATAGTCCTATTTTTGATGTAATAGCATCCCTAACCCAATTCCCTTTATCATATAAACCATCTACAATCTTGAGCCTAGGGTTCATAGGAACTAACTTTTTAACCTGGGTTGACTCATTCACGGACTCGGTTAATTGTTCAAGAAAGTCATCATGTATGTTTTTGCTAGCATATTCTACATTTCTCGAGAAACCCTTCTTTGGAGGCATGTTTAGTAATGATGCAAAAAGCTAGAATTCTTTGAACTATTTGATGGATTAAAATACTTATTTGGCTCATCACTATCCTTTTCAAAGTTTTGCAACAAACAGTGGATACTTAAAAATCTCTTGCAACTCAATCAGGCAAGAACAATTCTTCAAAAAGTTATTGGCTTTCTAAGAATTTGAAATTCATTTGCTTGAAGAGGAAATTATGAAATCCTACAATATATCTCTTGTTCTATTTCACACAGAAGCCTTAATTTTCATAAATGGATCGTAAGGACAACAAGGTGGCACCACCTTCTAAATTTAAAAACAAGCTGTTGAATTTCAAAATTTTGACAATTTAGGAATAAAATCATTAATGACTTAGTTTCAAACGGCTAGGTTGGCAGTCAACCCAATTAAAGCTCTCCACATATTCCTTTTCTTTTACTACTAGCAAGTTATACTGGATGATTAGCACTTTTGGACATGTGTCATGCTCTCACTATGTTGCTAAGCTTAAACATCAAGCAACTCCTTATAGTGACATAACAACCATACTTGATGCTGCCTTGATTAGATGATGAATGTTTCATGATTATTTTATTGCAAATGTCTTGGGTCCTTCTATCTTTCCTTTGGTCACCATGTCATGAAAAATAAAAATCAAGCAAGTTTCCATAATGACATAGTGACCACAATCAATTTGGGAGAGATCTGACAACACAAATCAACAAGTATATTTCTCTGAGCGTGAATCCACAATGGCATGTGACATTAGGCCATCCTGACACATTGGTAGGGCCATTTATGATAAATAATCTTTATGGCACCACTTTTGAAACTAGGTCCCGTCGTATTCTCTTTTTATAGGAGGTCACCATGTCACTATAGGTAAAGTTCATACAATTTTCAATGGTGACGTGGTGACCACTATTGATGTCAAGGAAATTTGACAGCGTGAATCAACATCACTTTCTTATCTTTAACTGCATCTGACATGTCTGACATTCAAATGTGAAAATAAGGCTTATTAATTGCAACTAAAATTATGACGCCTGTCTTTGGAGTTGGTTTCATCGTGTCTATTTTTTGTGGCAGTCACTATGTCGCCAAGGGTAAAAACCTTGCTACTTCTAGTATCGACAACACGACCATTGTTGATCTTAAAATATTTGATGTTGTAGGCAGTTCACCTTGAGACCATGCACTAGCTAGGTCCCATATGTAATACTTGCTTGGTTGCCATGTCGCATGCAGTAAAATGCACACAAGTTATTATAACATGGCAACTACCGTAGATCTTAAAAAGATTTGATGGTAAAGATTATTTCAGAAAATTATGGAACCAAATGAAAATTCTTTTAAAAGGTTCTCAGAAAGGTATATTTTTAAAAATAATTTTCTCGCTTGATTATAAAGACAAGGCAAACAATACACAAAGCAAGCTTAGGGCACAATTTTGTAGAGCACTAATTAGGGTTTTTCTTAGGGTTAACAAATTTAAAAAGGACCAAACCCCAATTTGCACATAAAGCTGGGAACATTTCATTGTGAAACATATTTAAAAAAGAATAAAGTAAAAACATGGCCAACACAACAGAAAGATATGTAAAATGTAGATAAACAAAAACAATTTTAAAAAATAAAAAATAGAGTCTTTCAGTTCAAACCGAGTTGCAAAGTCTTTAGTGCAAATTGAGCTACATAATAGACCACACTCAAAGGGGAAGTTTGACTGAAGAATTTTGATTTCAGATTTTATGCTTGATAAGAGTTTTTGTCACTAATGCCAAAGGGGGAGACTGTTAATCTTATGGCAAGATATATTGTCAATTAGTGCCAAAAAACTTAGTCATTATAGAAAGTGAATAGTGACTGAGCTAATAGATAGAAGTGTTAACCAAGCTCATGATTGAACCAAACTATCAATGTTAACCTAGCATGAAGGAAGCAGAGTCAACCAAGTTGATAGTTCCCACTAAGTTGTAGTGTAAACCTAGTTGACAATATCTACCGAGCTCCATTGTAAACTAATTCAATTGAGTATTCTTATTTTAAGATGATAACCAATCAGGAAGAACAATATGAACCAAGCCACTAGCATTTTCTGGGTGATCAGTATGAATTGAGAATCCAGTATCAATTGAGTGCTAGAGTTATCCAAGGTGACAGTGTTACCCAAGTGTCTACAATATCACATTGGGCCCAAGTTACATCACTGAGCCAACTTGGTAACTATTTTTGGAACCATTTATGTTGTAGCTGACCTATAATGTAATTATTTGGATTGATATAAGTATAAAATGTGTTTTTTAATCCAAAAGAGGTGCTATGAGTTAGAAGAACATTGTATACAAGCAAATATGGAAGAGCTGAATATTTAGAAGGCTACAAGAAGTATAAGGAAAGATAAAGACTCATCTATCACAACTAGGTGATCAATTTACTTCAAAGGATCTTCATTAGCAATTAGAGTTGCATATCAAAGATCAATCCACTGATTCATCCTAGTAGGTGCATCAGTCCCAAATCCCTTAATAGGGTGGACCTAACAGTCCTTTGCAGAAACTCCTAACAGAGTACATACTTGATTGTATTTCACAAGGTGGACCTATCGGTCTTTCTTACTCTTAACTGAGTAAATCAATAGAAGTGATCAATTGTAAGCCTTAACAAGCCAACTTTATTACTGCAGTAGTGAAGCATTATGGTTGTCATCCCCACCCCAATTTTACCTTCTACTTGGAGGGTTTCTAGGTTACCAAATATTGTGATATGGTGTTGTTACTTTATTGCTTTATGTTCAATGCATGCAAGTAGATTAGATAACATAACAAAGTGGATTAAGTTTAGAAGTTTAAGTGGTTCCTGATTCACCCCCTCCCCTCTCAGTCACCTAGTTTGCATTACATTTCCAACACAAGGATTTGGACATTCAATTGCCAAGTAAAATAGATTTTACATATATTTTTATAATGAGACAAACACTTATGTAAATAATTTTAGCCGACTTCTGCATGATATTTTTTGGATTGTACATATAGCTAAGAATCTAATTAGGCATTTTGCCAAAGGTCATCAATTTCTAGGAAGGCAGAGAAACCAATCAGAAAATATAAGAACTACTGGCAAAAGAATGAATTTTGGATCGTTGATTATGAATTAGAACCTTTCACAATTATCTATTTAAGAAGGGACCAAAACCTAAATAATTTTGGAATGTGAAGGTGTTGAGATATGATTGAAAAGAGAGATTGTTAAGAGGGATATTGTTGAAGAAGACTGTATTTCAATCATTGTTTTGGCACTGATGTCAAACCTACTATTTTTTGGTAAGACAATTGCTTATAAGATTCAATTGCTATCACTTAGTTGATTGATGAAGAGGATTTGATCAATAAGAGGTAACAATAGCACCTAGAGGAAAGGTTGAGTTATGATTATGTAATGAAGTACAAGAATTAGTTAAGACAGTGATGACATGATGTATTGATGATCTACTTAAGGTTAAAAAATGATGGTTACACTTAGAAAGTTTAGAAGAACAAGTTAAAAAAAGTGGATAGTAGGTGTCGAACAAAGTTAGTGCAAGTTGAGCATAAAGTCAATGGATGCTAAGTCACTCATGTGCTGAGTGAACTCAAGTGCCAAGTAGACAGACCATGCTGAGTGAATTTTAGTTGATGTTGAGCATCAATAAACTTTAGTTGATGCCAAGTGATTTTATAGTGGATGTCGAGCAATGCAATATGTGTCGAGCATCAGAAGATTGATAATGTCGAGCTATTGCATTATGCTAAAGATTGAAGATTCATTGAATCTAAGCTAACAAGTTTGTTTTCTTGAAACTTATGAACCAAGAGGAAGATAAGGTTGATGAGTTGGTGGCACATAATTTGATGTAAACCATTTTTAGGAAAATTGAAATGGATTATAGGAGAATTTTCTAGATAAGACAAGGTATGGGGTAGATACATTGTATCCTACCTAATCCATCCAAAACCCTAATTTGGACGATGGAAAATGAGCAAGAAAATATCCTAATTTACTATTTATTAGAATGTCTATTCATGAAGTAAAAACATTTGTTGTTGGCATGTGCAAGATCCTAAGGAGGAGAAGGAATTAAGGGTTTTGCTTCATCAAGTGACCCACAAGAAGAGTCTGCAATGGCATGTTAAGCAAGAAGGCTTAAGGAAATGAATGCTTTAAGGGTGAAAAAGCTATCAAAGCTACAAAGTATGAAGGCCAAGCAGAATTGAGGACTAAACATAGATCTGTAATTTGCAAGAGAAGTGGTAAGTTGTGTCAGATCAAAGCTTTACTATTACTCTCTAACAATTGTATCAGTTTAGGGTAAATCCTTTGGATTAAGGTTGACCTAACAGTCATTTGTAAATCCTTTAATCGGGTGGCATTCCAAGTGAATGGCCTAAAGTCCTCTAATAAGGCTCACTTCTAATAGGGTGATTGAAATCCCTTAACCAAGTCACATTTAACAACGTGTATTGTAACCTTTAACAGGGTTGGCCTTTCACAGGGCATCACTTCAGAAGAGTGAAAAAGGGTGGCATGTTACTGGTGGTTTTTCCCAAATTGGGTTTCCACATAAATCATTTTGTCAAGTGTGCTGATGAATGTTTTGTGTTTCATGCTTTACATTTCTACAAGTTGATTTGATAGTAACATACAAGTTTTAGTTATTAAAAAATGGATGCATGCATGGGTATGAATGTTTTATGGGTTCGCTAAGTTGTGAAAAGTTTTATTTATACATCTGGACCTTGGATAACTGATTCACCCCCTCGCCCCTCTTAGTTATTCTAAAGTATTCCATCAGAAGGAAGATCGTGAATGTGCAAAAAAGGATAAGGACAGAGAAAGGAAGGAAAAATTTGATAGAGAGATGAGACAGAGAAACTGAGCAGTGAAGGGTAGAATAGAGAAAATCATATAAGGAGATAAGATTTAGACATTGAAGATAGAAGATCTATAATCATATTTGTTAGAGAAAATTGAAGGATTGGGTATTGAGACATTCTAACCACTGTATCAGGGAAAATCTCTTAATAAAGTGGTTTTAACAGACCTCTACTTAGTTCAATCTCCTAATAAAGTGCTTACTTCATTGTGAGCTTAAATCCTTTAATCAAGGTAGACTTAATAGTCTTCTATTACTTTTAACTGAGAAGACCCCTCACAGTGTAGATCATCAGAAGTTATCAAATTGTATCCCTAACAGGAAAAAAATTGTAGCTTTTTTTTGCCATTAATACGTTAACTTTGGCCATCTATTCTCTAATGTGTCATAGCTAACAAATGCCCAAGCCCAACCATGATGAATACACAAAATAAGCCACTAGTGAGATCTGGTACGACATGGTGAGAAGATGTCTTAACCAGAGCTTGTTGTCTAGTGTGGAATATGCAAAGATGGTGTTAGCTCCTCCCAACTGTTAACCATTATTTTTTTTTATCATTTTCATTTTTAGGCTTAGGAGTTTGGTCTTGCTTGGAATTCAAACACAAATCATAATGGTTCAAACTTATTCACAAATAAATAAATAAATAATATTCAATTATTTTAAAAAACTAATAATTATTTTTAGAAAATAAGCTTTTAATTTTTTTAAAATAATAATAACTTTTAAAAAATTAAAAAATTAAAAAACTAAAGTTTTAAATAAATTAATAAATGAATTAAAAAATAAAATTCCAATTTGAAGAACCAAATGCATAAAAATGTTATCTTCTTACTCATCTTCTACATGAAACAAACAAAAGCAACATATCAAAAATAGGATTCAAGATTTGCAAAACCTTGATTTGGCTAAATCATGATTTGTAGAAATCTCGATTTCTACAATTCTGCAAACCAAATGGACCCTCACAGTCCAAATCCACACCTAAATTTTCTATTAAGGATGTTCTTTCAATTAGAGGCCTTGCCCAAGTGGCACACATTAGCTAATATGAGTGAGATAGTTATTTTCTGTTGTTGGTAAAGTTTTTGGGATTGCTAATGTAAAATGATGGTTGAAAGTTTTAGAAGATCGCTTGGAAGAAATGGTACAAACTCAATTGGTGAAAGGAAGGTGTGTTGGGAGAGTGAATTAGAATTGAATATATTTAAGAGTTAGAGGAACATATTTTGAATTTATAGAAAGTGGTAATAATAACGATTTATAGGTGAGTTTGTACTTGTAAAATTTGGAGGAGAAAATATTTTTTAATTCTGATTTGACTTGGAGAAGATTCATTTGAAATATGTTGGAACAAAGTCTTGTAACATTGAGATATTCTTAAGGTCTTGTTGTTCTCTTAGATTCAAAATAGGGAGTATGGGATGCTATGGTGCATGGTTGTGCCAATATGACTTCACAGGGGAGATTGTTAGGATATGATGTTGACCAATGATAACACCAATGTGCATTCTCCTTGAAAGAGCTATTTATAATGTTTGTGTTCAGCTCATGTAATGCAATTGAAGATTTGGTCAATATATTGATTCCCTACATGAAAGTGGGAATATAGGAAATTGTAGAACCGCTATAAATATTGAGTTTCATTTTGTTTTGTTTATGTTTCGTTTCATTTCTCTCCTTGATTGTAATTTATAAAATTTGTATTGACTCCTAGACAAAATGTATTAAATAGTTAAAATTAACTTAGTTTTTCAAAACTTAATTTTTTCTTTGGTATGTGATGATGTTAGATCAAATTTGTATAAATGTTCTAGATTTAATTAAGGAATCTTATAAAAATACGACCCTACAAATAATGAAAATCACAAATGTTTTTATTCCATTCTTATTGAATACGTGCAATAGGAAGGTGACATGATGAGCTTGTTTCAAACTTGTAGGTTATGATGCGTCACCAATTTCTCCTACTTATGCCATAGATGTTCTTAGGAGTCAAGTATTGGAAATATTTTTAGCACAATGATTCTCTCCAATATTTTAGAGAAAAAATTGATGGTTCACTTTAGTCTCTAACATTGAAGCAAGAAGATTTTGACATCCAGTTGCCTTAGACTTAGGCTTGATAATTCTATGCCAAAATATACACAGGCACTCGAGAATAACTTGTTGACCTTATGGTCAAATAATTTTTCAATTAGTACCTAAACACTTAATCATTTGGTTGGTCACATTGCTACCGAGCTTCACAGTGTAAACTGACCTATTGTAAAGTAACTTGAGCTTCACAGTGCAAACCGAGATTCACAGTGTAAATTGACCATTATAGAGTAAGTTGAGCTTCACAATGTAAACCAAGAAGAAAATAGTGTTAACTGAGCTTTAGTGTTAACCAAGCTAGCCATTTTAACCAAGTAAAAGGAAGGTAGTGTTTACCAAGCTGTAGTGTCAATTGAACCCTTCAACAACCGAGTTCTACAGTGTTCACCAAGTCTTCAATGATAACTGAGTTCATGACTACTCCTGAGTGATCAATGTGGACTGAGAACTAGTGTCAACTAAGTGCTAGAGCTTGCCAAGTTTAGTGTATTTATCAGTGTCAGAACATCCCCCAAGTAGTCTTTAGAATTCAAGTGTCAGGAGTGAGCCGACTTGGTGAAGATTGTTGAATATGGTGTTGTACCTGAATCCATAAGGGCCCATTTGGTTGCTGGAATATGATTCGAGAATTGGCATTCAGAAACCTTGATTTGGAATTCTAGAACTTGAAATCCATATTACTATTTTGAGGATTTAATTTGGGACGTTTCGTTCACCAAGAATTCATTATGAGAATACACATTTCCACCGTTTGGTTGCACATTTCTGGAATTGGAATAATGACTAGAATAAGCAATTTTTTTTTAAGTTTTAAATTTCAACATGAATGAATTTTTTTTTAATCCATCACATTCAACACTCCACGTGGCTGTGACCATAAAAACTGGTAACATTCATCTCCTTAACTTGTCTTTCATCCTGTGGCATTGGAGTTCTGTAGTGATGTTACAAGTTAGGGTCATGACCTCATAGCAGAGCTGATACAATGGGTTTGTGTTCGGTCTGATGGAGTGTCGTGTAGTTTGGCAAAATCAAATATAATGAAAAAAGAATGGAAACTTTAACTAACTAGTTTTATTACATTAGTCCATAATACATTTTCCCTCACTGTGGAACAGGTTGAATCATAGATTCCTAATATCACATGAGTGCATTAGAATCTATTACAATATTGTTGAAATGATAAATGAGACTACTACAACATAAAAGGAATTCCATGCTACAAACTTCAAAGATTACTATGCCGTGGTTGCATCAAATAAAGGATTCATGATATTTTATAAACTATTTCTTATTGGCCTTGGCATCACATGATAAAAAGAAGTAAAATGACACAGAACATACTCAGAATCAATGGTTTTGTTTATTCATAGTTTGCAAATAAGAATTGAGCTTTTGAAGCACATTGTTTGAGCTAGCGGACATGAAAAAAAGTTTATTTTCATTAATTTGAAATGCTTGTTTTTCCAAAATTGGAATTGAAAAAGGTATTTGAGCAATACCAACTATTTGGAAGGAAGACCGAATCCTCGAATTGGGGGATAAATGAGGATACATAATTCTAATTTTCTCAAATTCCAATTCTCATTTCATCAACCCAAGCAATGGATTACAATTTTTTTAGAATTTTGAATTCTAATTCTTGTTGATATCCGCAAACCAAATAGGTCGTAAGGTAATTATTTGGATTGGTATATATGTAAGATATCTTGTGCGATCCAAATGAAGAAGAGTATAACAAGTAAGAAGTAGAATGAATGTGAATTAGAAGACAAAGGCTACAAGAAGTATAAGGAACAACATAATCTCATCCATCACATAAAGGTGATCATTCTACATCAAGGGATCTCATATAACAAACCAAGTTGCAAAGAAAAGATAAACCACTAGTTCATCCTAATAGGTGCATAAATCAAATCTTCTAACAAGTTAGACTTAACAGTCTTATGCAAAATCTCCTAACTGGGTGCATACTTCATTGTATTGTATAAATCCTTTCACAAGGTGGATCTAATAGTCCTTATTGATCCTAATATGGAAGATCACAAGAAGTGATCAATTGTAAGCCTTAATAGGCCAACTATATACTACAACAATAAAGCTTGTGGGTATCATCCCACCCTAGTTTTACTTTCTATTTGGAAGGTTTCTAAGTCACCAAATATTGTGTCAAGTGTTATGAATGTTTTATTGCTTTCAGTCTTTCATGCATGCAATTAGATCAAAATAGCTTATGAAGGATTAATTAGTCAATTAAAGTTAATTTTTTATTAGTTCCTTATTCAGCCCCCCTCTTAGTCACCTAGCCTGCTACAAATTTCCAACAATTGGTATTAGAGCATTGATTCTCACATTAAAAAATTAGCAGCTTGACAAAAGATCAAAGGTAATAGAAGTATATAGACTGGAGAAAGATATTGAGAATGAAAAGTTGGATCTACAATTGTCCATGGAGCAATTCAAGAAAATGAAGGAGAAACTCTCTAAATCTTTGTAAAGGAGGAAAGAAATAGAAACACAAATGAATAACGATATCTACATAGAAGAAAGAATTGAAGACATCTTCCAAGACAAAAGTTTAGATGAAGTTGATGTAGCAATCAAAGATCTACTTAAAATGAATTCCACTCTACATGAAGAAGTCATAAAACTGAAAAGAGAGCAAGAAATTCAATCAGTTAGAATGTGTGAAAACATGGAACAAAAGGACATGGAAAAAGAAGACAAAATATTTTTAATTGAAGAGATAGAAGAAAGGGATAATGAAATTTATCACCTATCTCTTCAGTAAGTAGATTTTATAAATCAACTCAATTGTGAAAATAAAGAACTTATCAACTTGAGGACAAATAATCCAAGATTGTAGGATGGTTTCAACATGGAAAGGAAAACCAATGAAAGGATAATGAAATCTCAAGAAAGCATGAATTAATTGAATGAGAAAACTCAATTCAAACACAAGGGGAAAATAGGACTAGGCTATACAAATGAAGGTGAATCATCTCAACAAGGAGCTCAAAAGAACAAAAGGCTTACATCTAATCATTGTGGAAAGATAGGGCATACATCAAAAAAGTGTTGGGGCAATGGTAAATCAAGATTCAATGGAAAGTGTTACCATTGTAACAAGCAATGATGGGGAGGCGTGGGATAGACTAACTCGTCCATGCTCTTGATCCATAGTTAGGATCTAAGTGTTCTTCTGACACCTCTAATAGTCTCTAGGATTCCTTATTCACTCAAGGATCCCTTGACCTACCCAAAACTCCCTGCCAAGTCAAGGCTTCCAACTTCTTAGCATTCCAAGGTTATTCCCAAGCAACCAACTCCTTAAAGGCTTAATAAGGGTCATATAGGGTTCTACACCTTTACCAGTTCTAACAAAATATGTGATGAGTTTTAAGGAGGTTTTACAACCCATTTCACATGATCAAAGTGATGGCAAACTTGGTTTGACACTTGATTGAAGACTTCCTCCACAAAAAGGCTACTAGAGGAGCCCCAGTTAGACCTCCTTGTGGATTTCTAGGACTTTTACCAACTTTACCTTGAGGTTTCATCACAGCTGGTAATAAGAACAATTGCTAGCAATGACCAATTCTCATAGATTTTTGAGGTCTTGAGTCTTCAAATGACCGTACAACAAAGATGCTAAAAACAAGGGTTTTAAAGGGTTTGTGTAGCCTACCTATTGTCCCCACATTTACAACACCTCCCACAGCTTTTCAAAACTTCTCCTTCACAATATAGCACCTATTAACACTCCTCTTGAATCTCTCCAAAGGGAAAGTCGTGAAATTTCTTCCTTTGCTCTTGAGAGTTCTTTATCTGATGTTTGCTCCTAGTCGGGCACTGCCTAGCTCACCTAGGGCTTGGTCAAACAAATGTTTGCACTTATTTTCTAGGCCACTTCCTACATGTAAATATACATTAGGGTCTATAGTCATAGAATCCAAAATTCCATGGAATTCATATAATGGAAACAAGATCTACAACCCCATTATTGCAAAGTGCTTCAAAACTGGTAGAGCACAGTCACTTTGAAAGAAATTATCAAAATACTTGCAAAACTTGAACACAAACCTAATATAATGCACACATAAGGAAGAAAATGAATTGTACACAATATCCTATCAACAAAATCCACAAACACTTCACTATATTCCAAGAATTAACAAAAACCAGTGACTATCATTGGAATTCAATACACGGTCTACTGTATCCATATTGCAACAATATATCACTAACCACCAACCCTTGATTAGGGTTCCTCAGGCCTTAAATATTCTCCTCCCCAATGTATGGGTTGATTCAGGTCTTTTTTTATACATTTAACAATTTAGACTTTTGCAAAGAAAAAGTTGCTAGCAACTTTGGAGCAAATTTTTGTTGATTGAGCAATTTTTGATCCTAGATTACTAAGACCATTGCTAGGTCTTCCCAAGGCATTCTTGGGCTTTAAAAATCCACCAGTTACACCATCTAATACTCTCAAGCTCACAATGATGTAAAGATCTTAAGATGACAACTTTTGAGCAACTTTTTATAGCTCAAGCAAGTTTTGTCCTTATAAACAAATAACCACATTGTAGGTTCTTCTAAGGCACACATGTGCTCATATTGCAAAAAAACTCCTATTCCAACTTTCTAACAACATGGAAAATCAATGACCTCCAGATGAAATCATTCCCTAGGTTATTGTACCATTCAAATCAATAACCAAAAATGAACCTTTAAGACCTAACCTATGCCTAGGCACACAAGCATGAGCTAAGGCTCTTATTATACTTACATACTTCTTTTGAGAAGTTCAACACACCAAAAATGTAATGGCGAGAGCTCTTGGAAGGGTGCTCCTGCACCATATTCCCCCCCTCAGCACAAACTAGGGTACTTTGGGGTCAAGAAGAGTCGAATCAATACCAAACTTCTTGAACTATCCTTCCTCAACCTAGGTGGCTTTAGATTTAGGTTGATCCTTCCATTTGATCAAATGATCCATGTAGACTTGATGCCTTGTAGCTTTCTTTACTCTAGATTCCAAGACTTTCTCTACTTTGGGTAGCCTCTTCTTTGGCATTGCATTGGTGTCAATGTCTTGTAGTACCCTTGGTGGAGTTATACCTTGTTGACTGGTATCTCCTTTGAATCTAATCAGATTTACAACATTAAACCCCAATGAGATGGCTAAGTCTGATGGAAAGTCCACTTTATAGGCATTCTCTCCATATTTAGCTATAACCTTACATGGGAAAACTCTTCTGATTTGGAGCTTAGTGGGCATACCCTTTTGCATCCTTGATTTGTTAAGGTGGACCATGACATAGTCCCCAATCTAAAATTGTACTTCTTTCCTCTTCTCATCCATTTTGGTCTTGAGTCTTTGAGTATACTCCAACATGGTTTTCCTCACTTGTTCTTGAACCTCTTTGATAGTTTGAGTAAAATTTTTAGCTTGTCCACTTTTTAACTCCATAGGACCTAAGTCTCTTAACTCACTCACTCCTTGAGCGTGTCTTCCATACACTATCTCAAAAGGACATCTTCCTATGGTCTTATTGATACTATCATTGTAAGCATATTCAACCTGAGGTATAATAAGATCCCAAGTCTGCCCATCCTCCTTTGTCAAGCACCTTAGCAAGTTACCAAACACCCTATTGATGAATTTAGTTTGACCATCAGTTCGAGGATGATATACTGAACTGAAAGATAGATTAGTTCCCAACCTTTTCCATAAGGTTTGCCAAAAATGACCCATGAACTTGATATCCCTATCAAACACATACTTAGAGGGATTCCATGATTCTTAACTATCTCCTTGAATAAGAGATGCGCTAAATAACTTTCATCATGAGTAGTTTTACACGGAATGAAATGAATCATTTTAGAGAAACTATCTACTACAACATAGATGCTATCCATACCTAATTTGGTTCTAGGGAGTCCAACCACAAAGTTCATACTTACACATTCCCAAGGCCTATTTGGAATTGGCAAAGGTTGATAGATTCCTGCATTGCTTGAACCTCCTTTAGCTATTTGGCATATTCCACATTGCTCAACATATCTTCGTACATCCCTTGCTAGCTTAGGCCAAAAGTAGTATCTCTGTACTAACTCCAATGTTTTGTTTAT
This sequence comes from Cupressus sempervirens, assembly GCA_028749045.1. Lineage (NCBI taxonomy): Eukaryota > Viridiplantae > Streptophyta > Pinopsida > Cupressales > Cupressaceae > Cupressus > Cupressus sempervirens. The sequence goes on from CM053790.1 coordinate 786,388,750, forward strand.
GCCAAAATGTCCACTCAAGATAGCATTATGCTTCTCTTGAATTATACTTTCCCTCATGGATCCCTTAGGTACACATAACTGATTACCTTTAAACAACAATATATTTTGAAGGGTATAATCTGCAAACTCGCCATGAAAATGGTTCTCAAACTCTAGGCATACTTTGTAGGCTTGGGAGAAGTCTTCATCTTCCTCATATATGTCTTTGAAACTTGCTATTCCAATGCTTTGCAGTTGTACTTCTTGGATAGTCAACAAGTTTCTACTCAAGGCATTTGCTACCTTGTTGTGCTGCTCCTTCTTGTGCTTAATTGTGAAGGTGAAAGATTGGATATACTCCATCCACTTCAAATGCTTATTACTAAGCTTCTCTTGAGTATTTGTGTAGCTTAAAGCCTGATTATCAGTAAAGACAATGAATTCCTTAGGTAGAAGGTAATGCCTTCACTTCTTAAGAGATTGTACCAATGCATACAACTCCAAGTCATAAGCTAAATACTTCTTCTTTTCCTCATTGAGTTTCCCACTAAAGAATGCTACATGCCTTCCTTCTTGACTCAATACACCCCCTACTACTACATTACTTACATCACATTCAATGGTGAACAACTAATCAAAAGTAGGTAAGAGTAAGATAGGTTTTGTAGCTACCTCTTGTTTCAATGTTTGAAATGCCTTCTCTACTGCCTCAGTCCATTTAAACTTTGTTTTCTATCCTCCTTTGATGGTGTCTAGTATTGGTGCACAAATCCTAATGAAGTTCCTTACAAACTTTCTATAGAATTGTGCCAAGCCATGAAAACTTCTAACCTCAGTCCCTATTTTAGGGGTAGGCCAATCCAATATTGCTTCCACCTTGCTTGGGTCTATTTTTAGATTACCCTTGGACACTAAAAAGCCCAAGTAAACTAGTTCTTGCTACATAAAGACACACTTTTCGAAATTAATGGCTAGTTGCTCTTCCTGGAGTCTCTTCATGACCAACCTCAAATGTTCAAGGTGCTCTTCTTTTTTTTCTCTATAGATGAGTATGTCATCTAGATACACTACCACAAATCTACCTATGAAGTCCTTCAAGACCTCATTCATCAATCTCATGAAGGTGCTTTGATGGTGTCTTGTATTGGTGCACAAATCCCACTGAAGTTCCTCACAAACTTTCTATAGAATTGTGCCAAGCCATGAAAACTTCTAACTTCAATCCCTATTTTAGGGGTAGGCCAATCCAATATTGCTTCCACCTTGCTTGGGTCCATTTTCAAATTACCCTTGGACACTACAAAGCCCAAATAAACTAGTTCTTGCTCCATAAACACACACTTTTATAGATTAACGACTAGTTGCTCTTCCTGGAGTCTCTTCATGACCAACCTCAAATGTTCAAGGTGCTCTTCTTTTGTTTTTCTATAGATGAGTATGTCATCTAGATACACTACCAAAAATCTTCCTATGAAGTCCTTCAAGACCTCTTTCATCAATCTCATGAAGGTGCTTGGGGCATTGGTAAGCCCAAATGGCATTACAAGCCATTCATACAATCCATTTGTGGTCTTAAAAGAGGTCTTCCATTCATCACCCTCCTTGATTATAATTTGGTGATAACCACTCTTTAAATCCAGCTTGGTAAAGTACACAACACCTCCTAAACAATCCATTAGGTCTTCTATTCTTGGAATTGGGAATCTATACTTGATAGTGATCATGTTAATGGCCCTTGAATCTATGAAAAGTCTCCATTTTCCTCCTTTCTTGGATGCTAAGACCACTGGGACCGCATATGGACTAATACTCTTCTTAATCAACCCTTGATCCAATAATTCTTGCACTTGTCTTTCCACTTCCTTATTTTGATCTGGAGTAAGCTTATAGGGTGCTTTGTTAGGCAGAGATCCACTGGGTACAAAGTCAATTTGATGGTTGATTTCTCTTTTAGGTGGTAGTATTGCTGGTGTACCATTTGAAATAATGTCCTTGAAATCATCAAGAATCTGTTGCACTTCAAGAAGTATTGGCTACAACTTCTTGTCTTACTCCTTTGGCTTCACCAAAATAGCACACCCTATGGTCTCCTCATCTTGTAATGCTTGCAAGAACTCTTTACCACTACTAAGTAACACACTAGCTATTTTAGAAGTTTCCCCTTCATTCTCTGTTAAGGACTGAATTTTGAAAGTCCTTCCATCCTTCTTGAAAGAAATGACATTCTCCTCTCCATCATAGATCACCTTCCTATCAAATTTCTGTGGTCTTCCCAATCGAAGATGGCATGCATCCATGGGTAAAACATCACAAAGAACTTTGTCTTTATAGACTCTAATAGGAAATTGCACCCATGTCTGCCCATTAACTAGTAAGCTTTGCTTTTGATTCAACCAAGTCACCTTGTAGGGATTTTCATGGGGAACCTTTGTAAGTTTCAGAGTCTTTGTTGCTTCCTCTGATATGATATTATCCATTGACCTTGAATCCACTATAACCTTGCAAACTTTGCCTTGGATCTTGCACTTAACTCTAAAAAGAGCCCTCATCTATTTGGGTTCGCTTTGATTAGGCTACCTTATAAGTACCTTCCTAATCATCAAGTTCTCACCCATTTCTAATTCTAATTTGCTGACTTCATTAGTACATGAGCTGTTGCTATCTTCTTGGGGATAAGCTACCCTCTTCTCATTACTTAAGGTTGATGGTTTATCAGGACACCTGTAGGTAGGGTGCCCAAGCTGTCCACATTGATAGCACTTGATGGTGGCAAAGTAGGAGCTGCTCCTTCCTACTCCTCTTCCTTTGTTTCCTTGAGAACCTCTTCCTCTACCAAAAGATCCTCTTGTACTAATTTTTAGAACTTTTTTGCAAGAGTATTGTCTCCCCTTGGTTTCTTGATTTACCACCTCTACTAGAATTACCTCTTTGACTCCCTCTAGAGTCTCTACCTCTTCCTCTATTCTTATAAGTACGGTCCTACTTTCTTTTTCCTTTCTCTTCCACCTTTAAGGCCATTTGATAACAATGATGAGCTATTTTAGGAGAGATAAGGCTCATGTCTTCTTGAATAGACCGCTTGAGCCCATTCAAATATCTTGCTAACCTGATACATTCATCTTCTACCACTTTAGACCTTAAGCATAGCTTTTGGAATTATTCAATATAAGAGTGCACATCCATATTTTTTTGCCTCACATTTTGTCTCCTTATTTCATAATCTTCAGGAATGTAGGCTTGTTTGATTTTAGCCACTGTACCTTTCTAAGTAACAATAGGACCTTTTCCTTCTTTTTCCCTCTCTGTTTGAACAAATTTCCACCAGGTAAGAGTAGTACCTCTCAACTTTGACCTTGCCACCTTGACTTTCTAATCATCAAAGACACTATCAAATTCAAAATGGTTCTACATTCCTTCAATCCATTCCATGATGAGATCAAGATCCATCTTGCTACTGAATAGAGGAATACCTTCCAAGGCTTTGCTATTTATTGCCTTGATTGCCTTCAAGAAAGGCTCTTCTAGTAAAATAGGGTCTAGTGTTGGAGTTTCTTCTTCCAACAATGTCTTTCTCTTTAGCTTCCTTCTCTTCTTTTTTCTCTATCTTGTCCTTGACTTTTTCTATGGTGTCTTGGAGCTCACTCAACAATTGTTCAAGTTGTGCCAGTCTTTCTCTCAAAGACCTATTGTCTTCTTCTTGCTCTTCTACCTTTCTTTCTTGTTCTTTGACCTTCTTGGCCAAGTTAGCATTGGTTACCATTGTGTTAGAATGACTGGATTCACTCGGTGACTACATTCACCTTTCTTTGCTCTTGCTCTGTCCCACACCTTTGTAGGCTCTGATACCAATTTGATGGGGAGGCTTGGGATAGACTAACTAGTCCATGCTCCTGATCCATAGTTAGGATCTAAGTGTTCTTCTAACACCTTTGATGATCTCTAGGATTCCTTATTCACTCAAGGATCCCCTAACCTACCCAAACCTACCCACCAAGTCAAGACTTCCAACTTCTCAACATTCCAAGGTTATTGCCAAGAAACCAACTCCCTAAAGGCTTAATAAGGGTCATATAGGGTTCTACAAATTTACCAGTTCTAATAGGAATTGTGATGAGTTTTAAGGAGGTTTTACAAACTATTTCACATGATCAAAGTGATGGAAAACTTGGGTTGACACCTAATTAAAAACTTCCTTCACAAAAAGGCTACTAGAGGAGCCCCAATTAGGCCTCCTTGCGAATTTCTAGGACTTTCACCAACTTTATCTTGAGGTTTCATCAAAATTAGTAATAAGAAAAATTTCTAGCAATGATCCATTCTCATAGATTTTTGAGGTCTCGAGTCTTCAAATGACCTTACAACAGAGATGCTAAAAACAAGGGTTTTTAAGGGTTTGTGCAACCTCCCTACTGTCCCCACTTTTACAACACCTTCTACAGCTTGTCAAAACTTCTCCTTCACAATATAGCAACTATTAACACTCCTCTTGAATCCCTCCAAAGGGAAATTCATGAAATTGTTTCCTTTGCTCTTGAGAGTTCTTTATCTGTTGTTTGTTTCCAGCCAGGCACTGCCTAGCTCACCTAGGGCTTGGTCAAACAAATGTTTGCACTTATTTTCTAGGCCCTTTCCTGCATGTAAATATACATTAGGGTCTTTAGTCCTATAATTCAAAATTCCATGGAATTCCCACCATGGAAACAAGATCTACAACCCCATTATTGCAAAGTGCTTCAAAACTAGCAGAGCACTGTCACTTTGAAAGAAATTATCAAAATACTTGCAAAAATTGAACACAAACCTAATCTAATGCACACAAAAGGAAGAAAAACAACTATATACAATATCCTATCAACAAAATCCACAAAAACTTCACTATTGATTCCATGAATTAACAAAAACTAGTGATTGTCATTGGAATTCAATACATAGTTTGCTATATCTGTACTGTAGTAGTATATCAATAACCACCAACCATTGATTAGGGTTCCTTAGGCCTTAAATAGTCTCCTCCCTGGTGTATGGGTTGATTTAGGGCCTTATTTTAGCCATTTAACAAGTTATACTTTTGCAAAGAAAAAATTGCTCAGCAACTTTGGAGCAAATTTTTGTTGACCAAGCAATTTTTGCTCCTACATTACTAATACCATTGCTAGGTCTTCCCAAGGAATTATTGGGCTTTAAAACTCCACCAATTACAACATCTAAGACCTTCAAGCTCACAATGACGTAAAGATTTTAAGATGACAACTTTTGAGAAACTTTTTATGGCTCAAGCAAGTTGTGTCCTTTCAAACAAATAATTTCATTGTAGGTTCTTCTAAGGCATACATGTGCTCATATTGCAACAAAAAATCCTATTCCAACCTTCTAATGACATGGAAAATCAATGACCTTAGGATGACATCATGCCCTAGGTTATTGTGCCATTCACATCAAAAACCAAAAAGGAACCTTTAAGACCTAACCTATGCCTAGGCACACAAGCATGAGCTAAGGCTCTTATTATACTTAAATTCTTCTTATGAGAAGTTTAACACACCAAAAATGTAATGGTGAGAGCCCTTGAAAGGGTGCTTCTATACCAAGAAAGAACATAGAGCAAGTGAATGCACATAGAAAACTAAGTTTGAAGGAAAGTGTTTCAATTGCAGCAAACAAGGGCACAAATATTTAGAATGCAAGACCAAGAAATGGAACCCAATAGAACAAGTTGTGAAAGCTATGTTTGGTTGGGATTACAACACATGGTGCAAATTTTACTTGTGTCATGTGTATGGGTACATTGGAGAAAATTGCATAAAACTCATATGAGGAATAAAGACCCTACAAGGAGATGTTTTGTATGCAAAGAATTTGGTCATCTAGCCAAGAACTATATGAATCAAGCTGCAGTTGAAGACGAGAAGAAAACAAAGGCTGACAATATCATAAGTCAAATGAGGCAACAATGGGTAACGAAATCTTTAGAGAATGCAAGCCAAAATCATGAAGGTACTAACGCCCAAGTCAATGATTTGAGTGATCTAATCACTGCAAACTAATTATCCATGGAGATCAGTGGAACTATGATTCAAAGGAAATACCTCATATCAGTTCTAGTTAGCAAGCAAGAAGATCCATATCAACATTTCAGATGCATTGGGATTATCGAGTTGGATGACAATTTAAGTAGTATCTTAGGCCTAGTCGAGCAAGGTTGGGTTGCATGACCTTATCGAGAAAGGTTGGGTTGCATGAACTTACCAAGAAAGGTTGAGTTGCATGACCTAACTAAGCTTGGATGTAGATGGTGATTTTGGAGTTCTAACTAAGTTTAGAAGGCCAACCTAACCAAACGTGTACTTACCAAATTGAAGATCAAAGGTATCTGCCAAGTTGATGAATTAACCGAGTATCTTATGCCTGTCGAGTTGAACATGTTGTCATTGAGATGTCTATAGTGAAATATATTAATGGTGACTTAAAGATATATTTTGATTAAAAGGGAAGAATCAAAGGTTTTTTTTTGTTCACCTTGAATTTTAGAGCAAAACAACCAGAGCATCCTTGAGTCCCCGAAAAATTTAGAGAAAATTTATCATGAATTATCCTTCTACCACCAAGCATTATGGCATCTTCATCTAGTAGAAAAGTCAAGAAGGGATCTGAGATGTTGGTTAGAAAAGTTGAGCCTGAAACCCTAACGTTTAAACTTTGTCCTACAATTGTAGAGGAACTGGACCTAGTTGGTGTGCAATCACAAATTCCACTGAAGGTACTCTTGATTCATGAAATTAGGTTATTTTACCACTATTAAATTCAAGAATTGGGTACTATGGAACTAAATCAAGCATATGAGGCATTATGTGTGGATGGGAACTTGAAACTAGAGCATAAGCACTTGAAAGTGAAGGGTTTAACAAACATTCTACATATGTCAAGGGATTCCCAAGTTAAATGGATTAGGTTTATCCTGATTTGTGTTTACAACATGCAATTATAACTTGACCAACCCATCTAGATAATAAAGAAAATGATTCATAGGTTTACTGGGTTGCCCATTACCAACAAAGGAAAGACTACAAAAACCTTAGGTCAGGTTGAACTGGAAAAGAAGACTCTTGCTGAGTGGGATGACAAAGGAATGAAGCTTTTTTTTAGTGACATGGAAATTAAGTTTAGAATTCATCTAATTACACACAAAATTTATAGTTCCATCTGACTAAACAATGTTCCATGTGAAGCTATAGACCTAGCATACAAAATGGTAAAAAATAATCTAATCTTTTGACCTTGCCAAGTTGCAACTGAACTGGTTGAGCAAGAATATGGAGAGCATCTGAGTGTCCAAGAAAAATCCATGTAATTTTGGCTCACTCTTGTGATGTAGGAGAAGCTTAGGTTTATGTATTATCCTTCTCATTTGTGTTCATTTTTCCAATTGTTGCTGAGTTGAAGTCATTTCCGATTGCTAGTAAGTTTGTAGTATCAATCGAGTTGCAATTATCCTAGGTTGTGTTAACCTTCTTGTTTTTGTGTTATCCCATCTCACTCTTTAGTATTGGCCGAGTTATACAGTGTGTGCTAAGCTATCCAGTGTGTGCTGAGTTATCTAGTATTGCTCAAGTATTCCTTCATGTGCTGAGTGAGCCTATTATTTGTTGACACTCAGTTCCTTCTTTTGTTGGGTTTTCTATGTTTTCATTCTTAGTGGGAGCTGACTTGTGTGTTTAATTCTGATTGTGAATTTAATGATAAGATATTCTCTTGGGATGTGTGGAGACCATTTTTAGGTTGGCCTTTCTATTATGTAATGTTCTAGAATCTTCTATAAGCCATTTTTGAAAGTATAAATAAGGTGTTTAGGCTTAGGTTAGAAGTAGATAAGTTGGAGAGAAGTTGTAGAGAACTTGGAAAGAAGTTCTGGAAGTGTGAATTTGAAGTTGGATTGTGGATCTTGAATGTATTTTATATCTGGCCATAACCCAAAAGGCCTTACAATTAGGCATGTATGTTGATTACTTAAAAATTCAATAAAAGTGTTTCGATCTCTCTCTCTCTCTCTCTCTCTCTCTCTCTCTCTCTCTCTCTCTCTGGTGTTGTTCTATTTGTGTGTTTTCTTCCATTATGTTTACTTTGCAAGGTGGTTTGGATTGTTGGGTGTGCCTTTGGTCCTATTTCTTCATCTCTCCTTGTGTCAGGTGGTATCCGAGCTTGAGATTCATCCTTGTGGAGATTGGATCATGTAGAACCCTAAGTGGATTTGGTTGTAGAGTTGCAGATCTAAGGATTTGATCTATAACTTGAAAATTGTTATGATCTTACATGAACTTGATTTGTAAATATGGTTGAGGAAATATTGATAATGTCATAGTGGATACATTGAGACAAATTGCAGCCATATTAGATGCTATGGAGATAGCCTAGAGGAGAGGAGTGCATCTTGATTATGTGAGTGATGATGAATCAATAGCACCAAACTCTATTATGGAACTTGAGGAAGATCAAGACCAGGAAAGATTGTTGAGAGTTTTGTCTAGGGCACATTCGAAGCTTGTTGTAGAAGTTGTTCCCTGTGATGGAAAATTGGAAACCAATGATGTGTTGGATTGGATCTCTGATATGGAGAAGTTCTTTGAGTATGAAAATACTCTTGATAATAGGAAGGTGAAACTTGCAATTACTAGGTTGAAAGTTCATGCTTCACTATGGTGGGAGAATTCGCAAGCTGGTAGACAATGAAGAGGAAAGGGGAATATCAATACTTGGCAAAAAATGGTGAACAAGGTAAAGAAAAAATTCCTTCCTACTGATTACCAAGTTAGCTTGTTGAGAAAGATGAAAAATTTGAGGCAAAGAGACATGACTGTGAAAGAGTATACTAAGAGAGATCTAGAATTCAAGATGAAATAAATTTTGTAAAATTGGAAAGTGTGAAAGAAGCATAACAATATGCCTTAAAAGATGAGGATATTTTGACAAAGGAGCATGAACAAAGACAAAGAGGTAGAGGTGGTAGATTCTAGAGAGGTGGAGGTAGACCTTATGATGGATGTGGCAGATCTGACAGTTCTATGCAGGATGATGAAGGCAGGACTGAGTGGAAAGGTGGTGATTCCTACCAAGGAGGTATAGTTCTTATCGAGGAATAGGTAATTCTTATTCTAGAGGTGGTTTCTATGGTAATTGTTTTAGATGTGGTAAAGAAGGGCATATATCTTTTGAATGTAGATCTTTTGAGAGTGGGAAAAGTAACAGAAATGCTATGATTCAAGGAGAAACTAAGGGTTCACTGAGTGGACCTAAGGCTGGAGAAAATCTGATGGTGAGAAGAAACTTATGTGATAAGGGAAGTGACGAGGAACCTATTTTAAGAAGTCTTTTCAAAACTAGATATAAGATGGCTAGAAAATGATGCAACGTGATCATTGATAGTGGAAGTTCTATACATTTGGCATCGGAATAGTTGGTTACAAATTTACAGTTGCAAAGGCTGAAGCATCCTAAACCCTATCATGTTTCATGGATCAAAGATGAGCATAAGATATTGGTAAGTGGTGAAGTTCAAGATTGGGTATTACTTTGATGAAGTTTTGTGTGATATTATGCCTATGGATTGTTGTCATATTTTGTTGGGTAGACCTTGGAAAAATGATAGATATGCTATACATGATGGAAGATTGAATCAATATTCTTTTTGGGTGAATGTGAGAAAGAAAATGTTGTTGCCTTTGATTGAAAGTCTAGATGAGGTTAATTTTACTACTATTCAAGTTTACATGGTTAATGGAAAGCAATTTGAAAAAAAAAGTGAAGAAGAATCAAGTCTATTTTTCCATAATCTCTAGAGGACTAAGTTTTGGTAGTAATGACCAAGCATTAGAAGCTGATAATGACTAAGTACTATTAGAAATTAAAAACTTTCTAAATGAGTATCAAGAGATTGTTGTAGAGGATATTCCTGATGGTTTACTGCTAGTGAGAAGTATAAGTCATTGCATGGATCTTATTCTTGGAGCTAGTTTGCCAAATGAAGCACCATATAGATTAACACCTACATAGAATGAAGAACTTAATAGATAAGTGCATGAATTTTTGTAGAAGAGATTAATTAGAGAAATTTTGATTCCATGTGTTGTACCTATTGTATTAGCACCTAAAATGAATGGAGAATGTGTACTAATTCTAGAGCTATTAACAAGACCATAGTGAAATATAGGTTTCCTATGCTGAGGATGGATGACATAATGGATCCTTTGAGTGGAGCAAAGTATTTTACCAAGATTGATTTGAAGAGTGGCTATCATCAGATCAAAATCAAAGAAGGTGATGAATGGAAGACTACTTTCAAGACAAAAGATGGTTTGTATGAATGCTTGGTTATGCCTTTTGGTTTGACTAATGCACCTAGTACTTTCATGAGATTGATGAATTAAGTTCTCAAGAGATTTTTGGGTAAGTTTGTGATTATTTATTTGGATGCCATTCTAATATTCAATAAGACTAAGGAAGACCATCTTGAGCATTTTAGACAAGTATTGCAAAGATTGAAAGAGAACTTGATGATTTATCTAAAAAAGTGTTCTTTTATGCAATAGGAGATTGTGTATTTGGGATTTGTGATTTCAGCTGATGGTTTGAGAATGGATCCTAAGAAGGTTAAAGTAATTTTGGAATGGCCTACACCTAAGAATGTGGGTGAGGTAAGATCATTTCATGGTTTGGCTAGTTTTTATAGAAATTTTATAAGAAATTTTAGTTCTTCTTGTAATGCTATGACTAAGACAGTCAGAGGAGAGAAAAAGGAATTCAAATGGACACATGGAGCTGATAGGAGTTTTGATACATTGAAGAAAAGGATTGTTGAGCTGCCTATATTAGCTTTTCCTGATTTCAATAAGGTATTTCAAGTTGAATGTGATGTAAGTGGTTGTGCAATAGGAGATGTATTCAGTTAAGAAGGTAAACCTGTTGCTTTCTTTAGTGATACATTGAATGATGTTAAAAGGAAGTATTTTATGTATGATCAAGAGTTTTATGCTATTGTTCAAGCATTGAAGAAGTGGAGACATTATTTGATTCCTAAGGAGTTTGTGTTATATACTAATCATAAAGCTTTATAGTACTTGGGAAGTCAACATAAATTGAATTAGAGACATATGAAATGGGTTGAGTATTTGCAGAGTTTTGCATTTGTGATTAAGCATAAGAGTAGAGTCAGACTGAGTTGTTGATGCATTAAGAAGAAGATGTTCTTTGTTGACTGAGATGAAGGTTGAAATTCTTGGTTTTGATGAAATGAAAGAGTTGATGATATTGACCTTGATTTTTTTGAGGCATGGAGAGAGTGCAGAGCACCAAATCTATCTAATCACATGAGTAAGTATGATGAATATTTTATTCAAGAAGGTACGTTGTTCAAAAAAATTTAGTTGTGTATCCCTATAAGTATATGAGAATTAATTTGATTAAGGAAAAGCATAGTGGTGGATTGGTTGGACATTTTGGAATTGATAAGAGATTGAGTTTGCTGAAGGAGAAGTATTATTGCTCACAAATGTAGAAGGATGTTCAAAAGTTTGTGAAGAGTTATGGAGTTTGTCAAGTTGAAAAAGGAGTAAGTTAGAATACTAGATTGTATACACCTATTTTTAGTCCTAATAAACCTTGGAGTGATATTAGTATGGATTTTGTTCTTGGATTGCCTAAGACAACAAAAGGGTATGATTCTATATTTGTTGTGGTGGATAGATTTTTTAAAATGGCTCATTTATACCATGTAAGAAGACATCAGATGCTGAGCATATTGCTGAACAATTTCTTCAAAGAGATTGTTAGATTGCACGTATTACCAAGAAGTATTATTTCTGACAGAGATAGTAAGTTTGTTGGTTATTTTTGGAGAACTTTGTGGAAGAAGATGGGTACTGAGTTAAATTTTTTTTCTACATTCCATCCATAGACTAATGGACAAACAAAGGTTGTGAATAGAAGCTTGGGTAATTTACTAAGATGCTTAGTTGGAGATGAACCACATAATTGAGAAATGGTATTGGTACAAGCTAAGTTTGCATATAATAATTCTATGAATAGAAGTATAGGGAAGACACCTTTTGAGATTGTTACTGGAATGCAACCTAGAGGAGTATTAGATTTAAGGGATGTTGCTGGTGAAGAGAAGAGAAGTGCTGCAGGAGAAGAATTTGCTGATTTTATGGAATCTTTGCATAAGGAAGTGAAGTTGAAATTGGATCAAAGTAATTATAAGTACAAGGAGAATTCTGATAAGTCTAGAAGACATAATTTTTTGAAGTTGGTGATGAGGTGATGGTTCATTTGAAGAAAGGAAGATTTCCAGTTGGAACATATAGTAAGTTGAAGATGAAGAAGTTTGGACTTTGTAAGAGCTTGAAGAAGTTTGGTAGTGGTAATGCTTATGAAGTGTAGTTACCTAATGACATGAATATATCTCATATATTCAAAGTTGGTATATGTATAAGTATCATGAGTCAGATGATGAAGTTGATGTACCTGATGATTATCCTAAGAAGTAGATTGAAGAGCTTGACCAGATATTGGATTAGAGAGTTGGTAAAAGCACAAGAGGAAAAGACTATTATGAATATTTGGTAAAGTGGAAGAACATACCAGTTGAAGATGCTACTTGGATTTTTCAATCTAAGTTGGATTCACTTTAGGTTGTGACATCTCAATGATTCAAGAGAATCATTTCTTTCTACCCTGGTTGCCTGATTTAGGAGCATCTTGGGTTGACATGTTATCTTGGTCATTTGTGTTCATTTTACCAATTGTTGCTGAGTTGCAGTCATTGCCAAGTTGCAATAATTGTCAAGTTGTAGCAATTGTTGAGTGCCAAGAATTTTGCAATATCAACCAAGTTGCAGTTATCCCAAGTCATGTTAACCTTCTAGTTAGCGTGTTATCCCATTTCACTTTGCAGTATTGATTGATTTATATAGTGTGTGTCGAGTTATCCAGTATTGGTTGAGTGTTCCTTCATGTGCTAAGTGACCTTGTTATTTGTTGATGCTCGGTTCCTTTTTTTGTCGAGTTGTCTATGTTTTGGTTCTTAGTAGGAGCTAACTTGCGTTTGTAATTCTGATCACGACTTTAATGATAGGATATTGTCTTGAGATGTGTGGAGACCATTTTTAGGTCGGCCTTTCTATTATGTAATGTTCTAGAATCCTTTATAAGTTGTTTTGGAAAGTATAAATAGGGTGTTTAGGCTTAGGTTAGAAGTAGAGAAGTTGGAGAGAAGTTGTAGAGAAGTTGGAAAGAAGTTCTAGAAGTGTGAATTTGAAGCTAGACCATGGATCTTGAATGTATTTTGTATCTGGCCATACCTAGAAGGCGTTATAGCTGGGCATGTATGTTGATTACTTGAAAATTCAATAAAACTCTCTCTCTCTCTCTCTCTCTCTCTCTCTCTCTCTCTCTCTCTCTCTCTCTCTGGTGTTGTTCTCTTTGTGTGTTTTCTTCGTTTACTCTGCAAGGTGGTTTGGATTGTTGGGTGTGCCTTTGGCCCTAGTTTTTCATCCCTCCTTGTGTCATCTTGACATGCCTATTATTTTATGTTAAAAATTTATTTCCTTCCAAAGACATTGTAGTATGGAAGAAGGATATACCTATTGTATATCAAATTAATAAATATATAACTGAAATGGGAGATAATTTTGAGAGCATCATGGATGCATATTTTGAAAATATATAACTGAAATGGGAGATAATTTTGAGAGCATCATGGATGCATATTTTGAAATCTTTAAGGGAAGGATGCAGAGTAGGTTTAGAATACCTAAGAAACTAGTTAATGATTATGAAAAAGACACATGTTTCCTTGTAGACTATGACAAGGTACATATTCAAGCAGGTAGGCCAAGAGTGGCATGGGTAAAACTTCTTGGTTATGAGGTAAACATTAATGACACTAGAGATATCATTAAGGCTCTTGTCAATGATCTTATGGATCCAAAGGAACCATATTTTGGCACATATGAGGAGGCAAAGACTAGGATTTCTCTAGAAATCAAGATTCCTCAAATTTTAAAGAGAGGAAGAATGAAAGTTGAAAAGACTCAAAAGGAAAGCAAGAAATTTGGTTTCCCTCTTATGCTCATAGAAGGTAAGGGTGATGATATTGAAGATGAAGAAGGAGAAGAGGTACATGAAGAAGAAGAAGAATCATAAGAAGAAGAGCTTCCTAAGAAAAAGGGGAAGGCTACAGTTAAAAGAGCTACAAGGTCCTCACCTGCAGTTTTCATAAGAAGACCTACTAAATCTAGGAAGAAGCTCAAACTTTAGGATGGAAAAGAAGATGAAGAAGAAGAGTAGAAAATAATATTCAAAAGGTTCTCCCCCATATTTGAAAAAATACTAAGAATACTCCAAGATGGTGGAGGTATGACTGATTTTAAGTTTCTTAAATATGAGACTAGAAGGAAGAACAAAAGAAAATAGAAGAAGCCTTAGTGGCAAAAATGGCTAAGTGGAAATACTCTCTAGAGGAGCTAAACAAATAGGTTGCAGATATTATACTAAAGGTAGTTGCACATCATTGAGAAAATGCAGTAATAGTTGCCAAGGATATCAAGGAACAAAGCTTGATAAAGCTAATGCCCAATATTTTAGACAAGGAAGTGAAGGAAGCATTGATCAAGAATGAACAAAAGTTGACTCCTAAGTTCAATGTATTCCTAATTTTGTCAAATAATATTGAACCTATGGTGAAATCAAATACAAACACATGGAAAAACATCTATGGATTGCATGTTGTAAAGTCTACTAAGGAGGTTGTACAAATTGATGATGTGGATAATGAGAAAGATGATGAAGAGGACAGGGATGATCAAATAGAGGATCTACCCGAGATTCAAGATATTCAATATTTAGACCCTAAGAAGATTGAAGAAGAGGTAATGGCCTCCCTTCCTAATTTTTTGAGCAAAACATTAGTTATATTAGGTTCAGAGATAGCTGCAACTAAGTCACAGACAATTGAGTTAAACATTGTTCCACCGAGCTCTCAATTGACTGCTGGAGCTATCTTACCAAGTTCAATGATGAGTGTTGTTACTACCACATCATCTACTGAGCAATAGGCTCCACTCTTCATAGCATCAAGCCAGACCAAGCCATAGCAAGGTATTCTAAGTACCCCTGCTACTATTGTTGTTTCTACAATCAGTAATGTTTTTCTGCTACTAGTGTCTCCATAGTAAGTGCAATGAAAATTGAGGTTAAGCCTGAACCGAGCATCGAGGATTTAAATAAAGGAAAGGAAATTGTTCCTTCATCAATTCCAAAGGAAAAGGGTAAAGAGTTAGAAGCCTCAATTAATGAAATTGACCTAAATGAGGATATAGTAATTCCATATTGGGATACCTCCAATCTTAGTCCTGAAGAGATGGATACCCTTGGAGAGCTTTGGAAGAAAAGGGAAAAATAACATAAGCTAAGAGAAAAAAGAGAGAAAAGGAATCAAGTGCTAGAAGACATAAAAGGTTTATTTGTTGATGCACTTAGTATTCAAATTGATGAAAAGAAACCTATATTGGACCAACTTGTTGACATAGTTCACAAGTTTAATGAAGATATGAATGGACAAGAAAAACTACTACAGAAGGTAGAAAGAAAATTTGATAACAAAGTTTTGGAGAAGTTGGGACAAAAGATTTCCATTGATCAAGTATAATTGTCCACTATTCTTGTTACTTTTGAGAGTTATGTAAATAATGTTGTTTACTTGTTTGTAAAGTTAAATGATACTACAAATTTCACCAAGGAAATCAAGGATAAGTTAACAAAGATAGATATTGATCTAAAGGAAAGTGCACATCGGTTATCACTTAACCCAAGCACTAGCTCTACACATTTTGTGAAGATTAGGTATCTAACAAACTTATAGGTAGAGTTATTAAGAGAATAAGAAAGAATCTGGGATACATTGATAGACATTAAGAGTATGATGACTCCACACATGGATATAATGCAACAACACATTGCTCATGCAAAGACATTAATCCATGACAACACATTTTCTATTACTGATCATATTCAATAGAATTATCAACTGAAGTACAGATAGCTTTGCATACTTCTAAAATTTTGCAAGATAATCAGGACAAAACCATGTCTATAATTTTGAAGGCATAGTGATTTCCTTTCACATTTTGGTGTTACCTTGTAAATATGCATTTATTTTTCGCATTTGTGTCAAAAAGGGGGAAATAGTTATATCATATAGGGGGAATATATCTATAAAAGGAAAATTATGGTTATACAACATGAAGGGAAATAAGGAATTTATGTACAACAAAGCTACAAAAATAGTTTTGAAAAATCAAACATAGAGTCAATGTCAGTCGAGTGTCAGTTCAATAGTCAAAATTGAGCTACAGATCCAAGATTATTGATAGGGGGATTTTTTACTTATATTTTTTAGTATTCAAAATTTTGGTACATGATAAGAGTTTTTTTTACTAATGCCAAAGGGGGAGATTGTTGACCTTATGGTCAAATCAATTTTTAATTAGTGCCTAAACACTTAGTTATTTGGTTGGTTACATTGCTACCGAGCTTCACAGTTTAAACCAAATTATTGTAGAGTAGTCGAGCTTCATAGTGCAAACTGAGCTTCACAATGTAAACCAAGTAGAAAATAGTGTTAACCAAGCTTCAATATCAGTTCCAAGCTAGTTGTGTTAACCAAGTAGAAGGAAGGTAGTGTTGATTGAGCTATAGTGTCAACTGAGCCCTTCAGTGTCAACCGAGTTCTATTGTGTTCATTGAGTCTTCAATGCTAATTGAGTTCATGACTACTCCTGAGTGATCAATGTGGACTGAGCACCAATGTCAACTGATTGCCAGAGCTTGCCAAGTTCACTATGTTTTCGAGTGTCAGAACATCACCCGAGTGGTCTTCAGAACCCAAGTGTTAGCAATGGCCTAACTTGGTGAAGATTGTTGAATATGCTATTGTAGCCAACACTAGAAGGTAATTATTTAGATTGGTATATATGTAAGCCATCTTATGTGACCCAAATGAAGAAGAGTATAACAAGTAAGAAGTAGAATGAATGTGAATTAGAAGACAGAGGCTACAAGAAGTATAAGGAACAACAAAGTCTCATCCATCACATAAAGGTGATTATTCTACATCAAGGAATTTCATACAACAAATCGAGTTGCAGAGCAGAGATCAACTACTAATTTATCCTAACAGGTACATCAGTCAAATTCTCTAATAAGGTGGAATAATAGTCCTTATTGCTCCTAACAGGGCAGATCACCAGAAGTGATCAATTATAAGCCTTAACAGGCCAACTTTATACTATTGTAATAACACTTTTTGGTATCATCCCCACCCTAGTTTTACTTTCTATTTGGAAGGTTTCTAGGCTACCAAATATTGTGTCAAGTGTTATGAATGTTTTATTACTTTAAGTCTTTCATGCATGCAATTAGATTAGAATAGTTTATGAAGGATTAATTGGTGAATTAAAGTTAAAGTTTTATTGGTTCTTGATTCACCCTCCCTCTTAGTCACCTAGCCTACTACACATTTCCAACATAACTATGTTCTGACACCGTATTTAGAGAAATGGAGAATTATAGATGAAACATAAATTTTTAAAACAAAATATATGATGCTCTTGTTCTTAATGTTTTTCAACCAAATAGAATAAAAATTTATAATAAGAAATAATCTATCTATTCGCTAAATTATAACAGTAATAAAATATAATATATCTAACAAACAATAAAAACCATATGCCATATTAATTATATATATTTGTTCATTAAAAATTTAATATTAGAACACCAAATTAATTTATGCACTCTAATATTCCTATTACCTAGACGTGAATGCTAATTCCCAACAAATATTCACTAGATTAGTCATGCTTAACAAATTTTGATGAGGACTTATGTCCACTACATCAACACTCCAAAGAAGACATGAATTGTCTCCTATCATCAACAACTATATATATATATATATATATATATATATATATATATATATATATATATATATATATATATATATATATATATATATATATATATATATATATATATATATCATTGTCAAGGCATAAATAATATCCTAATACAACATCACTCCAAAAACAATAGGAACATAATTGAATTATACTTCTAGAGCTTGATCAAGACATCAATAGAAATAATTTTGACATCAATGGAAATGCCAAATACATATTTTTATCAAGTGGAGGATTCATGGATGTTTACTCTTGCCGTAGAAGGCATGCAAGGTATACATAAAAGTTTAAAAAAAAAACTATATATATATATAGTTTACTTTTGTGTTTTATCCAACTTAAGCTATAAAACATTAACAACATGAAATATACATCTTAAAGATAACGAATTCAAATAGAGAATGGAGCTTAAGCTTCAGCAACAAGGGTGACTATTTTTTTTAGCACTAGGCACAATTATAGGATTAAAAGAAAGAATTGGAGGCTTCTTGTCTTTCATTGAATAGACTAAGGGTTTGTTTGGTTGGTGGAAGATGAGTGGAATTGATATTTGCAAAATCTGGATATGATTTTTTCTTACGTTTGTTTCAAAAATGACAAAATGGAATTAGAATTTCAAGCTTCTAATTTTACCTCAAAATCAGATTTCCAGTCTTCCCTCTCTAGAATAGGAATTGAAAATAAAAACTTGGGTTTAATTTTTGTGAAGTTGCTCAAAATGACATTGGACTTTTTTTGGCGTCTTCTTGTGATGGAAATCAAATTGATTCGAAGTTTAGTCATTCTCTACGTTCACCATTTCAATTCTAATTTCAGTTTGACGAACCAAATGTATAAAAATGTATCTTCCTAGACATCTTTCAAGCAAACCAAATGACTCTACAAAAATCGCAAATATGCTTTTGAAGATTTGCAAAAATCTCGATTTCTACAATTCCACGAACCAAACAAGTTCTAAGAGATTTTTCATGCACACAAGGGTCAGAGAATGGTGATTTTCAGTTGACATTTTATACACATTCCCTATTGCTCCATTTAGTGTTCACTCTTACCACAATAATTTTTGGTGTTCACAATTGATTGAATGCTATGCTTAATTATTCTATTAATAGAACCCTTTTAATACCAACAAAGTTTCACAATTGATATAATTACTAACTTTATCCTCTAACAACTATTAGTCTACTAGATGTTTCTTAAGTCAACTTTTAATTAATAAAATTTAATAAACTACAATTGAAGTCATTCACTTACAATATTTTTCAATTTAAAAATAAAATAAAAATCAAAGCTAAATATTTCTTTAAATTTAAGAAAAAGAATAAAAAATTAAAAGAAATCAAGGGGATGAAAATCATCACTTTGGAACAAATTTTCTGAGTTGATGTGGAAAAAAGCCTTACACTTTTTGTGGTCTTTGGCTGTTTTCGTTACATCACTAAATTTGTGATTGTGATTTGACATAGTGACTGAAATTCCTGAGCACTTGCGAAGATTTTTTTTCTCAAAAGAATGAATATGTCTTTGTAAGCTACGATTTCAATTGCCGTGTCTCATTTCTTCCAAGTTTGTCTACGTAACTTGGAAGAGATTCCGATCTAAACGGAGCTGACCGCTACATTCAAAATATAATTTTATCTGAATTTGACCGTGTATTATTTCTACTGCCTCACAAATTTTTAACATGTTTAACATTCAAAATGTGGGAAGAGTCGCACGGCAGAAGTTTCAAATTGTGTCTACAATTCATTATTCAGCTCCAATTATGTCTACTTAATTATGTTATAAAATGCAATTTTATGACATGACGACCATTCGCTTCTCATCGACGAATATATTTTATGCTTTGACAACGCATGTCTCACGGCTGCCTTCCTTGACTCGCCAAACTCTGGCAAATCTCGTCATGATTCTACGACAAGTCTGTGTGACTGCAGTTGCATCGAAATTGTTGGTGTTCTTCTTCCTTTCAATCTTTCAACAAATCATCTGGAAGGTCGCATTTTGCCGCATACAGCTTCTGCCTGGAAGGAGATAATTTTCCTGGATGTATCTAACAATGCATTACGCGGAGAGATACCATCAACTTGGCCACCTCGGATACAAGTGTTGCTGCTCAACAACAATTCACTCACGGGTAACATTCCTCCAATACGGCAGGATTTCTCTCCGTTGAAGGTATTAATCTGGCAAACAATCATTTCAATGGAATCATCCCTCCAAGTTTAGCAGCTTGCTCTAACCTTCTCGTCTTGAATTTGGGGGACAATAATTTGGAAGGAATGATGCCATCTGAGATTGGTATGCTAAGTCGGCTAGAGACACTAGTGGTAAAGAACAACAAGGTGACAGGGTCACTCCCTCCATCTATATCAAACTTCTCAGAATTGAATATTTTGGATCTCGGGGAGAACTTATTTAGAGGTGAAATGCCAAAGTCAATAGGTACTTTTTCAAATCTGCGAGTGCTTGCAATGAGGAGGAATAATTTTGAAGGTTGTATTCCTACAGAAATTGGGCAATTAAAAAGCCTACAAATCTTGGATCTTTCTTCAAATCACCTTTCAGGGCATATACCCCACAGTGTTTTCAATTTACCAGCAATGATAGCAGAGCCAAACCAGGAATTTAGCATGGTTCCATACTACTTGGAATATGATACATACGTGTATGAGAATGGATTACATATGGATTCCAAAGGCAGAGATGAGAATTATGCATATATTTTTCCTACCATGACATCTATAGATCTTTCATGCAATCAATTAAGTGGGGATGTTCCTTCTCATGTGGGAAAGTTGGAAGGGTTGAAGCTGCTCAACCTTTCTATGAATAATCTAAATGGTACTATTTCAAATAGCATTGTACAAATGAGTCAATTGGAGACATTAGACTTTTCAAAGAATAATTTTTCTGGACAAATTCCTCCAGATCTTGGTTCTTTGAGCTCTCTCGAAGCTCTCTACTTATCCAACAACAACCTTTCAGGAAGTATACCACAAGGAAAACAGATGGTAACATTTGCTAAATCATCATTTTCAGGCAATCCAAATTTATATGGCTATCCACTTCAAAAAAAGTGCTCTTAGCCAGAATTCGCTCCAGCTTCTCCTCCAATTTCTACATCTAATAATGAAGAAAACCAGAATAAAGAAAATTTGTGGTATTGGATTGGAGTTGGACTGTCATATGGAGCAGGTTTCGCAACAGTGATTTTATTTATTGTATTAAAAAGGACTTGGGGGTATACATACTTTAGTGGTGTGGACTTGCTCTTGAAGTTATGTTTCCCAGGGCTCTGTAAGTTGACATTATGAAGTTTAATTTGTTCAAATCAGACTAGTCAATATAGACGCATTATTATCTTCTACTTGTTTACATTTATGTGCTTTGTCAATATTATTAAAAATAATTGTAAAGATTTATACAATGTACTAATGTTTGGATTGAGTGAAACAATCTATTGTTTATTATTATTGTAAATTTTCTATTTTGATTGTTAATTATATATGGTTTTTAAATTGCTGATGATATTATAAAAACAAAAATAGGATTTTTGTAATCTTCACTCAATTATTTATTCATAATAATTTTTTAATTTTTTTTTTTCAAAATTTGTAAATGTATTGTAATAAATATGTTCACACTATATTTTTAAGTTTCATAAATGTATTGTATAAAATTCATTATTTTTTATAATTTTGTAGATGTATTGCAATAAAAATATACATAGTATTTTTTTAAACAAGTTATTTATGAAGAAAAGATTTAAAAAATCATTTTATCTCTTAGTCATTTCTCTAGCTCACACCTTGGGTGGTCAAGTCATATATCCATACACTCCTTGGATTTTGGGGAGTTTCTTACCACTCTTTTCTTGCATTATTTTTTATTGTCTTGAGCATATAATTGCATTGTCTAGCACTTCCCTTTACATTTTAGCATTAATATGTGCTTATCTATTTAATTTTCAATCCGGTTAAATCTATCATTGGTTATTAGTCATGTCGATATACATATCTCTCTTTGTCCATTCATGGATGTGGAAACACCAAAATATGACTTTGATCGAGGGATGCTCCTCAAATAGTCCAAATATTTTCTTTCTTCCTTGTCTATAGGTTCAAGCTACTTGTTGATTGTTTAGTTGTAAGAGAGGATCAAATTATCGATTGTCAAATTAAATATACTTTCTTCACTCTTCATTCATTAGCTACATCTTTTCATCATATGTTATCATATTAAATCCATAGTTGTGTCTTTATTTCATTATTTAAATAGAGTTTTAGTTAATCTATTGTATTCTATCATTTCAACTATTACTCCATTCTTAGTTGTTTAGCATTCTAATATTAGTCCCTTTATTTTCTGATTTAATTTTTTTATTTTAGAACTTTGTCCATATTGGACTCCATAGATCATCCCCAAAATCTATGTACCCATCCATGACATAGAGTTTCCCAATCACAGGGACTAGTCCCTAGCTTCTGTCCTTTTTCTCTCTATGATCATAACACTTAAATATGTCTAGTAGTGCCTCTTATTTACACTTGCAATTCTAAACATGTTAAAACTCCACTTATATTCACCAATGCATTTTGATCACTAATTACTTATGCTGACATTTTTAAATTAAAATTATTTTAATCTCGCATCTAGTTTATTAACACCACATACACTTGCATTCTTCATAACACTAACTCACACCACTCAAATTTCAACCATATCTTCCAACACTCCTAGCCCACTAAGTCTAGTGGTTAAAAGGGAATCATGTATCCTTTTGATACTGTAACCAGTCTTATAGGGTGTATTATTTTTTCCTTCACAACTATTTTTTTCTTTTGCCAAATCAACATCCTCTTTCAATTGTTAAAATACCCACTTGTAGTATTTTTTTTGTTTACAATATACTATTTCTAATTAGAATACTATTTTATCTATATGATCATATTGTTGACTCTAAGCTATATAAAAGAATATTTTATATTTTTTAAAGATATCATTTTAAAACTAGGAACTATTAAAACATCTCTTTTCTAATTTTTTTTTGGGTAATTGGACGCAAATTGGTAAAAGAGATGCATTTAATATACATTTACAAATGGAAAAGTTGACGCACTCATCTAAATTAGCTAAAATGAATCTAGAAAAACCATATCTTTGACCGAACAAATCTATCTAGAATGATTCGGGGGTAAAAATTAGTGAAAATTGAAATGTCCCCAATGCTCCGAGAATCAACATCATTACGAAGTGTTTTCAATTGTGGCTCCAAAACAACTTGAACAAGTGAAATCAAGGTTTGGATGCCAAAGTTATGGCTGGTCAAAGATTGGTCAAACTAGGAAGAGAGGTCATAAAAAGGGTGAAAAACAATCATCTCAAAAGTGGTGAATAATGGATTTCAAATTGAAGAGCATGTTGGGAGCTTTCCAACAATGTTTGTTTCATAAAAAATGGAGCCCTGATATGGAAGTTATGACAATTTGAAATTTGAGGTATAAATGTGGTTCTAATGATGTCAGGATGATGTCATCTAACTAACATGGCACATAAGGGTGAGTAGTAGCAAGAAATTGGGCTGTTTGAATTGGGTTTAAAAAATATATATTTATCTCCTAAAGGGAGTAAACCCAATGCTAAATTTGGGCTTTAAGATTCAGTACAAGCCTTTTTTAAAAAGTAGTTGTTAGTGGGAGTGAAACTCACAACCACCCACATCTTAGAGAAAGGGATGACCACTGCACCAAAAATGGCACTTAAGCTAAAGTTAGAAAAGTTGATATGTAACCCTTAATGTATTCCACCTATCCTTAGTAAAATAAGGATATGGGTTAAAACTAACCCCTAATTTGGTGTGAGATCATAACAAGAAAATAGTAAAGGGGTAAATTCGAAAATGAAGTGGTTATAAGGGGATTATTTTTGTAATTATTGATTTTAGCCTAAATATGGCTAATTTCATGTATAAAATGGAGGTAGAAGCTCTTTGAAAAACAATCTAGATGATGAGAAGGAGATTATGAACTTGAAGACTTGTTGATTATTCCTACACATTGGAGAATAATTTTGCAATTGTGCTTGAAGGGAAAATCTTGTAAACACATGTAATTGATTTTGGAGCTTATCGGATTGATCTCTCTATTGGAGTAGGACCTGGAAATGTAGTCTGACCTATGGATGAACTTCATTATCAATTGTGTTTTTTCTTCTACCTCTTTATTCTATTTCTTTAAGATCATTACCTTATTATGCTTTGTTCATTTAAGAATTCCAATTATGTTAATTCACTAATTAATGCTTTGGATTAACTTACTATAATTATGTTAAGCATTCCTCTGTAGTCGTCCTAGATCTTAATCGGGTAAAAGCACAAACCTGTGTCACCTTTTATAAAGGAGAAGTGATATCAGAATTTAAAGTCTTCAACTTTAACGAAATAAAAGTGGAATTTGTGCTTAGAATTTGAAGATGATGTAAACTAATGAAATGTGTAAAATTGGATGAAGTTTATATCTATAATTTTTTTTTTTTAAATTGAGTTAAAATTTTATTTATTTTTGAATTTTTAAAGTGTATTTTTTACTTTTTTAAAAATACTAAAAATATAGAGTTTTTTTCCCGTCAAACAAATATATGCAAATCTTCATATTTTGGTTTGATTTTGGAATATGTTAGAGTTAACATGTATACCTAGTGCACCGAAAAATAAAAATAAAAATTCGGCTAATATTTTTGAAGTTATAACTGGTCAAAGTCAAAGTTATCAGAAATAAACAGTTTTTTTCTCCCGTCAAACATTTTCCATCAAATCTACATATTTTTTTAAAAAATTACATATTATTGAAGAAGACTCTCTCCTCTAGTGCACCATTAAAAAAAAAAAAATTTAACATGATTTACTATTTTTTTCTTATTTTTGAATAGACATCTTCCTGAATCTTAAGATACCTACTTGTAATATTTTTAAATTATAACATATTATTCATAATCAAAACTTTAAAAAAATTATACAATCATAATCGTGACTTCGAGAACTACTAAAGTATATTTTTAGTTTTAAAAAATACTTCAATTTAGTAGGTCAAATTGGCCTTCAAAGTGAGATGTTTATAGAAGTTCTAATTTTTGCTTATTTTGTGCTTTTGTGCAAGATTCAAAATAGGGACCAACGGATTCCACTATACATGGTTGTGCCAATTGGACTTCATGTGAGGGAGAATTGTTGGGATAAGAAGCCCAACAGTTGCGGGCATATGCACCGAGTTGTGGTGCCAAAAAGATGACAAGTATTTTTTTTTCTAATTTCCAATAGTACGTACGTGCTATAGCATGTATGCGGGTTTGACAGCGAAATTTCACCACCATTTGCCAAAATGCCTCTTCACTGACGAAATCCAAGACAACGAGCACACCCACGACAATGAGGTAAGTGATATAAACTTAACTTTGCATTTTTTTATATGCTTTCCATATTGTTTTATTCATTTTTGATATTCTTTTGTAGGGTTTTTACAAATTTCATTTAGATTTGTTTATTTAGTTGAATTTCAATTGATTTTTTATCAAGAAATGTCCATAATCAACCAAAAAATCCACAAAACCTTCAAGAACCTCAAAATCAAAACCCTCCTCAAGAAGAACAACAAATTCCACAACTCGAACCAATTGCAAGACCTCCGCCAGGCACACAAGAAAATATAATAAATGAAATAAAGAGAGGCAAAACTGAATTAGAAAGACTCATTTCTCGGTTGAAAGAATCCGAACAAACCAATCCAATGAGGGCTCAATTGGCATCATCCCTCGAATCCATTAACACTCAAATAGCCTCAGTTAGTGGTCAGTTAGATATTTGGCGGGCTAAGAGGGATGAACAAAAAAGATTTTATTCAAATAAATTGTCATATGAAGATGTTAAAAAAAAAGAAATACCAAAAGGGAGTATATGTGCATTATTTAGAAAACTTGTTGAGCAAAATACTATTAGAGAGGGTACTAAAAGATTCCCCATCCATTAGTGCATACACGATGCTATTAGAAATAATTTTTGGGATAGATGGTGGATGGTTTTTGATGCCCCTCCTTGCAACAATCACGAGGTCCCCATGTATTTTTTGAAAAAAATATATTGTGAGTTTGTCCTTGGGGAGATCCCCAATTATTTTGATATGTTAGACTCCCAGGGTGGAGGTGGGGGGTCATCATTTGAGAGGCCAGGAGCATGTCGTGACCCTAATGTAGTTAGGGCACTTGTGGTCCATCCACAACACAAGCATGTGATTATTCCTTCAGTTGTGAAGGAAAATGTAGAGGCCAGCACTCTAGGGACCATTAATGCTTTGACACAGACCCTCATCCATTCCACGAGCCCATTAGTTGAGGGGGAGCCTTCTATGCGTCGTGGTCACATGTGCACTTCATGCGGATCCCTATGCACATTTGGCACTCATGTCAGAGATGGTGCGGATGATGGGCTTGTCACCGATCAGTTCCTGAACGAGACATTTGGCATTGACACACAGGTAAATTACTAATTTGATCACATTTCATATGTATAGTGAATGATTAATTAATTAGCATTTATTGACATTGTTCAAAATTTAGGGTCAAAGTGTTGTTGGGCCTAGCAACAATCCTCCAGCCCATTTTTTGTCCCTTCGACGAGTCCTGAGGTATGTATCAATTTAATCATTTTAATTAATACATATATTTATTACGTAATCATATTAAGGATTGACAAAAAAAATTATGCATGTGCATCAGTTCTCCACAGGACCCTCAACCTTTACCACAAACACAAAGCAGAGACATCATACGAGCTTCACACAGGTACAGTTGTTTCATGTTAATTTAATTCATTTTATTATATTTATTCCATGTTTTATGTTAGATATAACGTGTATTGTATGACATGCAGCTCATGATGTCGGACACACCTCCTCATCTGCGACAGTCTATTGATAGTGGAGTGGCCGCAACTGTGGCTAGCTCACAGCCACTGATGGAGGTATGAAAGATTTTTCTTCGTTTTAGTTGTTGTTTATAATAGTTAATCTCAAAATTTCTAATGTTATTTATAAGTAATTATATTTATTGAATTTTTGTAGGGTCTTGTCATGCCTGATCGTCCACGAGCATTTGAGGTGGACTTACAGAGTGACTATTTGTTGGCAGTAAGAAAATAATTGATTTTGTGTGTACATATATTTGATTTCGACGTATAATAAATATTGATTCATATCTACTTTCCTTGTATCAGTTGGACCTAGAGAAGAGCCTCAACAAGAGGTCAAGTGAGTGTGTTAAGAGGGTCCTATCATCTCCACTGTCTCCCTCCACACGACAGCAGAGGACGTCGAGAGACTTGTTTCCTTCCCCTCGTGGGAAGGAAAAGATGTAGTTGAGATATTCGATACACACACACACACACACACACACACACACACACACACACACACACACACACACACACACACACATATATAGAGAGAGAGAGAGTTGTTTCCTTCCCCTCGTGGGAAGGAAAAGATGTAGTTGAGATATTCGATACATATATATATATATATATATATATATATATATATATATATATATATATATATATATATATATATATATATATATATATATATATATATATATATATATATATATATATATATATATATATATATATATATATATATATATATATATATATATATATATATATATATATAGAGAGAGAGAGAGAGAGAGAGAGAGAGAGAGAGAGAGAGAGTTGTTTCCTTCCCCATGTATATATATATAGGCATTAGAGAGACATATTCGACATACATTTGATGTACATATGACATTCTATATTTGATGCATGACATTATTGGTTAATATATGATATGTTTGTTCATATACGACATTATTGGTTATCATGATATATTATGTGTTTGTTAATGTATATGACATTATTGGTTATCATTTTATATTATATGTTTGTTCATGTATGACGTTAAATTAGATATGTTCGTGTATGACATTAAATTAGATATGTGCATGTATGAAATTAAATTCAATTTCTAGAGAGTTGCCATTATGTCTACCAACTAGTAGATGTTCTTTTTTGCTTTATTAGTATTTCTCAAAAACTGCAAAGAAGCTATTTCTTGTGAATAGTTGTAAACAATTGTGATCATTGACTTCATGTACTCATGGCTTTGGCTGTGAACACTCGTAACTTTGGCTATAAGCATCCATGGCTTTGGTTATGTGCACTAGTGGCTTTGGCTGTGAGCATTTATGGCTTTGGTTGTAGGCACAATATAGCCTTGGCTGTAGGTTGTCTTTCTTGTTGCATGTCAAAGTTACCTTCAAGAATATCATTATTCTAAGATCATTACAATTAAAATACTATGACATAATACCTTGGAAATAATAGTCTTTAACCCATTACTTTATTTATTAAAACATCATGTAGTATCTACTGTAGTGCTTCTACTCAAATATGTTTTCAAAAATACTTAGTATGGCAAAGAAATGTCTATGGAAAGCTTGTCAAATAGGATATTGAAGAACTAAATGTGGACAGTCATTAGTACCCATCAATAAGAACACATACATCTTTCTCAAGCAAGCCATATGACATTAGCTTAATTTATAAATTTCCTTTGCAAATAACTAGAAGATGTTATGAATCTTAATACAGAGTTAATCACGAACTCATTATTGCATCCAAGAAGCATATATCACCCTAAGCCAATTAACCGATAGGATAAAAATTAATTCAATTTCAACAAAATTTTGAGTATAACAAGCATCTTAGGGATTCTTACAAGAATTAACACGATGTTCACAAGAGCATTACAAGTTCTTGTAATGCTATTTCACATATTGTAATCATATTCAGTTTTGAATGACCATTTGTGTTACAAGCATAAATGTTCTTTAAGGTCTTTTAATTCTAGACATGAATTTTATTCTGAAGCTTTTTTATGACAACCCACTCAATGCATATATTGTTGTTCCACATTATGTTGATTTGACTTTCATTGGTTGATTTGGGTCTAGACATGACGTTATTCACTACCTTTTTTATATATTATTTTTTTGTAGTGAGTTTCTAGCCTGAATGAATGTATTAATCATCGAAGTTGTGAACCTTGGTCAAGATCCTTACAAATATATTTTCAAATTGGACCTCAAATAGTTTTCTCAGTCACCCCCTACACAGATACTGAAATTGTAGTTAATTACAAAATTAATATTGAATTAACACAAGTTTAATTGAGAAGTATTATGTACCTCAATAGGCTAGATTATTATTGACCGGGAAGCTTTATCTTAGAGCAGTTGGTTTCCTAAATCTTTAGCGCAATGACACTCTTATGGAATGTGGAATCAGGTATGCTAGCTAAGGAATGTTCTTTAAAAGGCAGAGGAAACTCAAGACTCACATGTTTCCAATCAATATAAATGTTTAAATTGCTCTCTAATTTTTTCTATTTATGATCTTCTTAAAAATTAACTTTCTAAATGCATTGATGGGGAAATAAAGATCTTCTAGGAACTAAAGGCTAATCATGTTTAATACTTACAATTCTCTATTTTTATCTAATAATTTAAAAAAGATTGTACAAGCGTTTTCAAAGAGCAACACTTGTCACTAACATCATAAGAAGGAATATCCAAGGAGACTTACCACTGATCCCCAACACCAAATTCAACAGAAAACAAAAATCCACTACTAAAGAGATAGTAACAATGATCATCCCTAGTCTCTCCCTTATCACAAAATGATTACCATCAAAATTTGCATTTCCAATTGTGTCATGTGCGTTGAAGCGATAGTAACATTTTCACTCTCTTACCTAATGTCTCCCATTTTTGAAAATCCTGGGGAAGGGCAAGGCCATCTTCTCAATACTTCAAAATACAACAAGTTCCATTTTTTCCCATATTGATAATCGTTGACTTAAAGTATAGTCAAAGTATTGACAGCCCATAGGAACTCAACCTTTGAACATCCCATCTATAAATGACCTCATAAAGAAAGTTCAATAAACCCGCATGAAATAGTGAAACAAAAGTTGCATACCTGTGAAGATGATCAGACTACAGGTGATCAATATGTCTCAAATCTATATTCAGTTCTTTTACTATGCATATAAATGGTTTGTTATATAAAATACTTATATCCACTAGATAAATAATCATTTTCTTACTATGCTATCCTTATCCTTGGCTAATCTCTGGTAGACCATTTCTTAACCATCCTCCTTTGATCTATAGGTCACTGTATTAATCTGGTTCATCTTGTCTCTACTTGAATTAATAAGAATTGGCAATCTCAAGGATTACCAAAAGAGGAATGGGTCCAAGTGGAATTAAAACATAATAAATAGTGTATTACAAAAAGGAGAATGGTATGTTCTTCACAATCTACTCCCTTACACATTCTATCAATGTTCCACATTGAACCTGATAGAGAACATCACAACACATAACTAGCAACATAGAACATACCTCCTAGCCACCTCAAGAACATAAAATTTCAAAAAACAAAGTGCACAAGTTTAAATCAAAGCCTCAAATGTCAAGAGCACAACAAATAAAAATAAATAAATAAATACGAACAAAACCCCATTTGATGGAATCACAGAAAATCTGGTGGCTAGATAGTTACAAGCTGATTCAAGCTAATCATTCATCACCATTAAGGTTGAAAATAACATACCCAATTGAAAACCAATTTACATATACAAAGTGACTAACATTACTCACAAAGAGGGAGTAGAAGCTACACACTACCTTGCGTCCAAGGTGCACTAAAGAACATAACCAAACTCTTGGAGATCATATAATCCTAAATTTACATAATCTGGTAGTAACACATTTCATTAACTTATGAAACATTTACCAAGTTCCATGATTTGTCTTTCCAAAAATGACATGCTAGATACGCTTTCCAACAATATAATTAAGATCCTTCCATCACACACTGCAAGTTTCAACATCACCCGAGATGGCGTTGTAGAATGAAAATGGAATGTGATCTCCAAAAAGTGAGAGAGGTTATTGTAGGTCTCTGCAACACAGTCCTTTAGGAATTGGAATCTCATCCATATCTTGCACGAGCTCTGAGATATGCCTCATCAAAGATTGCATCCCTGTGGCATTTAGTGACCCTTAGGGAAATTCCAGTTCAGCATGC
This sequence comes from Cupressus sempervirens, assembly GCA_028749045.1. NCBI lineage: Eukaryota > Viridiplantae > Streptophyta > Pinopsida > Cupressales > Cupressaceae > Cupressus > Cupressus sempervirens. The sequence continues at coordinate 786,419,929 of CM053790.1, forward strand.
CTGAGGACGTTCGAGCACTGAAGGGGACAAGATGAGGTTGGGGATAGGGTTTACCCAACCACCCAGAGCTAATGGAGCAGACAGTTTGATCCGACGAGGAAAGATGAGAGAGATTTGGTAGGTGGCAACTTTGTACTGGCCAACACTACAAGTTTTAGCATCACCCGAGATGGCATTGTAGAATGAAAATAGAATGTGATCTCCAAAAAGTGAGAGAGGTTATTGTAGGTCTCTGAAACACAGTCCTATAGGAATTGGAATCTCATCCATATCTTGCACGAGCTCTGAGATATGCCCCATCAAAGATTGTATCCCTGTGGCATTTAGTGACCCTTAGGGACATTCTGGTTCAGTGCACCTGAGAACGTTCGAGCACTGAAGGGGACAAGATGAGATTGGGAATAGGGTTTACCCGACCATCCAAAGCTAATGGAGCAGACAGTTTGATCCCACGACGAAAGATGAGAGAGATTTGGCAGGTGGCAACTTTGTATTGGCCAACACTGCAAGTTTCAAAATCACCCGAGATGGCATTGTAGAATGAAAATGGAATGTGATCTCCAAAAAGTGAGAGAGGTTATTGTAGGTCTCTGCAACATGGTCTTGTAGGAATTGGAATCTCATCCATATCTTACACGAGCTCCGAGATATGCCCCATCAAAGATTGCATCCCTGTGGCATTTAGTGACCCTTAGGGACATTCCGGTTCAACGCGCCTAAGAACGTTCGAGCACTAAAGGGGACAAGATGAGGTTGGGGATAGGGTTTACTCGGCCACTCAAAGCTAATGGAGCAGACAGTTTGATCCCACGACGAAAGATGAGAGTGATTTGGCAGGTGGCAACTTTGTATTGGCCAACACTGCAAGTTTCAGCATCACCCGAGATGGTGTTGTAGAATGAAAATAGAATGTGATATCCAAAAAGTGAGAGAGGTTATTGTAGGTCTCTACAACATGGTCCTATAGGAATTGCAATCTCATCCATATATTGCACGAGCATTGAGATATGCCCCGTCAAAGATTGCAGCCTTGTGGCATTTAGTGACCCTTAGGGACATTCCGGTTCAGTGTGCCTAAGAACATTCGAGAACTGAAGGGGACAAGATGAGGTTGGGGATAGGGTTTACTCGGCCACTCAAAGCTAATGGAGTAGACAGTTTGATCCCATGACAAAAGATGAGAGAGATTTGGCAGGTGGCAACTTTGTATTGGCCAACACTGCAAGTTTTAGCATCACCCGAGATGGCGTTGTAGAATGAAAATGAAATGTGATCTTCAAAAAGTGAGAGAGATTATTGTAGGTCTCTACAACATGCTATTTTAGGAATTGGAATCTCATCCATATCTTCCACGAGCTCCGAGATATGCCCTGTCAAAGATTGCAGCCCTGTGGCATTTAGTGACCCTTAGGGACATTATGGTTCAGCGTGCCTGAGAATGTTTGAGCACTAAAGGGGAAAAAATGAGGTTGAGGATAGGGTTTACCCAGCCACTCAAAGCTAATGGAGTAGATAGTTTGATCCCACGACAAAAGATGAGAGAGATTTGGCAGGTGGCAACTCTGTACTTGCCAACGCTGCAAGTTTCAGCATCACCCGAGATGACGTTGTAGAATGAAAATGTGATCTCCAAAAAGAGAGAGAGGTTATTTTAGGTCTCTATAACATGGTCTTGTAGGAACTAGAATCTCATCCATATCTTGCACGAGCTCCGAGATATACCCTGTCAAAGATTGCATCCCTGTGGCATTTAGTAACCCTTAGGGACATTCCGATTCAGCGTGCCTAAGAATGTTTGAGCACTGAAGGGGACAAGATAAGGTTGGGAATAGGGTTTACCCGGCCACTCAAAGCTAATGGAGTAGACAGTTTGATCCCACAATGAAAGATGAGAGAGATTTGGCAGGTGGCAACTCTGTACTTGCCAACACTGCAAGTTTCAGCATCACCCGAGATGGTGTTGTCGAATGAAAATGGAATATGATCTCCAAAAAGTGAGAGAGGTTATTGTAGGTCTCTACAACACGGTCCTGTAGGAACTAGAATCTCATCCATATCTCACACGAGCTTCGAGATATGCCCTGCCAAAGATTGCAGCCTTGTGGCATTTAGTGACCCTTAGGGACATTCTGATTCAACACGCTTGAGAACGTTCAAGCACTGAAGGGGACAAGATGAGGTTGGGGATAGGTTTTACCTGGACACTCAGAGCTAATGGAGCAGATAGTTTGATCCCATGACGAAAGATGAGAGAGATTTGGCAGGTGGCAACTCTGTACTTGCCAACAGTGCAAGTTTCAGCATCACCCGAGATGGTGTTGTAGAATGAAAACGGAATGTGATCTCCAAAAAGTGAGAAAGATTATTGTAGGTCTCTGCAACATGGTCCTGTAGGAATTGGAACCTCATCCATATCTTGTACGAGCTTCGAGATATGCCCCGTCAAAGATATTTGAATTCACAGTGTTTAATGAGAATATAGCTAAGGCTTGCTTTACTTTTCTATGTTAAGTTTGGCTTTCAATTTTGGTTTCCCTACTTATCTATCTGAAATTTACACTTTCATAAGTAACATGGATGCAATAATACTAAATTAAGTATAGTTCCATGGTTCTAGAAGCTTCACATAGCTTCTCTTCAACTATGGATCTTGTAAGCATTGTACCATGACTATTGGTGTTGTGAGAATATAAAAAGCATATATATTGTTAGACCAAATGTCTTCAATGAACATGAACTATATGGAAGAAGAGAAGACATGTTGCAAAGTCTTTGAAAATTTTCTTCAAGAAATGTAAGGAGCCATGGGTGATTCGTCCAAATTATTTGGTAAAATAAGAGGAGGAATGAATCAACCTTGATGATAGAGGTAAATGCTGAATAATATTTATTTAATCACATTGTTTGAAAAAACTTTAATGACCTTTAAATACAATTGAAATAAATGGAATTGATCTCCCTTACTCATGTAGATGAATAAAATTGGAATTTAAAAAAGAGAGGGACATCCACCATAAAACCATGCAATCATGCAATTCTTGATGGGAGTATCATAAGTTCATTGTTAGATGAATATGCCAAATGTGGAAGAATTAAAAGGAAAATATGTTGATTGATTGAATATAAAACCAAACATGTGGAATATTTAAAAATATATCATGGGGCTATTAATAAAATCAAACTAATAGAATCAAACTCTACAAACATGGGTATTCAAACTATGAACAAAAAAAACATCATTATTGAGGTTTTAGCATGTTGCGCAAGATAGGGTCTTATTGAAGCTAACAAGAAGCATCATTGTATATAGTGTTTTATAGGCATAAAATTAAAGCGGCATAAAACCATTCACATGCAAAAACATCTAGAACATGTGATAAAATCATACGTTCAAACCATTCATGTAGCCATAGTCACAAATTTCAACAAAGAATTCAACCAACATAAAGGTGCTAAACTTTGTAAGCTATGGATAACTATTGATCTTTAAATATAAAAACATTTGTATGGGTCTAAGGTAATATTCATTATAAAATTTCTTGATTTTCCAAAATATTATATCTTAAAATTCACAATCATCAAATCTTAGCATCCAATCAACTAATCCAGTAATACAAGCATCAAACCAATGTGATAACAAAAAATCAAAGTTGATTCCATAAGGTCTAACAATATCATATAATTCATTTATCAATAATTTGAAACATCATAAGCATATGTCTAATAATGTCATACATGAAATATATGTAAAAAATGACATACATAGAAAAAATTATACAAAACATATGCCCAATAATGCCATATAGGTGTAAAATGTACATCATTAGATATATACTCTTTCCAACTAGAAGAACAAAATAAATCCCTAATTGTCTTTAATTTCCAACAAGTGGGAGATGGTGTATATAATGAGGTCTTCCTAACATGCTCACTAGTCCATTAGTCTAGAATCTTCTGTAACTCGACATGTTACAATCAAAATTATATATGAATTTTATATTGAATTTCAGTACTAATGAAATTTTAATGTAAACTCTTTCATACCTTAGTCATTGGCTTAGAACTAGTGAGTGCAATAAGGACTTGTTGATCAATACAATGATGAAGATGTAAAGGAATCTCTGATGTCAATAGCTGAAAATGATAATACATGAGACTTAAATGCAGTTATGAAGAATACACATTTTCTTTTGTCTCCATATCAAATAAAATATTTTGGTACCTCTGTGAATGTAGTATGTCATCCTTCATTTTATAGTGTTGATCCCAAAGCTACAACACTTATTATTTATTACACATGTATGTAAATCTGTTAAGCATCAAATTCAACACCTTTGTGTGCAAAATAATGTACTATATGTTAGAGCAATAAATTCATTTTCTTAGTAATTAAATTATATTGATATAATTACTAAGTTACTTATTATATTGATATAGTTTACTTATAATTCCTTTCGATTCACAACTAATTGAAATGATTTCCCCAATTTTCCATCTAGTCACTAGAAAATTGGATTTGTTGTCTCTTTCTCTTAAAGAACCGGATCTACTAGTTCCTTTGGTCTAGAAGCCTTCCATTGAGATTGGGGTTTTGAAAGGTTCAAGGGTTGAGGAACATTTTATAGAATATCTTGAAGAAGGAGAGGTCATGTATAATGGTTTTGAGGAAGGCTAGAGTTCCATCCAGATGATGTTGCAAAATGGCCAAGCGGAGGAGGAGGTAGAAGAATAAATAGAATAAATGCATGAGAAGGAGGGTCATGGGAGCAATGGAAAATTTGGGGAGGGAAGCAATTAGGAGAATGGGTCAAATATTCTTCTCAACTAGAAGGAGAGTATTGCATTGGACACTGATACTAGTCCGCCTCATAGAAAGATCACCTTGTTAAGGAGATCACTATCAATCAGAATTTTACCTATAAGCCTACAAGACTTCATCCCTTGGTAGTGGTAATGGTGGTAATTATGGTTGAATGTGTTTGAAATAGAAAAAGAAACAAAGGGTGTTTTGCATGACACTATTCACTCATCATAGGTTGTATGGATTCAAACCCACAACCTAGCTTTTATACCATTATACAAATTACAAATTGTAAGACTATGCCTTTCATGATAGTCGCATTTTCATATTGGCAAATGAAGAATGACTTTTGGAACAAACATAATAAATACTTCCAAATACAAATGAAGCCAATGTATTGTATTATAAGCTTGAATGGTAAAGACCAAGCCCAAACATTTATTAAGGTGTAGCATTTATAATTGTCAAGTTCATGTGAAGAAGTCATCGTTCATATTCTCATTGTTGTGTAATTTGATGATAAGAAGAATACAATGATATAGAGGTTGATAGTGACTTAAAACTTTACAAAATGCAATCAATGAGAATTTTACATTGAGGGGGGAGTAATAATCAATGTTTCATTCTCATTGTTTGACAAACTCTTATATAAAGAGGGAGTAGACAGATGATATGGTTTAGTCTTCTTCCGAGAATCTTAGTCATATTGGTTCAGAAGGATTCATGATACAACTACTATACTTAGCATGACCAATTGATGCTAAAAACCTTAGTATTGATGCTACAAACCTTAGTATTGACATAATTTAACCTCTACAATTCCAGGCATAAGATGATTAGCATATGGTACTTGAACAAAGAACACTAATAAATATTGAGGATGTGAATTGATAATACCATTTCGCAGATGATTTTGGCATCTCACCCTTTATCACTTGTGCATCAACTTTATTAGCCCTCTTCTTTGGTGACCTACAAATGGAGAATTAGCACAGTAAAAAATCTAAGATAAGATTATAAAAAAGGGTCCTATTAAAGAATCTAATATAAATTCAAATAATGTATCTAGATTCTAAACAAATCAAAACTAAATCTCATCACTTACACATCATAACAATACGGTCCACCTTATTCATGTGATAGTCTTGGGGAAGAGGTTGTAACATTGTATTTGGATCCAATTGATCACCTTTTCTCTCTCTCCCAATTCAATCTAATGAGCCAACTAGATCTGCTCAACATTTTAATGTCTCAAGTATTGCCTCATGGTCTGACTCGCAAACTTTCCAAAGAATCTTATTATGTGTTTTTCCACCATATTTTATCAAGTGGACATTTGATGCGACAACAAGGTTTGAATAATGAAGAATCTTTCTCTCTGTTTACCAATCCTCAAATAACCACAAGTTAGGATTCTTCATAAGATATCATCTAAGCTATGTGCCTATTACAACCACTGCACCGACATGGTACTCTAAACCTTCACCATCTATAACCAAGTGATCCAATTTTTGTTTGGCTTCGACACAACGACACAAATAATAATCTGTCCCTTCTTCATTGTCTTCAGGTGCAATAACAACAAAAACATGGCCTGTAGTGATAAATGTACAAAATGCGGTCATTAATTCAAAAAATACTTGGGTAAAAGTTATAAAGTTACATATTGAAATTACAAAGATATATATGTATATGTATATGTATATGTATATGTATATGTATATGTATATGTATATGTATATGTATATGTATATGTATATGTATATGTATATATATATATATATATATATATATATTACCAGGTTGCACTTGATCTGACAAGTGGTCAAAGTCAATAGATGAATCCATCTCTACCGTTTCTAGTGCTTGTGGGGGACGATAGGTGTCAGTTGGGTCCAAAACTCGTATATCCCATTTGTCCACCCATTCAGTTGACTCACAATCATCCCAATTTTCCTCTGCACATGATGGACAATAGCATGCCATTTTTTGTGTGTGGATACTCTATGAACCTGCATCAGAGCTTTTAAAAGAGTGTAACTCACTAGATCCTGTTAGTGTGTAACAATCTTGATATGGTGCAATGTTAGTATTATCTATCAACCAAAAAAATCTATGAACTGTAGATTCACCTTCCTTACCTGGACCCATTGTACCGTTACACCATTGGACGATGGATTTTGCATCTATCAATATTGCTACATCTTTGTACTTTAGTTCTTCACGAGCCAAGGCTCTTTTAATGCATGCGCCTACACCATCGTGCTCTCCCTTACCATGACCAACCTCTGTGAAATTCCACATATATTGAATTCTACACAACCTGTGCATCCTGCTCAACCAATAGAACATCCATGCATTCTTGAATTGAGATGCACAATTGTCTGACCAAATAATGTGTTGACGATATGATATGCCCCTGTTAGCCACATCTCCATAAAATAGTTGAAAAAAACCATGTAAAAACTCCGTAGAATGTGATCAATCATCGCTGATGTAAAAATGGTACTCCCTCAAAATCTTCCTGTCATCCTCTGTACTTGTAGGTGAATGCATGAATGTTATGTGAACAATTATGGAAACCTATTGAGATGTATAATACTTTTCTTGCACCTCATTTTGTGGTTGTAGTGTGTAGTTCTCTGCAAAATCTACAATCAAAACAATGGTATCCAATGGAAACGTATCCTTGCACAACTTGAATTGCAAATCCAACCATCGAGCTCTATGGGTATGCCTTGCATTACTCGTACATAATCTTTTCATGAAAAATCTTCATGAACTCATACACTGGAATATTTTCAATAACTAGATCACATATTTTACCATGTTTTCCATTGTTTAGAGCATATGTCACTGTCTTGAATTTTTCGTAACCTACTATTTCATTTCCAATTGCATGTGTACTATCCATATGTTGACAAGTTGATAAAAGTTGCAAAGAACCACAAAATAAGCACGTACCATCCAAGCATGATGTCTTGTAAAATTGTTGGCCGCCCCCTATTTCACATAAAATGTTGGATATGAATTCCCTTGAAGATCTTGGTGGCTCTTTTATGTCGCAATCCTACAAAACAAACTGAGAATGCAAAACTACGCATATGTGCCTAAAAACATCAAAATGGTTAAAAAATTCAATATGTATCCTACAACAACAAGTTGTGCATGTGTGATTTATTTTCACATAAAAAGGTTTACCCATCTCAAAAAATCTTTGACTTATTTGAATTTGAGGATACATACCAATAAATTTTGCAAAAAATTGTGTCTGAGTTGAGTCCAAAAAATGTTTCGCATGTGGCTCACGATTTCGGCTACCAATCCTCCTTCTTACAAAATCTCTTTGATTAGGAGAAACACGTGTGTTATTTTTCCAAAAATCTTCGATCAATGATTTCAAGGCTTCACTAATTTCTTTATCCTTTCGCGGTAGTCAACCGCTAAATGATCACAACTCATTTTTTGTTGGATCTTCTAATCTCTCACGCCTTAGCATGGCTCTCCTTAAGGTACCTCTACCAATTTTTTATGTTTTTTTTGTCTTTCTCATGAGTCGAGCTTTCTTCATTTGGCTACTTACTATTGTCGATGTGAGTACTCATCTTGTGATATTACTATCTTTTGTGCGTGATTTAGAACCCACTTTGTCATAAGCACTCATTAGATTCTTTACAATATTTCTTTCATTTGAATCATCCATCGTTCTTAGCACAAGAATCTTCATGATAGGCCTAAATTTCAAATTTCTCATCATTTCAACAAATAATTGGCATTGACCTGTAATATTTAATTCTTCAAAAAATAATCTCCACATATGATTAACTTTTATTTGACAAGTACACTTGCTAATCTTGTCAGGCATTGATTTCAAAATGTTAGTATGAATATCAATCAAATATTTTGGTTTTCTGAAACGAATTCTAGAAGGTGTTCTAATCTCTTCAATTCTCTCAACATTTTGAACATCAATATAAGGTTGAGTGTATTGTGTACCTTGAACCGAAGATGATGTGCCTTGGCAATAAGATGTAAAGGATGGAATATCACCTACTTGATGTGTTGATGTTGTGCTTTCAACATGACATGATGGAGTGTGTATATCTTCGGATCTATAAATCAGTGTCTCTTCAACATGAGAGGATGATATGACTTCAACATTGGAAGATGGTGTAGCGGATGATATGACTCCAACATTTGAAGATGGTGTAGCAGACGATATGACTTCAACATTGGAGGATGGTGTAGCTTCACAATTCAATTGTCTTCTTGAGTGTAACAATCTCATTCATTCTCTTTGTCTTTCTAATTCTTCCTCCTTGTTTCTTTGTACTGGTGGTTCTTGATCCTCTTCGAAAGTTAATTCTTCATCATTGCTTTGCAATTTTCTTTGTTCACGTAGTAATTTCATTTTATCTCTTTTAATTGTCAAATCTCTCTCCCTATCTGCATTTGTTTGAATCTTTGGTTTCTTCCTTGGCATGATGATGATTTCTACATGTCAAATTATTCAAACATCCGAATTACTTAAAATGTGTAAATTAAAAATTATTCAATTGCATATAAAAATTATAATTATTTGAACGAATGCACAATATATATCAAACGACTTGTCAAATTTCTAACCATTTCGAAATAACATTTCATTCAAACATACAATTTTCAATGAATTCACTATATATTACATAACATATCAAATTATAATCAAATTTGTATCTATATATCGACAAACAATATTTAAAATGGATTGCACTAACCTTTTCTATTAAAGGAATATTCAAAAATTCTTCAAATCACGTATCCAATGATTGAATTTGGTGTTTGCTAGCTTCCAAAAGTGTTGAAATAGTGTTTGCTAAATGTTGAAACCCACATTTTTTGTCGGAATAACAGAGAGCATAATAGACCAAAAGTTAAAAATGGATGAAATGGGCCCCAAGGTTGGTTTTTGACCATTTTTTGGTGATTTGAGATAGTGTGTAAGCACTATAGCGAGTACGCACTATAAAGCGCATACGCACCACTATCTCAAAACACATCACTCCCCATCCTCCCTACTCTCTATCCTCCCTACTCTCTCTCCCATCCCCTCCCTCTCTCTCTTCCTACTCTCTCCCATCCTTTACTCTCTCTCACTCTCCCTCTCCCACCACCTACTCTCTCTACCTCTCTCACCCCCTCTCCTCTCCCATTCTCGGCTCTTTAGATCTCTCACACACACTCTTATCCCCCCTATCTCTCTCCCTCTCCCTCTCCTGCCACCTAATTTCTCTCCCCCATCCCCTAATCTCTCTCTTCTCTCCCATCCCCTAGTTTGTCTCTCTTACACACATTCCCATTCCCCCTCTCTCTCCCTCTCCCACCGCCTACTTTCTCTCCCCCATTGTCATACTCTTTCTACCACCCCCTACTCTCTCTCACACTCACACTACTACTACCTACTATCTCTCTCTCCCTCTCTACTCTCTCTCTCCCCCATATTGTACAAGCTCTCTTTGCCTCTCCCACTCTCTCTCCCATTGCCTACTTTCTCTCCCCCATCCCCTACTCTCTCTCTCATCTCCCATCCCCTACTCTCTCACACTCTTACACTCTCCCCTATCCCCTACTCTCTCTCTCCTCTCCCATCCCCTACTCTCTCACACTCTCACTCTCTCCCATCCCCTAGTCTGTCTCTCTTACACATACACCCCAATCCCCCCCTCTCTCTTTCCCTCTCCAACCACCTACTTTCTCTCCCCCATCATCGTACTCTCTCTCTCTCTGCCACCCCCTACTCTCACACTCTCACACTCTCTCCCATCCCCTGATCTGTCTCTCTTACACACACACTCCCATCCCCCCTCTCTCTTCTCCTCTCCCACTGCCTACTTTTTCTCCCCTATCATCGTACTCTCTCTCTGCCACCCCCTACTTTCACACTTTCACACTCTCTCCCATCCCCTACTCTCTCACTTTCATAGATACACACACTCTTATCCCCCCACTCTTCTTCTTCTCTCCCATCCCCTACTCTCTACATCTGTCACACACACTCCCATCCCCCCTATTTCTCTCCCTCTCCCTCTCCCTCTCCCACTCCCTCTCCTACTGCCTACTGTCTATCTCTCTCAAGTTCTTTTTCTTCCTCTCTCTCTCTCTCTCTCTCCCATCCCTTACTCTCACTCTCTCTCCCATCCCCTACTACTTTCTCTCAAACTCTCACACTCTCTCCCATCCTTTACTCTATCTCTCTTATAAATAAATACACATTCCCATTCCCCCCCCTCTCTCTCTCTCTCGCAGTCCTTGTCCCACTGCCTACTCTCTCCCATCCCCTACTCTATCTCTCTTAAATGCTTCCATTCCACCTCTCTCTCCCTCCCACTCCCTCTCCCACTGCCTACTCTCTCTCTCTCTCACTCTCTCACTCTCTCCCTCTCTCTCCCATCCCTCTACCATTACCTACTCTCTTTATCTCTCTCTCCCCTCTCTCATTCTTGAATCTCTCTCTTTCACACACACACACCCATCCCCCCTCTCTCCTCTTCCATCCCCTACTTTTTCTCTCACTTGCTCTCCCTCTCCCACTGCCTACTCTCTCTCTCACTCTCACTCTCACTCTCACTCTCTCCCTCTCCACTCTCTCTCTCTCTCTCTCTCTCTCTCTCTCTCTCTCTCTCTCTCTCTCTCTCTCTCTCTCTCTCTGTGCTACCCTTTGATCTCTCCTAAATTTTCACACTCTCTCCTATCCCCTACTCTCTCTCTCTCTCTCTCACACACACACACACACACACACACACACATTTCTATTCCCTCCAGTCTCCCCCTCTCTCACTCCCTCTCCCATTGCCTACTCTCTCTTCCATCCCCTACTCTCTCTTGAGCTATTTTGTCTTCCCCCTCTACCATTCCATACTCTCTCTCTTTCACACACATGCACTCCCATCCTCCTCTCTCTCAAGTTCTTCCTCTCCCACTTCGTCTCCCATTGCCTACTCTCTCTCTCCCCCATCCCCTACTCTTAATCTCTCTCTCCCAACCTGTACTCTCTCTCAAACTTCCTCTCTCTCCCATCCCCTACTTTAAATCTCTTTCCCCCATCTCGCACTCTCTTTTTTCCACCCCTACTCTCTCTCACACTTCCTCTCTTTGTCACCCCTACTCTCTCTCCCATCTTGTACTCTCTCCCCTCTCCTATCCCCTACTTTCTCTCTATCTCTTTCATGCACACACATAGCCATTCCCCTATCCCCCCCCACCTAGTTCTCTTTTGCAACTTACATCTTAATAGTGCGTGCGCACTATAGTGCGCATGCGCTATTTAGAATTGAGGTTTAAATAGCACGTGCATGCTATAGGGAGCACACGCTATTTAAACCTTAATCAAACCAAAGCCTAAGGCTTGGTTTTTCCTTGGAGATCCAACCCAAAGGTTTGGATTTGATGAACAAGCCTGAGACATGTTTTCCAGCAAACATACAAAAAATGATTGTTTTTTCTTCTATGCTCCCCTTCAAGATTTCTCGTGGTTGGGTATCAATAAGATCAGGCTACATAGCATTATAGGTCTCTATGTTAGCTATCTAACCATATAATTTATTTTTAATTTGAACTATTTCAAGCCTTTCATCTATAATTTCTTTTGAATGTATGTTCATTTTTTGTCAAAAACCACCACATACTAATTGGGCTCTAGATTTTAGCTCATTCATCGAATTTTATAACAACTTAGTTTTTTAGAAACTAGACTCCATTCTACACACTTTGAAAAAAAAAGTTTTGATTTTAGATTAGTTTTCAATTATTTCTAGGGGGAGCACACAGATATTTCATGTTTTTGGGATGTGTCTAGTTAAAAAATTCATTAAAAAAAAAATACACTTAATAAAATTACCCGAAAAATCTGGGATAAACTACATAGTGTTAAGTAACTTTTGACCAGAGCGATTAAAAAATTTCAAAAAAAAAAGTTAAAATTTTAGGGGGGCCACACATTGTACTGTGTTATGTTTTTTTGGAATAAACAGTACCACTTTTTGTGGCCCCCTTTTTTGAGGACCTAAAACTAAACCATTTTGAAAAAAAATTAGTTGTTTAGAAACTAGATTCAAAGGACTACGACTTTTATTTTGTCATATCTAAAAAATTTGAGCATAAATATCTTCAAATTCTTGTTGAATTTAAAAATTTGTAGATTTTAGGAAAAAGGTGTCCACTTATACCCCCTTTTGGCACCACAACTTTGTGCACTTACCCTTGCATGACAATTGATTCCCCCTCAAATCTTTGATTTGAAGAGCTCATCACAATGACTATGTGTAGTTTACCTAATATACTTGAAGATTTGATTAACAAATTGATTCCTTCTTTGAAAGGTTACATAGGCAATTGTTGAACCACTATAAATATTGTGATCTACCTTATTTGTTCATATTTTATTTTATTTGTCTACTTTATTGTAATTTATATTAAATGAGCTATAAAAAAGTATCAAATAGTCCAAGTTGACTTACTTTTTTCCACCCTTAATTTTTCTTTAATATGTGACAACATAGAGATCACTATTTGCAAATATACCCTAGATTGACATAAGGAGGCTTATGGAAATATGACCCTACAAATAAAAAAAAACTATAGTGGATTTTATTTCATTCATACAGAATAAGTGCAATAGGAAGGTGTAGTGATAAGCTTGTTGCAAACTTCAATTTTATGATGAACTACCAAATTTTCCTTCTTGCTTCATAGATGTTCTCATAAGTCAAGTATTGGTAATAATTTTAGGCATAACTATTGTTGAGCTGACATTTTACACGATGCTAAACGACGAGAATTCTTGCGAATTCCTCTCTTGAAAAGCCGATCTTGTGAATCAACTCCAAGGTTTTGGGTCGTCTTACAATGCATTGAAATCTTCTTAGTTGAAGATAAATGTGATTGTTCACGAGGAGGCCTTTTCTGGTTTTTTCTAATTTTGGATGAATGAAGAATCTACACGTTGTTTCAAAATAACACTAAAAAGAACTAAGTTTTTCTATTTTATGTTTTTTATGAATGCAATCTAACAATGCAACTAAAATGAATTCCTATTCTAACAAGGGGGTTAGTAAAGAAAATAACGAAACTGAAAGAAAATAACATGAAATTCAAAGCAAATAACATGAAATTAAAATCCTAATGGACATAAGCTATAGAAAACAATACACCATGAATTAAACTTTCGGAGGAATTGGTAGGAAACCAATGAAAATAGGAGCAATGCTTCCTAGAATCCACTAATGCAATCGTCGATGGGAAATGTCAATAATCGAATGATGTTTCACTCTACATCAAATCAAAAGGCCACATTAAGTGCACTCATACGAGACAAAGAGTTATGTAGGCACAATTTGGTGATTCCTTCTTGAGCTCGGTACGTCAATGGAATTCATAAATCTGTAGCAAACGCTAGAACTAAAAGATCACACAACTAGAAACAATATAGTAAACCTTTGGCTCAATCACAATCTCATGAATAAAATTCACAAAACAATGACACATTTAGGAAAGAATAACTACACTCCAAATGAGAGCACCAAAAGCATAATCTTATTGCAAAATAAGGGCAGCTTTTGTTACATTTTACAATGGGGTATTTATATTAAATCGTCTCCTCAACTTGTGTTGAGAGTAAGAGATATCTTCATGCAATAAGATTCTTTTAAACTAATATAACAAACTAATTATATACAAACAACCTATCTCACTGGTGCTTAGTAGGACTCCATCAATTTTATATTCATTAATCGGATGCATGAGCCTTTACATGTTAAAAAAAAAAGAAATTATGAGAGAGAAGCATGCAAAAGCTCTGAGCCAAAGTGAAAGTGTCTGGAGATGCCAAAATTAGAAGCTGATCCTTCACAGGGTGTCAGTCGGAGTTAAACTGCCATCAAAATGCATTTTCGATGCATGGAAAGCTCTATTTTTTGAACTAGCAGTTAATTGTCGACGCACCTCTGGAATTGTAGAGCTGGGAAGTTGCAGACCTGCATACCTGCGAAGCTGTGGAGCTGCATAACTGTGGACTTGTGAAGCTGTGTAGTTGTGGACCTTGACTGGGTCAAAATCTCAAAATTTCACTAAGTGTCAAAACTGAAATTCTGGCATCTGGGTTTTGTTCTTCTTCATCCCAAAGGTATGTTTGGATGTTTGCCGTTGAATTTCTCTATACTCTCAGTGATTTTGGCTGCATTCAAAAAATCCAAAGCCTCATATTTTTCCTTGACCTTTCATTTGTAATTTTCTACCTCAATTTGGGTATCAATGAAATCCCCAAGTTTGGTATCCAACTCTAACAATGCTTCCTCAGTTTCGAAGGCCTGTCGGATGTCCTCCTCATCATCAATTTCCACAAAAATCTTCTTAAAATTCTCCACTACTATATCTATAGGTAGAAATCTCTCATGTTCCTCATCTTCAAAAATATCCAAACAGGCATCACTATAGTGTCTCTCTCCTCCCAAAATTTGATCTCGGGCCTGATTGTTGAGCTTATGAATTTCATCATGTAATGTTTCCATTACCTTGTTGCTATTTGCTATCTTTTCTATCTAGTCATCAATCATACATAATTCATCTCCTGTGTATACATCAATCAAAACTTGGTACCTTTGTCCCTTTATGGCTTGTAGAGTCGTTAAATCTTTGCTCCAGGCCTGTACTTCATCAATAATGTTGAAGTCCTACTTCAAAATTGCCACCATTTTATTCACATTTTGTTGTGTAGCGTGCAACATCTTTAGGTTTTCTATGATAATCATGACTCCTTTTTCTTCAAAACTTTCCTACCACTACTAACAGGTTCTCAAAAAAAAATCCATGTCGCATTCATCTAATGGTCTCCAATAGCATCTTTGTTATGAAATTCCTTGCCGGCCATACTCTCCACTTTCCCAACATTATCAAAATGAATCCTTAGGGAATTATATTCTTGAAGGGGATAATTCTCCCATTCCCACTCAAAAGTCAAAATATCTTGTTTTTGCTTTACCTAGTATGGTGCAATGACAAGAGGCCATGTCCAACAAGGTCTTCTTTGTCTTTTCACCCTTTCATATGTTGATTCAATTTGTTGAGATATCTACAGTAGTCCCAATTTGTCACTCGAATATCTGGGGAGCTTCTTGGGATTGATAGTGGCACCACCTACCCGCAGGTATGTAAACATCTTAAACTAAATGAAATAGGCCCTGAGAGTTGTTATTTGTGATTTTGCTTCATCAGATAGCCTCTTTCCATAATCTCCTTCAATGAATCGAATAATCAAAAAAATGAACACATCATTCACAATTCTATATTCCTTGCTTTGAGTAGATAATTTCTTCTTCATCAACTGAGGGTAGACTATGTACGGCCAGACATTGGGATCCTACATACTGCCTCTTTTATACAACCCAGGGTAATCTATCACCCTTGCTGCAAGCAAGTATACTATGTAAGACATCATATAAAACTTCTTCTTGTCTTTTACTATCCTCAACTATTCACACAAGTTTTCACTAAGTGTGGTGGCCCAATCCAATGACATCTTTGATGTTTTGATGGTCTCAATGAAGTTAATCATGAAGGTATTGAGGTGGCTTGTTGTAGATAAACCCATGACTCTGCTCAAAAGGATGATGGAGTAACCAATATCTTCCTTCATATATCCCTAAGTTGTATCCACTTTCCCTGTTATCCTTCCTTGAGGAGGTCTATCAATGAGATATGATGACTATATAATATCTATCACTTGCTTCATATGTTCCCTATACCATCTCTCTACTAATTCGTAGGAGAGCCTAATGAACTAATCTACTCTTGGGAGATGGAAGACCCTCTCAATGTTGTTAGGTTGAAGATCAAGGACTACTTCTCCTGTTACACTTTTCACCACTCTCTCTTCAAGAAAAAAATGTTGCGCCAGAGTCATTACTAGTTCTGCTGACTACACTAATATGGGATGTGACATTGCGTTCACCAACCCAGAATGTATCAAGGATGATACCAGCTCTGATCTCTCAGTCAGCTTATTACAATTTTTCAGGAATTCCCCTAAGACAATGTGCCCTAAATCAGTATCTCTGATCTTAGCATAATCATCATGAAATCTTGACTTGGATGGTATGCCTTGAAACTTGAAGACTACAAGCTTAGGTGCTACTCTAGATGTGGATGCCATTTGGTTACCTACACACAATAAAAAAAATGTTTATTAGTCGAAAGATAAAGTATAAAAAAATTACATTAAAAAAAAAGTATAGGAAAACAAAAATACCCCCCTTTAGATATTTTAAATATATATATTTTTTATTTTTTTTAATTTTTAAAAAAAAATTAATTTTTTTTTCTTTACTAAAAATAAAATAAAATAATGTGGTTGGACGAGCGTGCATATTTGCGAAGGCGTGACATGCATTTGTGCCGGGTGAGTGCAAGCGACGAAAGAAGGTACAAGGGCTACGCGAAGGTGAGTGTGGGTACACATGGAAGAGGCGTGCAAGAAGGTTTTGTGTGCGACATAGAGGGCAGAGAGGACGCGCAGTGGCAGCAAGCACGGAGCTAGGAGCAGTGGAGGCATGTAGTTTTATGGCGAGCAGTGCAAAATTGAAGGGAGGCATAGTTTATGCTGCACGAAAGTTAGATGAGCCCATGCATTGAATGTGGGCACACGGCGCAGTACAAGTGAGGTATGTGTTGTGGGCACATGGTGCTATTGAATGAGGTGTGATGGAAATGTAACAGGGGCGTGGGCGGACATTTGCACTGTGCATAAGACATAGGCAGGTGCGTGAGCATTTGTGTTGCACCCAAGACATGCGCAGCTTGCAAAAAAATGAATGGACGTGGTTGTGATATTTACCTCGCATGAAAAGCGTCGTTAAAACAAAACAAAGTTGTGAACAAATTGAGGAAGGGAGGGATTTTATAACCCTTCCACCTTTTTTTTTTGACTCGAACACTAACTATAATCAAATTTCTTCTCCTGACTCTTGAACTGTGAGTCTAGGAGTCAAAAAAGTAGGGGGTCACCATTCCTATTGAGGAATGGGGTGTGTGTTGTGGACACCACAACAAATATCCCCTGAAAAAAGGAAGAAATGAATAAGGTATTTCTTCATCAGCAAATATTCCTCCTACGTGTGTGAAACACCAACCAAGCTTCGAACATCTCGAGCTTATTTCAAATGACTTCATAGTTAAAACATCAGGACTCGAGATTTTCAGGTTCAGTGTGTGCAATGTGTATTCATTCCCTTTGATGCCTTAGGATGTAGTTTATCAAAGTTTTTTGATAACTTGAAAATAATCTTCCACTCCTCCTAGCTCATTCATTCAAAATCTATATGAAGACTATTATCAATCAATTGCTTGACCAGATGAGAGAATCAGTTTGAGGGCTCTTGGCGGGATGTCACGTTCTTTTAATTTATTGGTAATTTGAATAATTGCTCCATGTCATTCAGAATGTTGCTTTTGATGAAGCAATAGTTTGAATATAAAATACTATTTTAAGAACGTATCTTTTTCCATTTTTGATCTTTGGAATCCTTCAGTCCTAACACCATATCTCTCTTTTTTCCTTTTTTTCTTTTTTTTTTTGTTTAGTAAAAAAAAAAAATCTTATGTATCATGACTATGCTTAGACTGTGTAGTCAGGACATCGGTGTCGTTTCTTGGATTTGATCTCTTGTGAACATCCCTTGCATTCTTCTTTAGAACTCTTTTAGAAACTCTCACGCCAATCAATGATCTTAGCAATCTTTCGAGGAGACCCCTCTTGCTTGAACTAGTTGAAGTTCGGATCATCTCTCGTCATCTTTGACTTGAATTCAACAACACCAAAAATGATCAAATCTTAACATTTTAAGAGTGTTGAGAACTTGTTGGTCTAGAGTCCTAATTTCTTGACTAAAAATCCCTTATTTCCACAAGAAATATGTTTTGCTCGGTTGCTATAAGACACACAATCATACAAATGTTTTGACAAAGAAATAACTCTTCCTGAAATCGGGACCAAAGAGTGGTTAGTAAAATCTTGAGAAAAATCTCAAGTACACCTTATCCCCTAGGACTGACACAACTTTGAAAACAAAACACACAACTAAAAGGAAACACATGACTGAAAGCAAACACACAACTTGAAAGCAAACACACTTGTAGAAATAAACGCACTTGCATAAATGAAAATCTAATCTAGATGCAGAAATAAAATCTAACTAATTTTTTAAAAAAAATTTAGGCCTCAAAATAATATTTCAAAAATTTCCCATTTATGGGAAAAGGTAGAAATTCCCCCTATAAGGAACTTAGCCTAAAAGAGTTTTCTCCAAGGATTTCTACAATCTGATATGGGCATGTCCACAAGTGTTGAAACTTGGTATGGCTACCCAACTTTTCTTTCACCTTATCCCAAAGTAGAACAAGGTTAGAAATCCTAAAGGATTTTATTGTGGCCCTCTTGTCAAACCATCTCTTAACAACTTGATGTTTAGCCATGTGCTCTAATGCAACTGTTTGTTTCTCGTCCATTTCTAAAAGATTCATCAATCTGATCTGTACTTTGTTATCATCTTCAGCGTATCCACTCATGAACTCCAAAATAGGTATTCTAAGGTTGAGCAAAAATACTGGTTCTTGTCCATAGACAAGCAAGTACAGAGAAGTTTCCAAAGTGTTCTTGATCCTTACTCGATCTGTCCATAGAGCATATTTAAGTTGTGTATGCCAATCTCTAGGGTGTTCCTCCAACAATTGTTTTATAACCATGATCAAGTTCTTGTTTGTGGATTCTGCTACCCCATTTCCTTGTGGGTAGTAATTCGAAAAAAACTTGATAATGACTTGAATTTCAAATGCCCATTGGGTCAAGAATGCTGATGCAAAAGCAGACCCGTTATCGCATACCAAGGAAAATGGCATCCCTAACCTAGTGAAAATATGTTCCTCCAAGAAGTCAGTCACTACCTTAGTAGTACAATTCCTAAAAGTTTCTACTTTTGTCCATCTTGTACAATAATCCATGGCTGTGAGAATGAATGTATGTCTTGCTGACGATGGTGGGTTGATCGGACCAATAAAATCTAGCCCCTACTTTGTGAAGGGGTGTATCTCAAATATAGGCTATAAGGGCATCGTTGGATTCCTTTCTCTATTTGTGCTAGTTTAGTAAATATGGCAAGAGTGTATGTGCTCGAAAGTGTCTTTAAATATCGAGGGCCAAAAATAGCCCGATCTAAGAATCATGTGAGTAGTTGCTTCTGCTGAACCATGTCTTATACCATACTTGTCATGAAAATGTTCTAAGACTTCCTTTGCTTCCTCATGACCTAATCACTTGAGATATATCCCTTCATAATTCCTTTTGTACAACTTTCTGTCATGTAGCATATAAGACTCACATTTCATTTGAAGTCCTCTACGCTATGAGCTATTCATCCAACTAGGATACTGATTTTGTAGAAGGTAATAAACGATATCCTAGTACCAAAAATCTGTCACCACACCCTGATTAATATCAACCTGTGACACAACCATCCTTTTCTGATCATCCTCATTTGTTTCATTGTCAAACTTGACTTCCTTTTTGTTTCCATCCTGGTTGTTAACTATCATTATAGACAATCCTTGTCCTCGAACCAGTCGCATAGGTTGAATCTCTAGATCAAATTTTTGAAGTATCACCATCGATTTGCCTCTCCTTTCACCAAGTTTATTCTGTATCAAAAGTATCCTTACTGCTAGATCAGGTACTATTGCATACACTTTACTTCTGAGTATGCAGTGATGAACCTTCTTCACTGCCTTGATTAATGCAAAAGATTTTTTTATCAAGGTTAGAGTATTTCGACTCAGCATTTTTAAGAGGACAACTCATAAAAGAAATGGGCCTCTCATCTTCCTTTTCTTTCTTCTGCGTAAGGATCCTAGCACATGAATGTTCTGAGGCAAAAGAGTATATTTTGAAAGGTAACCCATAATCTGGACTAACCAGTATTGGGGCCGTCAAAATGGCCACTTTGATATCCTCAAATGACTTCTTAATTTTTGGAACCCATTCTGTCTTAGCCCCCTTTTTGAATAATTCATTGAGGGGATGGACTATTTCTACAAATCCACTTATGAACTTTCAAACAAAATTGATCTTCCCAAAAAAAGACTTGAGTTCCTTCCGACTATGCGGAGGTGATAGCTTTAGAATAGATTTGATTCTATCAGGATCAATGGAGATCCCTTCTTTAGAGATGATGTGACCCAGGAGGTTTCCTTTAGTGACGCTAAAGGAACACTTCTTAGGATTGAGAGATATTTCATACTTGCGACATCTGTTGAATACTTGTTTCAAATCTGCAATGTGAGTGCTTCGATCTTTCGAAAAGACTATCAAGTCATCCATATAGATGACTATACATTTGTTTATCAATCCTTTAAAAGATTCATCCATGGATTGTTGAAATGTAGCCCCTGCATTGATCAGCCCAAAAGGCATTCTTCTGTAGATGAAAGTTCCCCACTTAGTTGTGAATGTTGTCTTTAGTCTGTCTTCTTCGTCAACCATTATCTGATTATATCCTGAGTATCCATCCAAGAAGGACATCATTTTTGAACCATTTACAATTTGTAGGACCTCATCTAGTGAAGGTAAATGATAATTGTCTTTCTGAGATGCTAGTTTGAGGTTGCAAAAGTCAACACAAAGACAAATTTCTCCAATCTTCTTCCATGTAAGCACCAAATTGGCCACCCATGTGGAATGACAGACAGGGAAAATGATCTTGGCATCGAGAAGTTTTTGAACTTCTTTCATTATCAATAGTTTGATGATAGGATTGACAGGCCTTTTCCTTTGATGAAAAGGTTTTGCATTAGGTTTCAACGGAATGTCATGTGTCATAATCTCGGGATCATATTTTTTAAATTCTTCATAGCTCCATGCAATGACATCTTTATATTCTGAGAGAAATTTAAGCATATCTTCTCTTTCTTTTTGAGTGCATTCCTTTTCGACTCTTACCATTTTAGGATCATCATTAGAGCCCAAATTATATGAGTCACATTCCTCTATTCCCTTTTCTTCAGTCATTCTTTTTTTAAGTTCTGATTCGTCACGGTAAAAAATGCACTCCAACTCAACCATCCCCTTAGGAATAGTGTTGGTCTTTAAATTTAGAATCCCATCCTCATCTTCAATTTCATCATTCTCAGGTTTGTCATCTAGAGTGTCATCAATTTCTTGCCCCTTAAAGTGGCCACTACTCATGATAAATTTGAGTATATGTTGATCATCCTGAAAGACTTAGAAGTTTGTGATATTATCTAGGATGGATGGAACAACAACCAATTTGACTAAAAATCTTTTCAATTTGGTTCTCTAAACTGGTTGTAATGCGCTAGCTGAAATAACAAGAGCATCTACTACCATGTTTTTCCTTCTCAGAATGGATCACACATTTAAATCTTCAACATCATCCATTAAATCCCATACTCTTTTCTTGTATGTGAGCAGCCTCTTATCATTGCAGGAGTATAATGACTTTACCTATCTCACAACTAACTAAGAATCTCCCTTCATGATGAGAGCTTTAACCCCCTTTTCAAAAGTGAAAAGGAGTCCTTGAATCAATGCTTTATATTTTGCAGCATTATTAGTGCATTTGAACTGTAATCGATATGCAGGGTAGAAAGACTTACCTTTAGGATTGACCAATTCAATAGCTGCACCGGCTCCTGTTTGCATCTAGAACCATCAAAGCAAAGTGTCCATATCGGGCATTCCTTGGGTTTTCTAACTTTGTGTTTATTTTTTCTCAACTTCTCCTTTACTTGGGCTTGAAAAGATTGTCTCTTAGGTAGCCACTTTAATCTTTCATGAGGGGGACTTACTAATTTTCCATTGTCTCTCTTTGACACTGGGAGTGCATGTTTTTCTTGATTATCTTTGATTTCCCCTATCAATTCCTTGATTTCATCCACCTGGGCTATTGGACGAACAACTACTGAACTCCATCCTTGTCCTTTCACGTACCGTCTTCTCCTTTTTATTTTGATCATCCCTGGTGGAGGAGCAGACAAGCCTCCACCATCTGAAGAGGTACCACTATATGATACGTTCAAGTCTTCAATTTCTTCTTCAACTCTTTCAACAGATTTATATATTTTTACAGGGGCTTGATCTTCCATGGGTTCATCTTTCAATGTGTTATCATTCTTGTCTTCCATTATTTGTGTTAATACCTTAGCAATTGCTTCTTTGCATGATAAACATTCAAACTCTGAATGGCTAATTTTATGCAATCGACAAAATCTTGGGAGAAGGAGGATACTGGGGTTAGCTTCCTCTCCTAAACATTGTAGATTAGCCACCATGTTGTCTACAAATTATGTTACAACTTCTTGACTTGGAATTGAAACCTTGGACTTTTCAGTTTGATCATCTGATATTTTGGTTGAGAAAGCCATCACTTTGTAAGAACCCAAATCTAATTGCAAGAATGCTACTTCATTAGGAGCATTGTATTCAGTAATCATAGTTTTTAACTTTGGTTCTACATCTATCTTGATTTGGTTGTTCAATCCTTTCCATGGTAACCATAAATGAGTGAAGTCCGCAGAGAACCATCCTCTTAGGCATTTCATCCATTCCCTACTAAGCAGCAATCCGTATGTCTCAGGTATATCAACCACATGTATATCAATAACATCTTGAATCCTAGGGTCGATGATCAACTGTATGTGGACATCTTTTAGCACACTGATCACTTTCATCTCAGTCTTATCCAGTTGTATTACTATCTGATTGGAAGGCTGGGGATTTACTCCCAACCTTTGTGCTATCGATAGTGGCATCACATTACATGAGGCTCCTGAATCGATTAGGCAATTGTGCAATTTTTTTCCATATATCCTGATACTTAGTAGAAATGAAGGCACCTCAACCTTGTCTTTAAACATAGTCGGCATTGCTTCCAAAGCGTTGACCTGTTGAGGTACTATTTTTTGAGAAATAATATTCGTGTTTTGAGGTACCTTTGTATGATCCAGGGTCTTCATTAATGCTTCCTGTTGTTGAGGATAGTTTTGCAACATGTCAAACATAGACATGTTGGCCTTAGTTCATTTCAAATCTTCTACTGCATTGTATTTCTTAGTAGACCACATTGGATTTTTCAAGATTGTAGGAACCATTATTTGATTCTGATTCAGTTTTCCTCCATATGGGGGCCTAATTGGTGCCAAATTATTGCTCACTCTCATATCAAGAGGATTCAGTTGTAATCCTAGAGGAATTCCATCTGTCAAGGGTTCTTTTCTATTTTGCAGATTGTAGGTATTTCGATTATCATTGCAAAAAGAAAACATCTCATCATGTTGAATATCTGGTTCCTGACTAAATGGGAAAGAGGATTCCTCACTAGTTGGTTGTTCAACCTGTACATTCTGCATGGACTCATAAGAGTCCAATAGCATAGCATTAAACTGCATAGGAGGGACATTATCATTTTCTTGTTGATTCTGAGTCATGTCTTGATTTCCATTATGGCACGAACCATCACTATTGGGGGGGTTTTGACTATCATCATACTGATTGATATTAGCATATTGAACATTGTTGTTGTTGTTATCTGCAGGAATGCTTCCATTATTCAGACATGTGTTCCACTGTATAATTTTCTTTGGAAGCCATTGTTAATGTTGTTTCCCCCATTATTGTTTCCTGCATTGTTGTTGTTTCCAGCATTGTTTTGGTTGTAACTCTGATTGTAATTGTTATTGTTGTAAGGACCAACATTATTTCTTTAAAAAAAAAAAATTTGTCCTTGCAAAAACCTTAAACAAGTCAGCTCATTGTTCATTTCTGACATAGTCTTTTTTATCTCGCCAAACTCGGAGGTGAAACTATTGTCTGCCTCATCAGGAGTTGCTATCTTTTGTTTGAAGAAAGTAGCTTTCGGGGGTTCATATTGTGGATATGTCAAAGTCAAATTTTGTGGAGTGGGCATCTATTGTAATGGAACTAGATTCATGGGTATGAATTGGCTAGGCTTCGTGGTTGTCGTGGATGGGTATGTCGATGTTGTTATAATAGCTTATGTGAGAAGCATCAATCCTCCTCCATTGGGATTGGCTTGTTTGGTGAAAGTGATTACTTCCACAAAGACTTTATCCAATGTGTCAATATTTGCTATAGGAAATCTTCTTAGAAAGATAGTTGTAAGATGGTCCATCGCATTGAAATAAATCTAGATAGTAGCTAGTTCTGGTATAGTGTATGGTGTTTCTAAATTGCGATATGCCATATGACAACGATGGTTGAAATGTGAAACTGTCTCAGCTGGATCCTTTTTGATAGATATGAATTGTTGATGTATCACAGCTGGATTGATGAAAGTTTTGAATTGTTCTAAAAACAATTTTTTGAAAGTGTCCCAATCTCTAATGCATCCAAGTGGCAGATTAACATACCAACTGAAGGCAATTTCCCCTAAAGAGTAAGGGAATAAATGAAGAACCAACTCCTTGTTGGAAATCTGCTTTTGATTGAAAATTTCTTTGAATACTTTGATGTGATCTTCGACAATTTGTGTTTCTCCATAAACAAACCTTGGGCAAAACTTCTCAGGATTCTTGGGAAGGTCATGAAGTGCACCTCTCAAGTTGATGGGTGAGTCTACATTGTTTGTAAAAATTGCCATTGGAGGATTTGGTAGACCTAATGGTGGTGGTTGTGGTTGTGGGACTGTTGAAATATGTGGTGGTCCACCAGGTGGTTGGAATGGAGGGGAACTGAAGAAGATGATGAAAGATCGAGTGGAAGGGGTTGAACCCAGGGGATTCCTTTATCACTACGTGTTTTACAAAAATGGGTAAGTTCGAGAAACTCATGTGTGGTTGGTGAGGATTTTAACACTTTTTGAAATGGGGACTGTAGATCAGAATCCTCCAGCTTGCATCAATTCTGGAAAAAGTGCACCTCTGCAAAAGCACACCACAGAATTCTGTGAATCTGCGGATCTATGTAGCTACGTCCTACAAATCTGTAGACCTGTGGAGCTATGGGCAATTTTTGATAGACTCAAAAAAATTTTGAGTTTGCAAGAAAATGCAGAATTTCAAAACTTTGGCAAAATTTTCTCTTATTTTGGAAATCAGAAAAAAGGGCCCTCCTTCTAGCACCACTTCTGTTGAGCTGTCATTTTACACGATGCTAAATGACAGGAATTCTTGCAAATTCCTCTCTTGACAAGTTGATCTTG
The DNA here is from genome assembly GCA_028749045.1 of Cupressus sempervirens. NCBI lineage: Eukaryota > Viridiplantae > Streptophyta > Pinopsida > Cupressales > Cupressaceae > Cupressus > Cupressus sempervirens. The sequence continues at coordinate 786,445,987 of CM053790.1, forward strand.
TGAATCAACTCCAAGGTTCTGAGTTGTCTTACGACACATTGAAATTTTCTCAGTTGAAGATAAATGTAATTGTTCAGGAGGAGGCCTTTGCTGGTTCGTTCTAATTTCGGATGAATGAAGAATCTGCACGTTGTTTCAAAATAACACTAAAAAGAACTATGTTTTTTTATTTTATGTTTTTTATGAATGCAATCTAACAATGAAACTAAAATGAATTCCTAATCTAACAAGGGGGTTAGCAAATAAAATAACAAAACTAAAATCAAATAACAAAACTAAAATCAAATAACATGAAATTAAAATCCTAACGGACATAAGCTAAAGAAAACAACACACTGCGAATTAAACTTTTGGAGGAATCGGTAGGAAACCAATGAAAACAGGAGAAATGCTTCCTAGAATCCACTGATGCAATCGTCGATGGGAAATGTCATTAACTAAATGATGTTTCACTCTGCATCAAATTGCAAGGCCATGAAAAAGTGCGTTCATGCGAGATAAAGAGTTATGCAAGCACAATTTGGTGATTTCTTCTCGAGCTTGGTATGTCAGCAAAATTTGTAAATTTGTAGCAAACACCAGAACTAAAAGATCACACAACCAGAAACAATGCAATAAACCTTTGGCTCAATCACAATCTCATGAATAAAATTTACAAAATAATGACATATTCAGGCAAGAATAACTACACTCCAAATGCGAGCACCAAAAGCATAATCTTGTTGCAAAATAAAGGCGACCTTTGTTACATTTTACAATGGGGTATTTATAAGAAATTGTCTCCTCAATTTGTGTTGAGAGTAAGAGATATCTTCATGCAATAAGGTGCTTTTAAACTAATAAAACAAACTAATTCTATACAAACTACTTATCTCACTGGTGCTTAGTAGGACTCCATCCATTTTATATTCATTAATCGGATGCATGAGTCTTTACATGTTAAAAAACTAAGAAATTATGAGAGAAAAGCATGCAAAAGCTCCAAGTTTAAGTGAAAGTTTCTAGAGATGCCAAAATTAGAAGCTGATCCTTCACAAGGTATCAGTTGGAGTTAACCTATCATCAGGATTGTGTTTTCGATGCATGGAAAGCTCTATTTTTGGAACTAGCAGTTAATTGTTAGCACACCTATGGAATTGTAGATCTGGGAAGCTATGGACCTACGTACCTATGAAGCTGTCGACCTACGGAGTTGCATAGCTATGGAGCTATTAAGCTACATAGCTACGGACCTCAACTAGGTCAAAATCTCAAAATTTCACTAAGTGTCAAAATTAAAATTCTGGCATCTGGGTTTTGTTCTTCATCATCCCAAAGGTATGTTTGGATGTTTGCCCTTGAATTTCTCTATACTCTTAGTGATTTTGGATGCATCTAGAAAATCCAAAGCCTCATATTTGTCCTTGACCTTTCATTTGTAATTTTCTACCTCAATTCAGGTATTAGTAAAATCCCCAAGTTTGGTATCCAACTCTAACAATGCTTCCTCAATTTTGAAGGCCTGTCGGATGTCCTCCTCATCATCAAATTTCACAAAAATATTCTTAAAATTCTCCACTATTGTATCTAATGGTAGTAATCTCTTGCATTCCTCATCTTCAAAAATATCCAAACAAGCATCACTATAGTGTCTCTCTGCTTCCAAAATTTGATCTCTGGCTTGATTGTTTAGCCGATGAATTTCATCATGTAATGCTTCCATTACCTTGTTGCTATCTGCTATCTTTTCTATCCAATCATCAATCATATCTAATTCATCTCCCATATATACATCAATTAAAAATTGGTACCTTTTTCCCTTTATGGCTTGTAGAGTTCGTAAATCTTTGCTCCAGGCCCGTACTTCATCAATAATGCTAAAGTCCTACTTCAAAATTGCCACCATTTTATTCACATTTTCTTGGGTAGCATACAACATCTTTAGGTTTGCTATGATAATCATGACTCCTTTTTATTCAAAACTTTCCCGTCACTACTGACAGGCTCTCAAAAATGGATCCATGTGGATTGCTCCCCCTTCTCTAAGAACAGTATTCAAGGTCTCCTCGAGGTGCTCGGGGTCAAGAGGACCAATGACTTCTACCAAATATCCCTTTAGGATCTCAACCTGCCTTCGAAGTGCTTCGATTTCCATCTCATCCTCCCCCATGTTCTTCATGATTTCCTTAATTCCCATGGTCACCATTAATTGGGATGCATCCCATGTGGGTTTTCCCAACATGATATTTTCCAATTGATAATCCTTAGGACCAAGGCTTTCTATGTCTGTATCTCAAGGAAGAACAACTATCTGTGCAAACAACTCTGAGCTATTCCGTGTACTTTTAACAAATGCCAATGGTATTGCCTCACGTACTGAGGACTCAAGTTTATTCAAAATTTCTACAATCTGATAAATGTCTTCCTCCAAGGCTTGGAATCTAGGTCTGGAGCTTCTTATGACTTCCTTTTGCAACCACGTTGGAGTGTGTTCAACTAGAGGTCTTCTTATTAAAGATGAGGGAGTATGTTCTGGTTTCCCTTTGTTCTGGTTGCTCCTCTTGCGATCATTCCTTCTAAACTTGTTCCTCTGATCTTGGAAGCAAGGGACTAACTGAACCTTTATCTACCATCGTAGATTGTGGTGAAGATGGGTGAGCAGGATCAGGACCTTGTGTTCCTGGTGCTACCTATGTCTAGCCTTCCTGTTGAGATTGACTAGTAGGAGTACATCTAATCCTGCCTTCAATTAATGTCATTCCCACATGCATGAAGTCAAAATTGGAGATTTTAAATACATCATCCCCTTCTTCATTTTTCTCATCCAATAACTATTGCACTTCATCTTTTGAAGAAGATACTTGCAAGGGTATTGCCTGAGTGGATGGTGATATGCTCAAGGTACTCCTTCTCCTTTCTTCCTCCATGGCTCTAGCTAGCTGGGTTCTTCTTTGTATGGGCACTTCTTCCTCTTCATCTATCTCCTCTTCTTCCTCTTCTTCTTCTTCTAGGATGGTTTTAGGAACAGAAGGAAAAGGCACCATTCTCTTAGTCACCCTTTTCCTTTTCTTCATTCGGATCTTAATCTTCTTTTGTTTTATAGAGGTAGAATGGGAAGCTTGTTCTTCTTGCGCCGGAGGTATAGAAACTTGTTGACTCTTTTCCTCTTCTAATTGGGTAGGCACAAAGGGAGGTAGTGGAGGATTATCCTTGACTTGAGAAGCTCTGATAGCCTTAGATCCTTGTACCTCTTCTCATTGCTGATGGGAAGGTGCTTGCACTTCACCCTGTTCTGCTTGAATTCTTTGTGGGGAAGTCCTCTTCCTTTTATTCTTTCCTATCCTCTCTGGAGGATGATAGTATCCAATCAAGTAGTCAAGTTGGTATATTGTCTCTGGCCTGATGGGAGATTGAAGGGCAAAACTAAGAACTGCAACTTTCCTTTCTCTACCTTTCTTAGAGCAGTCTTGAGTATGGAAGACTATAGTGTCAGGTATGGGATCAAGTGAAAAAGGCTGCTTGATCCATTCCTTCATCATTCTAACCACATGTCTTGCTCGATGATTGATATCATCGCCCTCCTCCCTGTCAACTTCTGCATTAATGATAGGTCTTTCTCCAATTTTGTCTAAGTTGAACAAGGGGTCCAATAGCTCCTTAGAATCCTATTGCTTTATTTCCTCTGGAATACTGAGATTGAGGTTCTTCTCTGCCAGATACAAAGTCATCCTACAATAATCCCTTATGCAGATATTGTAATCATTTGTCGCATTCATCCAATGGTCTTCAATAGCATCTTCATGATGAAATTCCTCGCCAGCCATACTCTCCACTTTCCCAACATTATCAAAATGAATCCTCAGGGAATTATATTCTTCAAGGGGATAATTCTCCCATTCCCACTCAAAAATCATAATATCTTGTTTCTTCTTTACCTAGTATGGTCCAATGACAAGAGGCCATGTCCAACAAGGTCTTCTTTATCTTTTCACCCTTTCATATGCTGATTCAATTTTTCAAGAGATCTCCAGTAGTACCAATTTGTCACTCATATATCTGGGGAGCTTCTTGGGATTGATAGTGGCACCACCTACCCGCAGGTATGTAAACATCTTAAGCTGAATGAAATAGGCCCCAAGAATTGTTATCTATGCTTTTTCTTCATCAGATAGCCTCTTTCCATAATCTTTTTCAATGAATTGAATGATTGCAAAAATGAACGCATCATTCATGATTCTATATTCCTTGCTTTGAGCAGATAATTTCTTCTTCACTAGCTAAGGGTAGACTATGTAAGGCTAGGCATTGGGATCTTGCATACTGCCTCTTTTCTACAACTTGAGGTAATTTGTCACCCTTGTTGCAAGCAAGTATACTATGTAAGACATCATATAAAACTTCTTCTTGTCTTTAACTATCCTCAACTGTTCACCCAAGTTTTGACTAAGTTTGGTGGCCCAATCCAATGGCATCTTTGATGTTTTGATGGTCCCAATGAAGTTAATCATGAAGGTATTGAGGTGGCTTGCTGCAGATAAACCCATGACTCTGCTCAACAGGATGATGGAGTAACCAATATTTTCTTCATATATCATCAATTCATATCCACTTTCCCTGTTATCCTTCCTTAAGGAGGTCTCTCAATGAGATAAGATGACTATATAATATCTGTCGCCTGCTTTGTATGTTCCCTATACCATCTCTCTACTGATTCGTAGGAGAGCCTAATGAACTGATTTGCTCTCGAGAGATGGAAGACCCTCTCAATGTTTTTGGGTCAAAGATCAAGGACCACTTCTCCTGTCATGCTTTTCACCACTCTCTCTCCAAGAACAAAATGTTGCACCAGAGTCATTACTAGTTCTGTTGACTACACTGATACGGGATTTGATGTTGCGTTCACCAACCCAAAATGTATCAAGGACGATACCAGCTTTAATCTCTCCATCGGCTTATTATAGGTTTTCAGGAATTCCCCTAAGTTAGTGTGCCTTTAAATCAGTATCTCGAATCTTGACATAATCATCATGAAATCTTGACTTGGATGGTATGCCTTGAAACTTGAAGACTACAGGCTTAGGTGCTACTCCAGATGTGGACACCATTTGGTTACCTACACATAATGAAAAAAATGTTTATTAGTCAAAAGATAAAGCATAAAAATATTACATTAAAAAAAAGTATAGGAAAAAAAAATGCCCCCTTTAGATATTTTAAATATATTATTTTATTATTATTATTTATTTTCTTTACTAAAAATAAAATAAAATAATGTGTTGGGACGCGCACGCGTATTTGCAGAGGCGTGGTGCACATTTGTGCCGAGTGAGCGCGAGTGGCAAAAGAAGGTTCGAGGGCTACATAGAGTTAATTGTGGGTACACATGGAAGAGGCATGCGGTAAGGTTTTGTGTATGGCGTAGAAGGTAGAGAGGGTGCACGGTGGTGGCAAGCACGGTGTTAGGAGCAGTGGAGGCATGTGGTTTTATGGTGCATGACACAAAATTGAAGGGAGGCATAGTTTATGGCGTGTGGAAGTTAGATGAGCGTGGGTGCGAGTGGAAAAATGGAGTGGCACATGTTGAATGTGGGTGCACGATGCAGATACAAGTGAGGCGCACGTTGTGGGTGCGTGGCTCAGATACAAGTGAGGTGCTAGTTGTGGATATAAGTGAGGTGTGTGGCACCATTGGATGAGGCATGGTGGAAAGGTAATGGGGGCACAGGCACACATTTGTGCCACACGTAAGACATAGGTAAGCGAGTGAGCATTTGCGCCACACACAAAACATGGGTAGCGCGCATTTGCGCCACACAAAAAACATGAATGAGCATGGTTACGATATTTACCTCATGTGAAAAGTGTTGTTAAAAAAAAACAAAGGTGTGAAAAAATTGAGGAAGGGGGAGGGGGGTTTATAACCCTTCCCCACACTGGCTACGGTCCAAAGTGTGCCTCAGTGCGCCTGCCCATGCGAGACGAGTTCTTGGCCCGCATGCGTGTGCATCCTTGCAAGCATTAAAATTATTTCCACTTTTTTTTTAATCAACTCGAACACTCTAACTATAATCAAATATCTTCTCCCGACTCTCGAACTATGAGTCTGGGAGTCGAAAAAGTAGGGGGTCCCCATTCCTATTGAGGAATGGGGCATGCGTTGTGGACACCACAACAACTATCCTCCCCAAACATTGTTGAGAAAAAATAATGGTTCACATTGGTCTTTGACATTGTTTAGCAAGAAGCTTTTGATGTTCAATTGCCTTAGAATTGGACTTGACAATTCTATACCATAATTATACAAACACTTAGAAATAATTGCGGTATGACACCATATTTAGAGAAATGGGGAACTATAAATGAAACATGATAATTCTTTACATAAAATTAATATGGTGCTCCATATTTCATCATTTTCAACCAAATATAATACATATTAATAATAATAAATAATATATTCACTAAATTAAATGATTAAAGCAATAATATATCTAACAAACAATATCAACACATATGCCATATAAATAACATTAAGTTGTTTACTAAAACTTAATATTACAACACTAAATTATTTTATGCACTCTAATATTATTAATACCTAGACATGAAGATTAATTCCCAAAAACTATGAACCATATTAGGCATGCTTAGCCAAATTGTGATGTGAACTTATGTCCACTACATCAATAGTCCAAAATAGATAAGAATGTTCTTGATATATATCATCTCCTAGCATCAACATCAATCCATATACATCATTTTGAACACATACACAATATTTGAATACAACATCACTCAAAAACCAATAGGAACATAATTGAACTTATACTTCTAGACCTTGATCAAGACATCAATGACAAAAAATTTGACACCAATGGCAACACCAAATACGTAATTTATCAAGTGTAGCACTCAAAGATTCTTACTCTTAGTATGTACAAGACATGAAAGGGATATCTATAGGGATAATGAGCTCAAATGGAGAGTCAAACTTAAGCTTTGACAACGTGGCTAACATTCATTTTTCAGTGCTAGGCACAATTGTAGGAATAAAAGAAAAAATTGGATGTTGCTTGTCTTTCAAAGGATATACTAAGAGATTTGTTATGCACACAAGGGTCAAACAATGGTGATTTTGAGTTGACATTTTATATAGATTCCCTATTGTCCCATTTACTGTTCACATTGACCACTACAATTTTTGCTATTCATAAAATTTTCCCACAATTCATTGAATGTTTTTTTAAGGAAAAATTGGATGACCCACTAAATATAATATATATTAAGAAACTAATTCAAGAGCTCAATTGAAAAAGAATCAATAAGAAAACCTAATATCCTAGCTCATTACAAAACTTCAGAGTATCAAAGCATTGCATAAGTAATACATGCAAAGGACTCCACTCATCCTTATGGATATTGAATGCAAGGAATGACGGTCGGTGAGTAACGAGAATGACAACCACTAGGTGGGAAATTGTATTGCATACACCTTTATTTGCATCAATCATTTTTTGAAGTTCAACATTCTTTGCAATGAAAAAAGTCGATGTTATTCCCAACTATTCCAATAATATTATCCCTTTGATATGAATAAAGCTGCACAACTGATAAAATTCATGTTACAAATATTAGACTACAAGATAATTCTTTAGCCAACTTTTAATTAACAAAATCTAATAAATTAGAATTGAATCCCTTCACTTGCAAAACTCTTTAAAATTTGGTCTGTTATATGAACAATAAATTGTTTCCCTAAATTTAAAAAGTTAATAATTTGACAAACATAATTTTCTTTAAATGTTTTTAAAAATAAAAACTAAAAAGAAGTCAAGTGGGTAAAAAGCATCATCATGGTACAAATTTTTTGAACTGTTCCTGATAGTAGAAGAAAATCATTTCACTTTTCATGCTCTTTGGCTATTTTTTTCTGACATTTGAAAATTTCTAAGTAGATCACACTGTGATTTACATAGTGACTGAAATTTTCAAGCACTTATGAAGATTTTTCTCTCGAGAATCTTGAAACAGTCTCTTTTCAGCTATGATTTCTATTGTCATGCCTCTTTTCTTCCAAGTTTGTCTGCATAACTTGGAAGTAATGAGAATATGATCTAAATGGAGTTGACCACTACATTAAATGGGGATATACATACTTTAGTGGTTTGAGCTTGGTTTTGAAGTTTTCTCTTTCATGGCTCTGCAAAATGACATTATGAAATTCAATTTGTTCTATTCAAACAAGTGAATATATATGTATTACGATCTTATAGAAGTACATTTGTTTTGAACTCTACTTATTTCCATTTATATGCTTTGTAGATATTAAAATTATAGTAAAGATTTTTATAGTATATTAATAACATTTAGATTGAGTGAAACAATATGTTCAATGTTATTGTATTTTTTATTTTATTTTCCTAGTTAATTATATTTATAATTTTCAAAGAATTGGATGATCATTAAAAATTAAAATTAAAAAAAAAAGAATTCTCATGTATTCTTGTATTCTTTGAGTCAAATCAATTTGTAGTCAATCAATATATTTAGAATTTTTCTTTCTATTTTTAGTTTTTTAGAAGTACTAGAATTATTTCATTTTATAATTTCATAAACAAATTATAGTAAATATGTACATATTATAAAATCCTTTCTTTTTATAACTTTGTAGATGTATGACAATAAATATATAATTAATATATTTTAAAATGATTTATATATGACAAATCAAATAAGAATAAGAATATTTGATTGTACTTACATAGAGTTTTTTCATTTTTAATGTCTATGTAATGTAATGTTTTTAACTTTAAAATATATTGTTAAAAAACTTTCAAATAGGAATCAAAAATATTAGAATGTACTTCATGAAAAAATTTATAACATTTTCAAATCAAAACCCTATAAAATAACACTCTTCAAATATATTAGTAATTTAATTATAATTATTTTACATTTATAGTCTATTTTAAATAAGTTCAAGTCTTTAGAATTTGGTTGTAACTAGATTTTCACAACTTTTGTTTTTTAGAATTTTGATGATATAGTTAATTGTTGAAGAACTTAATTTTTTTAAAAAATAATGGCTAACTAGGTTTAATTGTATTTTGTAAGCCAAATTTCATTAAGAGTGATTAAGCTTTTAAGATAGAATTGTATATCTAAAATTTAGATGTTTATAAAATTTCTCAAATGGAATGAAACTGTTTAGACATTGCAACAAATAAGAAAGTTTTAAGTAATACAGAAGAGTAGAAACCAATATTTTGACCTAGAAATTATAGTAAGAATTTATTAAGTAAATATAATAATATAATATGTTTATAGGTTAAATATTAATTATTAATGCATAAATAAATAAAAATAAGAATCTAGAATTTACATTAATCTGATCTCACATATTGCATTACATAATTCTTGAACAAACTTCTAAATCTATAGTGATTATATTAATGAAGTAGAGGTTGAAGTCAAAATAGTAGCTTTTATCATTTCAATTTTTTTTATTGGTAATATTTGTTTATATTGATATTAATAAAGAGAGTACATTGTGGTGATATGGCTTCAAGCCTTACATTTTAAGCTACCCTTGCCCTTACATATTCCATTAGATAAACACAATAAAAAATAGAGTATTAACACTCTGATAGTACTAACACCCACCCATACATTATCCAATCTTTATAGCAAAAAGAAGCACCACCACCTCTTCTTTCAGCTACTCCTTGAACTAGTTTGCTGCTTCCTTCTGAGTAAAGGTTGGGGTTGCATGATCATCCTCCATTGATAATCCCTGACCCATCCTACAATGCTTTCCACTACCTTTTCCCTCCTTCGGAAGCAAAGAAGCATTGACCCACATTCCCTTTATTGTGGGCTCCCCCTCCTTTAGCTAAAGTTTCTTCACAATCTGATGGCAAAGTTGTTGTCTAGGGGCCAAGGTGCTCTTCCTCGACATGGCCTTCATAAACCCTCGCCCCTCCTCCTTCGTCACCCAAATGTTCTCAGCCAGATATTCCATGATCATTTTCCATCCTTGTTCAGCTTTGGGGACGTGAATGCCCTACAAATTTGAAGACATCCACACCACCAACGGTTGAATGGAGGATTCTCCAATGCTAATCAGCCACCAGGGTTCAGTACCTTTGTCCTTTCAATCTTATCAATAAAATAAATATAATTAATTATAAATTTTCAATCTTCACTAGTAATTTAAACATTGTTCAAACTACCGTAAGGAGAATTATACATCTAACTAAGTTTTAACTTAAACTAATAATTTAATTTTCTAAGATTTTAAACATACAAATTTGTAGGCACGTATCAAATATGCTTATTTGAAATTTTTTTAATAAAAAATTATTTGAATAGATGAATTATTTAAAGCATAGCTTTTTTGAAAACTTTTTAAAATTAGCTATGAAATTATTTGAGAGCTTCATATCTTACTATAAATCCCTTGTTTTATTATTTTTTTATGTCTTAAGATTCTATAGTAGATTATCTCCTTGTTCCTTATTACACTAGATGGCATCTTAAAGGAGAAATAGAGCTTCTATGTGTTGGAATTTACAAATGGGAAGATTTATTTCTGGGGGGGGGTGTGAATCAGAAGTAACTAACTTTAACCTTTTAAAACCTTTTAGCTGAGATCATTCACATGCCTCTAACATATCTATTTAACATGAAAAATAAAGACATGCATGAAAATAGATAACACAAGATTTTGGTCACCCAGAAACCCTCCAAAATGAGAAGGTAAAACTAGGGTGGGGATGACACCCATAAATTACCACTGTAGCAATATGTAATTGTTTAAGGTTACAAAGTTTGACCACTTCCAATGGTTTTCCCTATGAAAGGCCTGCCCTGTTAAAGGTTTTACACTTTGTTAAAGGATTTAAAAACACTCACTTGGAATGTTACCCATCACCTTGTTGAAAGGCTTACAACATGGTTGTTAAACCAACCTATCTCCATAGGATTTTCATTCCTAATACAATGGCTAGAAAGTATTAGAATTTGATGACCTAATTACTTACAATCTTCAATTACTGATTCTAGATACTTGTTCTGCTCAATCTGATCTAATCCTTCCTTGATCTAATATGTCTCTGCTCGAAGTGTTGATTGTCTATTCTAACCAACTGGATTCTACAATGTTGCTCTTCCCTCTAAGTCCTTATACCCCTCTGAACTTTGCTAGAATTCTCCCATACAATTCTCCTACACTCTCACACATGAATTATGGGGTATCAACCTCCTTTTAAAGGCTTTGAAGACTTAGGGTTAGGTATGAATCTATGATCAATATTCATTCTTCTTTTCCCATTCAATTCTTTCACTTTTCCTATTAGCTACATGCTTTCTCCATTTTTCTTATTTTTTGTATGCTGATTACATAGGGAATGTAAAAGATTTGATCTTATCTTCAAGATCCTTCAAGATTCATCCTAAGTCAACTCAAAAGTGGTTTACATCTAAGTTTGTGAAGGCACAAACTCATATGTTGATTATGTGTTACTCCACACTTACTATTTGCTGATGCTCAACATATATAAGAATTATGTCTTGCTCGACTCCTATAGTAACTCTATTTTTCTCGACATTAATACTCAGCTCGACATTTGTATTATACTCGGCATTATCTTGGAAATTGGTTAAGTGTGTTGACACTCAATTGTCAAAACCAATCTGAGACCAACAATCTCCCCCTTTGACATGAGTGGCAAAAACACTTAACTAAACATTATGAATATACCTCAAAAACTTGTAACTCCCCCTGAACTGATCTGCCATTTCTATATCCAAAATTCCTTATGTTGGATTTATCTCATGTTGTTTCCATTATCTGCCTTATCATCCCTTTGCCTCTATATCTATTTGCTCTATTTTTGGTCTAAATCTACTATGTTTGTACTTCCCCTTTTACACATCTCCTTGCAGTTTTTGTTGCTATACCTCCTTATTTCTCAAAACTCAAAAATCTCCCTTTTTGGGTAATTTTTCTCTTTTAGGTATCTCATTTATTATCTCCCCCAATTATATCTCCTCTTATCTTTTGTATATCTCCCCCTTTATCTACATAATGTATTATCTCCCCCTTTTTGAAACTTATGTCAAAGGGTCCTAAGAATGAATGGAATATTTAGCCAAAAAAAAATTATTTACCTCCATTATCATCTTTAGAGAAGCATCAAAATTGTCTAAGGCAATTTCCATTGCTTTGAGCTGGATGACTATCTCTGCTACAAGATGTACTAGGTCTTCTAATGTAGAAATATTTGGATCTTTCTTCAAAACATTCTTTGCATAGGCCATCTCTTTATGCAATACTTCTAGATGTAGGGTTATTGCAGACTAAATCTGTATTAATTTGGCCTTAATATTAGCCTCTTCTGCTATTAATGTAGCTAACTCCTTCTGAGTGTGAAGCGTTGTGGTAAAATGATTCTCAATTTGAGTTGGATCCTTGGGTAGCTATGTACTTGATATCTTAAGGTTCCTCTCCAAGCTCAATATTCTCTGGCTAGTCTCTTGTGTGAAATATGAAGAGTCACACAGTTTGGAGTACAATGAGAATATGTTCTCAAGTACTATTTTCACCTTCTCTACCTTCTTAGCTAGTTCCACTTGTAATAGTGCTATCTCACCAAATATCTTTTCATTAACCTTCATTTGAAACATCTTCTCAAACCATTCCAATAATTTAATATTGGTACCAAGGTCTTCATTTTGTACCTCGTCCACTATGTTGGACAGTTGCTCGATAATGGACTTTGTTTCATCAAGTACTAGCAAGATGAATGCATCAAGAAAGATGTCTTTGATTTCTATTAACTCTTGCCTCTGTCTATACTCATTTCTGAGTATCTCTTGCTTCTTTTTCCTTTCAAGTGCTTCTTACACTTCATTGATCTATGCTAGGTTCATTTTCTTGTAGTCATAACTTGGTATGACTATCTCTTCATCAAGTGTAGGGTCTCCATAGTGAAGTACCCTTTCTACCTTGGCGGAGCTTGAGCTTAGTGTTGATATTTGCAGTGGTACTACATCAGTGCTTGGCTACTTAGTAGGAGTCCCTGAGTTAGGAAATTTTACTAGAGTTTGTATTGCCTCTTGCTCTCTCTCCTTAAGGGTTTTCTCCTCTTCCTTATCTTCGTCACTTCTACCATGATCAATTACAATGATTAGAGGAGGTACACCTTGGATTTGTGCTATAGGATCCTTTTTTCATGTTTGCTCCTTTGCTGATTCCTCAAGAGTTGAAGTTATTGTCATTGTGGAATCAACCTTAGCAGTTGTGTCTTGTGTTGCTAACTCTTTTGGTTGATCACTTGCAGCTTTATGAGGTTGTGAAGGTGGTTCTTGTGTGCTCACCTTTTCCTTGGTAATTTCAGCTACAACCTTTTGTAACTCTTCTACACTCACCAAAACTAGATTTTTGCAAAACTGTGATTGCTAAGTTTTTTGGTAAAGGGTCTTTTTGAGATCCTTTGCAATTAGTGGATTGATTTTTTGACGTAAGGTATCAGGAACATCTTTCACAATTATAGTTTTTGCAGATGTAGCTGGTGCATGTGGAGGACTTGGTGGTGGAAATTGTGTGTCTTGGACACTCTGTTCTTGGTGCTACTTCTCAGTTGTTGCCTCATCACCTTTCTGTGTTTTCTCCTCCATTGTAACCTCTTCCTTCTCTTTCTCTCCTTCCTTTTCATTTTCCTCTTCCTCTTCACCATTATTCCTTCCCTCAAAGGCTTCTTGTCCTTCCTTGACATTAGTTAGCCCATAAATCAATTTCCATAGTTGTGTGGACTTCTTTACAACATCCTCAATTTTATTCTATAGAATGTTGAAGGCTCTGTATTTGGGTGCAAATTGCTCCCATGTTTCTTGCTAGCCTTACTTATTTGAACTTTTGTAATGTTTGACATTACATGGGCCAATGTTGACTCCCTTATTTCCTTCTCCATGTTTAGGAAAAAATGCCATTTATTTTCAATAATGGAGCTTAGCTCTTTAGGCATGGAATTATCAAGTTCAAGTGGAGTAGTCTTGAACTTGGCCATCATAGTGTAGATAGATTCTTCCACTATGTTCTGCTCTTCTCTACTCAATTTTTTAAAATCAATATCTTTTAATCCTAACAGATCTGCATTATCCCTAATATTATCACAAATATTTTCCAAGTTAGATTTGGTGGAGTGTCTTACCACTCTGAATCGTTTATTGTCAGATTCTGTCTTCTCTTCATCTGACTCTGGGGGTGCAACATATTTTCTTCTTTTCTTTTTTGTTGCCCCTCCTCACTCTGTAGCTTTCCTCTTTTCTTTCTCTTTAGTTACTTTTGTTGTAGCCCTTGTGTTTTCCCTTGTAGTAGGCTTGGCTAGGCTCAACTTAGTTGCTTTCTTCTTCCCTTTGGGCTGTGTAGTAGGCTATTTCCATGCCTTTCTTTTCTTAGTTTCTGCCTTTGGTTCTTCCTACTTGACACCTTCTTCTTCCTCTACATCCTCACCCATGCCTTGGTTTAGTGCTAGTGGCTCTTGTCCTTGTTCATCTTCATCATCTTTAGCCTCTTCATCTTCTTCTTCCTCTATAGTACCTTCTCCAAATTTAACTTTTAGCTTCTTTACCAATTTTTTCTTTTTCTTTAGTGTGGAGGTAGTCTTCAATTCCATATCTACCTTTGATCTTACCACATCATAAGTCCCAAAATGTGGTGCACTATTGTCCACTTCCTCTGCTAACAATGTTGCTATTGTTGTAGATGCCTCATCAATGTTTATTTCATATCCAAGAGGTATAAGCCATCTAACCCTTGGTATGGTTGCTTGAATATAGGTATAATCAATATCTACAAGAAAACATACATCATTTCATGTTGTTCTACTAGTGAAACAGGTATCCTCAATCTCTATTTCATGGATTTCTTGAAGTCCTCAAAATAACTTGTCATAAGAGTTTCAAAATTAGCTCCGATTTGTTCAATGTATCCATTCACTTGAGCTACTATGGACCTATTAGTTTTCTAGCTAATTTTACCAAAGGATGGAAATTAATTTTGTACATAGAAAAATATACAAATCAATATTGCACCAAATTTTCATTGTGCTCCCTTGGTTCTCCTTATTGTTGCTAGATTTTCATTGATTTGTTGCAGTTGCAGTGCTGCAAGATCATAAGTATGATCCTTCTCAACTAATTTGTAGCCAACATCTACTAGAATGCAAGGTAGACTATTAAATCTGTTGGATTGATAAAATTTGTGTGAAATAACCCTAACAACAAATTCAATAAGAGGGTCTTAGATAGTATCTGTAGTCATTCCTCTCTTGTTCCATTTTGCTCCTGTGTTCTTCTCTATTGCTTCCTTAGAGTCACTTCTAAGGGTCTTTGGCTGATCTAGGGTTGGATACCCTATTACTCTATGAATGATCCTCTTTGATATCTTGATTGGACCATCTTCCAACCATAAACTTCCATCATGAATCCTGCTGAGTACAATTCTAATCCATTCCATTTTGAAGATAGTGGGGAACTCTCTAGCACGAGTCAAACCCTTCCTCTCAATGATTTGGTACTCTTCCTTCAAAATTCTATTTTCACACAATCTCTCATATGCTTCTCTTATTTCCATGTCTCTAATGGCTCCTATCTTGTATTTGTAACATCTCCTAACATCTTGGACCATAACTACCATAGGAGGAATAACAAATAAGGCTTTAGTTGGGTCATTTTTGTATGCCACTTCATGGATTGGCTAGAAATCAGGTTGTTTAACTTTGTTTGACACAAGTTGGACCTCAAATGACTCTTTCTCCTTTGGTTTCCTAGAACAAGAGGCCATTTGTGTGATCTAGGGTTTGAACACGAAGAAAATGTGAAACTGTGTAGCTTGGCACTAGTATAAATACCTTGGAATCAATGAAACTGTGCTAAATCACTGTCAAAATTAGTTCACAAATGTTGGATTCTCTACTTTGAAATCATTCTATACTCTTCTTCATCTTTTTCTCTTTATTTGTGATGAAGAAAAATGGTTAAAAATATGATCATATACCCTTATTTTTTAGCATTTAATGCTTAGTGCATTTACAGCTATCCACTCGGCTTCTTAAGCATTTTTGCATTACTCAGCTTCCATTATCTTTCAAACACTCAGTATCCACTGAAGTATCCCTTACATGGCTTCAACTAAAATCTCTCTTTGCTTGGCTTCTACTACTAACTCGGCTGTAACTCGTCATTCAGCTTCTATTGATTTAGGCAATCAACTTGACATGTATTGGGATTTTACTTGGCATCTGAAGGCAACTTGGCAATACTTATGAAATCTTGAAATTTTAACTTTGCATCTCTATTCATGTTGATCTCTTCTTTTTATCACTTACTTATCTTGGAACTGATGTATGATAAAGCTTTGTATATCAGTCCCACATACCTTCTTTTTCTTAGTTGGATGAAGTGTGACCACTTGACCTTTTAGGTGAAGTGATCCCTTCATAGGATGTGTTGCTTCCATCTTTCTTCTTCCAATTATTATTCATTTCTCCTCTAATGTGTTCAATATCTATCTTTCATTTTCCTTTGTTGAACTCTAAGTTGGGTGCCTTTGATCTTGTTGGGTAGTTCCTGCTGATGTGACTAGTTTTCAGACAACTGAAACATGTGGTTTGGTTGAGTCATCTACTGTAGTTTCCACTAAAATGTGTTCTTATGCAATTTTTAGGGATGTGTCCATAATCCTGACAATAGTGACAGTTATACCTGGTGTTGTAGTCCCAATTATAGTGATTTCCATGATTATTTCCCCTTGTTGGTTGATTAGGTGTCCACATGGGGTTTGATCTACACTCTAAAGCTTTATGTCTATACTTCTTGCAATTGTAGCAGTGATCTTCAAATCTTGTTGTTCTAATAGTCCTAGTCCTGCTATCATGTGCTTGATGTCCTTGCTTGTTGCACTTGTGATAATGACCCATATTCTTAGATTTGTCATGCTGATGGGAATTCATATTCTTACACACATTAGAGGTATGTCCCTTTTTACCACAAAAATGATAAGTAGGTTTAGTGTTCTTACATTTGTCACTTCTTTCTTCTATAGTATTGGATGAATCTCCTTTTCACTGCTAGTGTATCCTAGTCCTCAAGTATCATTACTGGCTCTAGGTGATTTCAGTAGCTATTCAAAGTACTTGATGGCCTCGTTTGGTTTGTTGAAGCTCTCTACAATTTCCTTCTCTCTTTTCAAATCATTTTGTAGTTGTTCATTTTGCATCTTCAGTCTGGAGATCTCAATATCCTTGACATTCAGTTCATGATGTGCATTCATCATCTGGCTTAGAGTGTCTAGCTACATGTTGGAAATTATTGCAAGCTCAATTGATTTTTCTTCTAGTCTAATGATAAGATTTCTCTTGTCTTCTTCTAGCATAGCCTTATGTTCAATGGCTCTTTTCTTCTGTTTAGTTACTTCACAAAGCATCATGGCTTGTGATTCTCATTCAATCTTGAGAGTTTTAATCTCTTTTGCTTGAGCTCTATTCTTCTCTATTAGGTCTACTATTGTTGCGTCAAACTCTTTGGAATCTCCATTTTCAAACAATTTTGAGGTGTCAATCTCCTTGTATTGTGTATCATTCTTAGCTATGGCAATCTCTCATCTTCTCTTTAAAGATTTTCTTAGTTCTTTTCTGGCTTCTTCCAAATTATGTAGAGCAAGCTGTATATCAATCACCTAGTTTTCTCTATCCTTCCCAAGTTTGTAGACTTCCATTTCTAGATCTTTTCTCCAAGCTATAAGGCTCCTCCTTGTGAGAACTTGGCTCTAATACCAATTGTTGGAATTTACAAATGGGAAGATTTACTTCTGAGAGGAAAAGGGGGGAGGGGGTGAATCAGAAGTAACTAACTTTAACCTTTTAAAACCTTTTAGCTTAGATCATTCACATGCCTCTAACATAGCTACTTAACATGAAAAATAAACGCATGCATGGAAATAGATAACACAAGATTTTGGTCACCCAGAAACCCTCCAAAATGAGAAGGTAAAACTGGGGTGGGGATGACACCCACAAATTATCACTGCAACAAAATGTAACTATTTAAGGTTACAAAGTTTGACCACTTCCAATGGTTTGCACTATGAAAGGCCTACCCTGTTAAAGGCTTTACACTTTGTTAAAAGTGACCTAGTTAAAGGATTTACAAACACTCACTTTGAATGTTACCCTATTAAAGGATTTAGCACCTTGTTGAAAGGCTTACAACATGGCTGTTAAACCAACCTATCTCCATAATATTTTCATTCCTAACACAATGGCTAGAAAGTATTAGAATCTAATAACTTGATGACTTATAATCTTTAATTGTTGATTCTAGATCCTTGTTTTGCTCAATCTGATCTAATCCTTCCTTGATTTTATATGTCTCTACTCGAAGTGTTGATGCTCTATTCTAACCAACTAGTTTCTACAATGCTGCTCTTTCCTCTAAGTCCTTATACCCCTCTAAACTTTGCTAGCATTCTCCCATACATTTTTCTTACACTCTCACACACAAATTATGGGGTGTCAACCTCCTTTTAAAGGCTTTGAAGACTTAGGGTTAGGTACGAATCTACGATCAATATTCATTCTTTTTTTCCTGCTCAATTCTTCCACTTTTCCTATTGGTTGCATGCTTTCTCTATTTTCTTATTGACTGTATGCTGATTACATAGGGAATGTAAAAGATTCGATCTTATCTTCAAGATCCTTTGAGATTCATCCTGAGTTAGCTCAAAAATGGTTTACATCTGAGTTTTTGAAGGTGCAAACTCATATGTTGATTCTATGTTACTCGAAACTTACTGTTTGTTGATGCTTAGCATATATAGGAATTTTGTCTCGCTCAGCTGCTATAGTAACTCTATTTCTCTCAGCATCAATACTCTACTCGACACCAATAGTGACTCGACACTTGAACTTTTCTTGGCACCTAAATTTTACTCGACACCCTTTGAATCTCTGGCTCAACACATACTATAGCTCAGCATCTATATTATACTTGGAATAATATTGGAAATTGGTTAAGTGTGTTGAAACTCAATTGTCAAAACCAATCTGAGACCAACACTATGGTTCTAATGTTTCTATCAATTTGGATATGGCCTTGTAGCACCTACTTTCTATAAATATTTTGAGACAACTTGCAAAGGATCTTTCATATGCACGAATTTAGGGGATTAAGATATTTAAAGGTAGTGGAGATTAAGAGATAGTTGATTTAAAACTCTCTGATTAAGAGAAACAAGGTCATTGTGTATGATACAAACTTGATTACTTTTCTCTCCAATTACATGTTCTTTAATCATTTCAAAATGTCAAAAAAAATGAGAACACACAAGTTCTTTTTTCTCCAAAAAAGAGTCTCTAAGTATTATAATTACACATCATACCTAAATATAATGAGAATGATATTTCATAAGGCTATAAATTTACAATGTGAATAGTACCCTAGTAAAAAATAAATCCAATACTGCATCACCCTATAATTAACTTTACATTCAAATTCATGAAGAATATACAAACATGTTTTGACCATACAACCCCTTCTTCTAAAATCTTTATGAAATGCTTGCATCAATTAGTGGAGTGTCAAATTATCACATAAAATCATTGAGACATGTCACCACATAATGTCTAGCTTGACCCAACTCACTACTTAAACCATACAAGTCACTAATCCTTAATCTACCATTGGTAGTAAAATAACACAAACACTTTTTCCAATTTTTTTTTTTATCTCTACAATACCAGCTCGCCAATCATCCAAATGAGTTGTGGTCATTATCACAACATCCACAAATCATGTTCCACATGTTCTCATGATCAATGAACTTAACTCTATCAGAAAGTAAAGTCCACCGAGGGGGTGGGGGGGTGAATCAATTATGCAATAAAAACAACTCACAATATCTTTATTAATTCCAAAATATGTAAACATTAGCTGCAATAACCATAGAAAGATAACCATGTACAATAACACTAGATTTGTTAACTAGGAAAACCCTTGATCAGAGGGAAAACCTCGGTGGGGATGGTACCCACAAAATGATGTAGTAATATAAAATCTCCTCATTGGAGGATAGATTGTTGATGTAGGACCATCTTGGGTTGCCTTATAATCATGCTCTTTTTTTAATTTTGGTAGTTTTAACTAAATTCTAACAATGCTTTCTAAGTTGCAGTTTTGACCAAGTTCTAAAAATGCTTGTCAAGTTGCAATTCTGACCGAGTTCCAATATTAGTTGTGTGTAGTATTAACTAGAGTTGTTCAATGCTAAATGAGATGATCAGTGTTGACCAAGTTCCTTTAGGTTTAACCAAGTTGTTTAGTGCTAATTAGGTGTTCCTTCATGTGTCGAGTGAGCTTTTTTTTTGTTGAGGCTTAGGTCCGTCTTTAACCAAGTTTATCTGTGATTGGTTCCTAGTTTGAGTTGATTCATGTATTTAATTTGGATAGTGAATTTATGATAGGATCTTATCTTGGGATGAGTGTAGAACATTTTGAGGTAGACCTTTCTATTATGTAATGGTATAAAGTCTTTTATAATCCATTTTTGCAATTACAAGTAGAGGTATTTGGTTTAGTTTAGAAAATAAGGACTTAGAGAGTTCAGGGCAAATGTTTATGGAATTGAAAATTTGAAGCTAGATTGTAGAGCTTGAAGTTATATTTTGTATTTAGTCATAATCCAAAATGCTTTACAATTGTGCATGAATGTTGATAACTTGATGAATCAATAAAAGTGTTAAGTTCTCTCTCCTTGACGTTGTTCTCTATGTGTTTTCTTCCATCGTATTTACTTAGCGAGGTGGTTGGATAGTTGGGTGTGCCTTTGTCCCTAGCTGTTCAAACCCTCCTTGCACCAGGTGGTATTGTAGCTTGAGGTTTTTCCTTATGGGGATTGGATCATGTATAACCCTAAGTTGAATTTTGTTGTAGGGTGGCAGATCTGAGTATTTGACCTATAACTTGCAAAGGGTTATGATCTTGTTGGAACCTATTTGTAAAGATGGTTTGAGGTAGAGGAAATAGTGACACAACTATTATGGACATGTTGAGACAAATTGAATACATATTAGAGTAGAGACATCTCAAAGGAGAGGAGCACATCTTCATGATGTGAGTAATGATGAACCAATAACACTAAACCCTAATACAAAACCCAAAGAAAATCGAGATGAGAAAATATTGTTGAGATTATTGTCCAAGGCACATTCAAAGCCTATTGTAGAATTTGATCCTTATGATGGAAAATTGGACACCAATGTTGTGTTGGATTGGATATCTAGTATGGAGAAGTTCCTTGAATTTGAAAACACTCTTGATAATAGAAAGGTGAAAATTGTAGTCACTAGGTTGAAATTCCATTCCTCACTATGGTGGGAGCATTTGCAAACTACTAAGAAAAGGAGAGGAAAGGAGAAGATCAAGACTTGGCTAGGAGTGGTGAACAAGCTGAAGAAGAAGTTCCTTCTTGCTAATTACCAAGTTAGATTGTTTAGAATGACGCAAAATTTGAGACAAAAGGACATGATTGTGAAGGAGTATATTGAGGAGTTCTATAGATTGGACATTATATCTGGACATGTGAATAAGAAAGTTGTAAGGTATCTAAATAGATTGAGATCTAGAATTCAAGATGAAATAAGATTTATGAAATTGGAAAGTATGGAAGAAGCATACATTTATGCCTTGAAGGCTAAGGAGATCTTGACAAAGAAGCATGAACAAAGACAAAGAGGTAGAGGTGGTAGATTCTAGAGAGGCAAGGTATATATTATGGAGAAGGTGGTAGATCTGACAATTCTATGCAAGATAACAACAAATCTAAATGAAAAAATGATTAAAAAGTAAAGAACAAATGGAAAGGTGGTAAGTCTTACCAAGGAGATACTAATTCTTTGAGCCATATATACCCATTGCTTGAATGGAGGACATTATAATGTTCTTGGAATTTGTAGCTTACATAAAATTCAAGACTTATCAAATGGATTCCAAGTCACCATTTTTGAGTGGTGAGCTAAAACAAGTCTACATGAAGAAACTAAAAGGTTTTGGCTTAGAAGAAAATCTAGATGTAGTTTTTAGTTTGAAAAAGGTTGTTTTGATGTATGCAAGGGAGGAGAAATCCCTAAGGAGGTGTCCAACCTTGCAGCTAGAAACACCATAGTGAAAATGATAAAGCATAAATAAACAAAACTAGCAAATAAGGAAATATGATCTTTAATTATCATCAAGTTGGCCTACAATTGTAGTTTATTAAAAAAAGCCTCATTACAAAGGACATAACCTTGTTCTCTATCTTATATACAAGAGCTACTATCCTACTTATGTACAAGATTGCTAGCCACATGTTACAAACAAATAGGTTAGGATCCAAAACCATAAGAACAAAGCCCAATTAAATACATCATGACATGTAAATAAAGGAAGAATTTTTTTACGTGTATCACAACATAAAACAATGAACCATTAGGCTTTGCACGATGTGGATCTCCATCACAAGGTAAAACTTTCCAACCTAATCATTAGAACAGGAAAATAGATATAAGACTAGACCAATCTTAAGATAACTTCATCTAGAAATGTCATATCAAGTTGTAAATCTAGACATAAGATCTTCGTGATGCTTAGATCAAGCCACAACAATCACATAAGATAACAAGCCAGGAGGACCAATCACTACCTAGATAATATAAATATGTCCAACTAGGATCAAATATAGATAAATAGAAAGGAAAATATTTTTGGGTGATGCAAGATTGCCAACTACCCCTGGATACTCATGCATCAGACATCCCTAGTGAATAGAAGATGTTTTATAAGAGGAACTTATAAAAAACATATGATAAGATTCAAGACATAAATCCTATGCTTATTCTTAATCCATACACCTTTCGCATTGACTAGGTACATTCTTTGCAAATGGTTGTGTTGATTATCTAGATTCACAAGCCCAATAATATACCTTCTATCTCTAGGTACTTTTATGTTACTGTTTCCTCAAAAATATTTGATTATCCAAGTCATGCCAATTTATAATGTCTTTGTTTGTTCTAGATTCAACGAAAAATGTCTTCTCTTTTTGTCGTTTAAACTCACTAATTTATTTGTTATGAAAGGGGGAAATTATTGAGAGATGATTGGGTGGTTACAACTTGTATTAATTTCTTATGTGTTGCATTCATGAACTAGTTTGTCATTGATGTCAACATATGTGTAATTTGGTATGTGACAAACATAGTTTTAGAACATCGCAGAGGCAGTTTGGTCAATGAGGTTTGGATATAATGGGTTAATATATGTAGGATTACATTCATATTTATGGATATTTTTAGATGCTACATCTGTGTTCACTCAAGTTAGTATGAATATTTGGATGTGTTACAGTTGATATAGTGAAGACTGGTTGTAGACCAATATGTAGGAAACAATTTAATTGTAATCAATTATATTTGTTAAGCAAGATGGAATGAAGGTAAGTGAGCTTAGATCATGGTTGAAGACATGTTTGTGATGCTATATTTATGATAGCATGCATTGCAAATCATTCCATAGAGATCATTGAAGTGTAATGAGTGATATATTCATTAGCAAGCAACTCTTGTGATGGGATTTATTTTAGAAGTTGTAAAGTGTATTGTGGCATGTGGAACTTAATTGCAATATCATATTGGGGTCATACATTACTCAATGTGTATTGGGAAATCTTGCAAGGTCGACTCAATTAGTTATTAGGACAAAGTATAAATGAAAGGTTGTTTCCTTGAGTTGGTGCATGATTTTTGTGAAAGTGCATGGTATTATATTGGTGATGAGGATGTGAATTTGATTAGAGACAAGCACAAGATGGTCTTGATATTGGATTGAGAACTTAAAAGGAAATGTATTGGCAAAATAAGTTGTTTTACTATTCAATTCACTACTTGGGATATGTTATCCTAGAGATCTATTTTGTGTACTAATTTTGAAGCAATTTGGATAATGAGTTTAGTTGACTTCCCTATGCTCCTAGTAGGGCTAGAATATTAACATAGAGATTAAAAGTCTCCTAACAAGGACTCCTCTGTACTGACTATATGTAGTTGACTCCTAACAAGGTGATATCCTCTTGCAAGAAAATTTTATATTAGTACATCATCTTGTGGGTACCATTGCCATAGAATTTTTCCCTTTGACATAGGGTTTCCTTAGTTAACAAAACATTGTGTCATTGTGTATGTTCCATCTCTTGTCAGTGTTCACTTTGTTGATTATTGAAATCAGATTTGATAAGTTAAGTTTAATTAAGCATACAACTAATTCGTTGCACCCCCATTTGTATTAGTAGACTTTGCTTTCTAACAATTTGTGTTAGTGCATTAGGTCCTTGATTAGGAAATTTAAAAACTTAAGGAGATCTATTGTATTTAGGAAGGAAAGTTTGAATTTTGATGAAGAGAGATATGTCATTTGGAAGGAAAAAATGAAGACTCACTTGCCATGCATGGGAATTGACAGCTAGATTACGACAAAGACACATAAGACTATCCCACTCTTGTTGAACATAAGGAACTATTCATATACATCATGTATGCTAGAGAAGCATTAATCTCTATACTTCCAAAATTACAATTTGTTGAACTAAAATATCCACATCTTGCTCACAACATTTGGACAAGGTTAGAATCACTTTATGAAGGGGATGGACATGAAAAGAAATCTAGATTGCAAAATTGGAAATTTATGCTTGAAAATGCAAGAACATAGGAAGAAGAATCAGTTAGAAAATTTACACAAAGGATCATTGAGCTTGTTGCAATCATTAAAGGTTGCAGAGAATGTATCATTTAAATTGACGCATGCTACACAATTTTGAGATCTTTGACCCCTACTTATGAGATAAAATATAATATATTAAAGAGATTATAATAATCATACCAAATTTTAATAGAGAAACATTGATTGCTAAATTATATGCATATGAATCAAGATTGAAATAGAACTTACCTAGATCTGAGATTACTTTTAGAGCTAGTGTGCAAAAGGATAAAAGGATACTGATGAAAAGTGTAAGCACTAGTGGAAATTTTGCAAGAGAATGGACATACATAAGTGATGAAGATTAGAAGATTGATGAAGCTCTTTAACTAGTTGCAAATAGGTAACCAAGAGGTGAAGAAGATTTTTCTTGTTGGTTTTGTAAAGAATTTGGTCACTTTTCATATTCATTGAAGTTGATGAAAGATCAACCACACAACTCCCAAGAAACACCTGCATGCAAACACCTGTCACAGAAAGAGAAGTAAAAGCTATAGATTTTGGACTTCTTGGATCCATAAATGAGACATTCTTGATGAGAAAAAAGAGATTTCTATTATCAAAAGTGAATGAATGTTTAACTATAGAGAGATAGTCCTTATAAAGGAGATCAAAACCCTAATATGTAACTAACCTAGGTTGCATGATAATAATTAATAAAAGAATTAATTATTATATGCCTAAAGTTTAGCTTAAGTAAACTAGAGATAATAAGTGACTTAATAATATCTCAAAGAAATAACCAGATAAAAATGGAAAACTCCTTCAGAAGAGTGAAAAAAGTAGGAAAATTAAATTTTTAAAGCAATAGAAGTAAAAACCATAGATTAGCACACGTGAATGGTAACAATCCTCGAGCTCATTTGAATGAACACATCAAAGCAAGGTTTACTTCAGCTGTCCAAGACTTGAAAAGTTCCAAATATGCAGTCGAGATGGCAAATAGCTTCTCTATCCTAGAGAAATTTGAAGAAATACATTATCAAAGCCAGTAGAGCTAATAGAGGGCACACTTGTAGCAAATGTCTTCAAATAGACAAAGAACCTCGATCACAATTCTTACTAATTTCTCAAGCCTATTAGGTAGTTCTAGTTCTCATGCTTTCTTCACCATTGATAGCTTGGAAAATTAGTTTAGGGTATTCAACCTAAGTATGCACATCCTCACTTTCACAAATTTTCCCCAAAACCTATGAATTTAGATTTCCATTCATCTTATACACAACCTCATTCAGATAGGTTTAGGTTTCTTCCTTCATTAGATATTAATGTCCCAAGTTCATATATCCCCCCACATCGTCGTCCTATAATGGCAACTACCCATTCTCTGTCAAACCCTAAGAGTCATCATACTCCACAGTCCCCACCAAAATCTGAAGATAACACTATAATAATATCCAATAAGGAAGTTGAAGATACTTGGCTTGAATGTCAAAAGGTAGGAATTTTTGCAGTTTGGAATGGTCCTAGGAAATATTTTCCCCTTCTCTCTAACTAGCTATAAGAAAATTGTGATGAACAAGTAAGTATATCTCACTTTTCTGATAGAATTCTTTATTTGCATTTTTTGGATGATTCTGTTAAAGAAGAATTTATTTTAGCTTCTGAGTGTTTCTTTAAAGGGCATGTTGTTAAATTTGTAGAATGGTCTCCTGATTTTAGTGTAGAAAGGTTAGATTTTGTGATACCAACTTGGTTTAATATCCAATCTTTACCTCTAGAGCTTCTCCAAATAGAGATACTTAGGTCTCTAGGATCTATGCTAAGAGAGCTTATTGGTATTGATTCCACATTTCAGTGTTGCAATAATGTGAAATTGCTCATCAAAAGCAAGTTTAACCAGTCAACAAAGATGTATAGGAAAGTAATAACTAACAAAGCTACATATGATCTAAAACTAGAAATCTTTGAAGGTAAAATATTAGAGATTATAAGATTAGATGACAATAACAAAATCAAATTCAATACTCTGCACGTAACTTCATATTTCAATAGTAAATTCCCATCGATGAGAATCTTGAGGAAGAGAGAGAGTTAAAGGAATCTAGATCAAGACATTTCTATGACTTCAAATGAGTAGTTTGAGTTTTAGATAGAACCATTTTGCACAGAAGGGATAGGCGATGGAAGGATAGGTGAATTACTAGCAGAGAAAGTTAAGCTTAAATTAGTCGTAGTGGTTTATCACAAGAAGAGCTTGGAAATGTCAAAAGATGACAAGCTCATTAAGAAATAGAGATCTAAAGGAAAGGAAAAAACCTCAAAAAGTAGCATGGGACAAAGTAAATAGTGGAAGATGGCAAAGCTAGGAAAAAAAAAAGGAAATAGAGATCCACAGGAGTAATTGGTATGTAAAGAAAAGGAAGTGGAAATTTTAAAGTCCATTATAGCCAAGCTTAAGGAAATAGATCCTCCTCATAATAGAGGTTCTACAGAGCATAATTGGAGTCCTTCGCGCAAAGATTCAAAGATAGAATGAATTCAATATTACAACAGACAAAGGTAGCATGGGATAATAAAGACGGCAATATTGAAGACATAGAGAATTCTTTATTATTTGATCCAAATACAAAAAGTGAAGATGAATATAAAACTTAGAAGGATAAGAGTAAAATGGAACAGGGCTAGATGTAGGTGCAGATGCAGATGCTAGATGATAAGGAAGCAACTTTGATATCTCATAGCTTATACAAGTTTTGGAAAACTTCAGTAGCCTCAATAAGTACTCCATTCACCCTGATCAGCGAGAAAAATGATAAGGAAATTGGTACAAGGAAAGTACATAAGTCTCTTTCAAAGGAAGTTCATGATTTCTTAAATAAGGATATTAATTTGGACCCAGTAGTGGAGAATCTAAGTATATCAAAATCAAAAGAAGACAACCTTAATCTTTTAACTGATGAATTAATTTAGGTATTTAGCTTCGAGAATATTCACCAAAGTATTGAAGCTCAGAAGGAAGATTTAATTTAGAAGATTCTTAAATTAGGAGGTAACAATTACACTTGTGAAGATCTTATAAGACATCTTTTATCATTGAGAATGAAGATAATAATATAAGGCAATCTCATACAAAGGAGCATAGAACAACTACATAGTAGAATGATAAAGGAAAAAGCAATGAGAACAAAAAAAACTCAGATACACATGTGGAAAATCATCATGGTCTTATAAATCAGATATTAAGAGAACTTGAAAATAAGGAATCAAAAAAGAACCTTTGTGATAAGACTACTACTATTTAGAATGCAGAAATAAATTTAGATCAACTTGGGATTCAAATGAAGCAAGAAGGTCTTAAATCTCTTAAATACAAAAAAATGAAAGGTAAAAGAGGAAGATCCTTAAAAGAACTTAGGGAAAGAGATGGGCACAATGTTGGAAATGATTGAAAAGATCTTTGAATGAATAATGATGGAATTAGTAAAAAATGTTTTCAATCATTTTTTTGTCATTGATGTCAAACTTGCTAACTATAGGAATGACAATTGCTTAAGTGATCCAAATACTATCACTTAGTTGATTGACAAGATGTAACTAGAACACTTAGAGAAAGGTTGAAGTTATGATGTTGTAATGAAGTATAAGGATTAACTAAGACAATGATGAAATCATGTATTAATGACATACTTTAAGACACAGGGAATGGACACTACAAAATGCAAGGTTTGACTAAACTATTTGCAAAGAATGACTAAGTTCATCTGTGAGTGCCGAGCAACCCTTTAGGTGCTGAGCATTAGAAAAAGGTAGTGGATGCTGAGAAAATTTCTTCAGATGCCAAGCAATCCTTCAGGTGTTGAGCATTAGAAAAAGGTAGTAGATGTCGCAAAAATTTCTTTAGATGCTCAGAAAATCCCTTAGGGTGCTGAGCATCAGTAAATAGCAATAGAAGCTGAGTAACCTAGTTAATGCTAAGCATCAGTAAACCAATGATGCCGAGTTGTTGCATTATTTGTTAAGTCAAAAGAATTGCCAAATCAGTAACAATAAGTTTGTTACATTGAATTTTGTGAATCAGTTGGATGATAAGGATGATGAGTAGATGTCACAAAATTTTATGTAAACCATGCAAACCAATTCAAGGTGAATATTGATGGATTTTCTAGAAGAAACAGTTTGGAGGGAAAATAATTTCCAAAATCAATTCAAATTGATAAGCGGGAAGACTTGAGTGGAAAATGAAGAATAGAATGTCTTTATAAGGAGTTATAGGTCAAAGATAAAAAATGAGAGAGTGAGTTGGTCATTAGTGTGGTCGTGTGAAGAAGCCAACAGAAGGCTAGTGTGAAGTGTCAAGAAGAGGACACAGTGAGGAGTAAGCACAGAGCATCAAGACTCTGAGTTGATCAAGTGACCATAGAGTGCATTGGCATGACAAGTGGAAGAACTCAAGGAGATAGATCTTTAAGGGTGGACAAGTTGTCAGCACTGCAAGGAAGAAAAGCCAAGAAAAGAAAAGAATTGAAGAGTGATATGAAATTTGCAAGGTTAGAGCTGCAATTTTTATCAGGTCAAAACCTTTGTAATACTTTCTTACCATTATATCAGACATTGAAATCCTACATTGCTAGGTTAGCTTAAAAACTAGGTGGACACACCTCAAGAAAAGGATAGAAGATCCCCAGGAGAAGGATAAGAGATCCTCAGGAGAAGGATATGAGATCCTTAGAGAGGGATGAAAGATACTTTTGAGAAGGTGACTGTAAATCCCATGGACTTGGGTGGGCCTAACAATGTGTAAATCCTTTAATAGGGTGGCATTCTAATTTGAATGTTCTTAAGTCCTCTAACAAGGCACACTCCTAACAGGGTGTAGAAATCCTTTAACAAGGTCACATCTGACAATGTGTAAAGCCTTTAACAGGGTAGGCCTTTAACAGGGCAAACCATCAGAAGTGGTTGAAATCAATTGCATAGTAATTTTGTGGGTGTCATCCCCACCCCAATTTTACCTTCTTATTCCTGGAGGGATTCTGGGTCACCAAAATCCTTTGTGTTATGAGGTGATGTATGTTTAGTTTTCATGATTGTTTAATGTTTAATTGCATGCATGATAATTTTAATTATATGCCATTAAGGATTTGACAAGAAAGTAAAAAGGCTAGTACTTCTGATTCACCCCCATTTTATTAAAAAATTTGTATTGGACATTATTGGACCTTGAATAACTGATTCACCCCACCCCCCCCTCTCAGTTATTCTAAAAGAATTCTAACAATTGGTATCAGAGCCCACTGCTGATTTGTTTCAAGGTACTAGCAGCAAGAAGATCAAGATGTCTAAGAGAGAAGTTCCCAAGCTAAACAAAGACAACTTTGTTGAATGGAAAAGTTTGATGAAGTTGCACCTTGGATCATAAGGTGACTATGAACAGACCTCAATCACAACTGATCATGTAGACCCTGCAGGAGCCCTCACTACAAAAGACATGAACAAGAAGGAGCACAATCAAGCGATGTTAGAGATTGCTTCAGCACTAAGCTATGCCAAGTATGATGACATCAAAGAATGTGGTACTACACATCAGATGTGGAAAATATTATCAAACATCTATGAAGGAGATGATAATGTCAAGAGAGCCAAAAGAGAGAGCCTAAGAGGAAAGTTTAATGACATGAAAATGGAAGAAGGAGAGAATGCTACTCAATATGGTGCAAGAATGAAAGAAGTGGTAAGTGCCATAAGAAGCCTAGGAGGACAGTTATCAGAAGAAATAGTATGTAGAAAATACTTGAGAACTTTTCTTCCTATCTATGCTATAAGAGTATCAGCCATCCAAGAGCTAAGGTGTGTACCAAGTAACATATTGTCATTTGAAGGAATAATTGGAAGACTCACTACCTTTTAGCTATCCAACTTTGACAACTACAAGCCAGAAAACTTTGAATCTACATTCAAAGCCAAGATGACAATAAAAGACAATGAGGAGGTGCAAACAAAGAAAAAGAGTGGAAAAGAAAAGTATGTATCTAGTGACAGTAGCACTGATGAAGATGATGTAGACCAATTGGAGGCTTTACTAGCAAGAAGGTTTCACAGAGGAAGAGGCAAATTCAAAGGTAAGCTACCAATCATTTGTTTCAATTGTAATGAAGTTAGTCACATTGCAGCTAGATGCACACAAAAGAAAAATTACAAGGATGGAGGCAACCTTAAGAACAAGAAAGAAGACAACAAGGACTATAGAGGTAAAGGAAAAAGATGCTACATTGTTGAAGAAGACTCTGATGAGAATGATGATGAAGTAGTCTATGTGGCTATGAAAGATAAATCAGATGAAGATGAAGCAACTACCCTGGTAACCTACATGAACAAGAATAACAAATGGATCATAGATAGTAGATGCTCTCATCACATGACTGGAGATAAAAGTAAGTTCATTACCTTTATTCAATAGGAAGGAAATAGTGTTAGATTTGGTAACAATGCACCATGTCAGATCAAAGGGAAAGGTAGTATCAAGCTTACTGAAAAGACATCATGTGATAATGCATACTAGATTGAAGGCCTAAATTATAACTTGTTAAGTGTTTCACAGTTAGGCAACATAGGATGCAAGGTTGAATTTGAAAATGGAGTTGCCAAGATCTATGATTCTCAAAGAAGTCTGATAGGAAAAGGTGACCAAACTAAGAGTAATTATTTCTACCTAGACATGGAAGATGCTTCTTGTCTCATTGTTCAAACTGATGATGTATGGTTATGGCACAAGAGGCTATGTCATGTAAATTTTGACAATCTAATAAGCATCAACAAAATGAAGAAAGTCAAAGGTCTACCAAAGTTGAAGAAGCCTGATAACACCATGTGCAAACAATGCCAACTAGGGAAGATGACCAAGTCAACTTTGAAAAGAAAGGCTTATACTTCTAATGAAGTATTACAGCTAGTTCATACTAACTTGTGTGGTCCTATTGAAGTGCAAAGCTACAAAGGTGATAGATACATAATGTTATTTTTGGATGACTATTCAAGGATGATGATAGTCATGTTCCTGAAATAAAAATTAGATGTGTTCCAAACGTTTAAATGGTACTTGGATAGAGTTGAGAAAGAGACTGGGAAGAGCCTAAAATGTCTTAGATTTGATAGAGGGGGTGAATTCACATCAAGAGAATTTGAAAAATTCTGCAATAAAAAGAGGGATCAAAAGGTAGACATCAGCACCCAAGACTCCACCTCAAAATGGTATAGCAGAAAGAAGGAATAGATCAGTTATTGATTGCACCAGAACCTTAATGATGGAGAAAAATGTTGCACTCAAGTACTGGAGAGAAGCTGTAAGTACTACAGTCTACACACTCAACAGAGTTCAAGTCATGAAAGGTACAAATGCAACACCTTTTGATTTATGGTATGAGCATTCTCCTAATGTAAAACATTTCAAAATATTTGCATGCAAATGCTATATATATAAAGAGTCTAGAAATGGAAAGTTTGATGCAAAGAGTGAGGAAGACACATTTCTTGGTTATTCTACTAGAAGCAAAGCTTATAAGTGCTTGAATGTTAACACTAACAAAGTAGTAGAAAGCACAAATGTGAAATTTGATGAGCTTGCAAAAGTTCAAAGTGTTGAGAACACCATGAAAGTAGAAGAATACAAGACCTTTGTATACTTTTATGAAGGTATATCTAATAATGGTGAAGTTGCAACTTAGAATGACAATCAACAAAAAAATTTAGTATCTGCCAAGTCACAGATCATGAATGTTGAGCAGTAGACACATTCAAAATTTGAGCTGTAGAATACAAAGAGTGTTCATTTAGATTCTGAGAACTATCAACATGAAGAAATATCTGATGAAAATAAACATGAAGATTTAGATTTTGAAAGAGACAACATGCAAACAAGAGAAGAACCAATATTGGAAAAATATGTAAGAAGATATCATCCTGTAGATCAAATTATTGGAAACAAAGAGGCAGAACCAATGACAAGGAATAGACTCAGAAGTGGGACATGTCTACTTAGCAAAATGAAACCAAAAATAGTAAGTGAAGCCATAAAAGATGATGACTGGTACAATACTATGAAAGAAGAAATAGAACAAATTAAAAAGAACAAGACATGGACCTTAGTCTCAAGACCAGCTGACAAGAATGTAATTGGAACCAAGTGGGTGTTTAGAAACAAGTTAGATGAGAATATGAAATCACAAGAACAAGGAAAGACTAGTTTGTAAAGGGTATGCACAAGAAGAAGGACTAGACTATGGAGAAACTTTTTCTCTAGTTGCCAGAATGGAAGGAGTAAGGACCTTACTCACATATGCAGCCTTCAAAGGATTTAAAGTCTATCAAATAGATGTTAAGTCTGCATTTTTGAATGGCATACTTGAAGAGGAAGTCTACATAGAGCAACTAGAAGGATTTGTTGATGAAAATAATAAAAACAAGGTATGAAAATTACATAAGGCTCTATATGGATTAAAGCAAGCCCCTAGAGGTTGGTATGAGAGACTTCACAAGTATCTAGTGCAAATAGGATTTGAAAGAAATGATGATAACAACAACATGTACATCAAATCAAAAGAAGGTAAGGATATCCTTGTATCTAAAATCTTTGTGGATGACATAATTTTTGGAGGAAAGGAAGTGCTTTGCAAAAGTTTTGCTAACAAAATGAAACATGAGTTTGAGATGTCTATGTTTGGAGAAATCAAGTTCTTTGTTGGATTGCAAGTACATCAACTAAAACATGGTATATTCATGACACAATCAAAGTACATCAAAGAGATACTCAAGACATTTGGATTGGAAGACTCCAAACTTGTCAGCACACCAATGGCAATAGGACATAAGCTATCCAAAAATGATGAATCGGCTGAAGTCAATCAAACAATGTACAAATCCATGATTTGAAAAATTTAATATGTTGTACATAGAAGACTAGACATAGCATTAGCAGTTGGAATAGTGGCTAGATTCTTTGCTAATCCTAGAGAAAATCATCTTATGGCAGTAAAAATGATAATGAGGTATCTCAAAGGAATTGATGATTTTGGCCTATAATACAAAAAGAATGAGAAGTTTGAGCTCAATGCATACACAGACGTAGATTGGGGAGGCAACATTGATGACAGGAAAAACACAAGTAGAGGAGCATTATTCTTAGGTAAAAGGCTAGTTACTTGGACTAGCAAGAAACAAACATGCACATCTCAATCCACTGTAGAAGCAGAATATGTGGCAACAACAATCAATTGCACAAACATTGTATGGCTGAAACATCTATTGAAAGGAATGAAAGAAGAGGTAACCAAACCTGTGATACTGTATTGTGATAATACAAGTGCTATAAACATATCCAAGAATCTAGTAATACATGCAAAAACCAAGCATATTGCAATCAAGTATCACTATGTCAGAGAATTGGTGGAAGACAAACAAGTGAAGATGGACTACATTCACACAAAGGAACAAATTGTAGATATCTTCACCAAACCATTGCCTAAGGATACTTATGAATATCTTAGAAGCAAGTTGGGGGTAAAGACCCTAACTCAAGCAGTCTAAAAAAACAAAGAAGTTGCCCTGCATCAATAAGAGTAGATCATTGAAATATCAGAAGAATGATGTAGAGGATGACAACAAGAAAAGAAATTCTAGATCAGTCACAAGCATGGTGACAGAGGAAAAAGACATAAGATGCAAAGCTTACACTAAGCATGTTGAAGATGCTACACCTTTGGCATTTATGTCAAAGAGGGAGATTTATGAGAAACTAATCAATAAAAGGTAAGAGGGAGATGTATGAGAATGTATGAGATTAGTAGTAGACCAAAAAAAAGAGAGATGAAAGAGGGAGATTCAGAAGAGATAAGAAGTTGATCAACAAGCAGCTATGAAGGATTAGGAATACAGAGTAAGGATGCAGCACTCAAAGAGGGAGAAGCAGAACAAAGGATTCAGTTTGTATCAGCAAAAGAGGGAGATATGATACAAAAAGGAATAGATGTAATGACAACAAGTTTTCTATTTGGTATATAATTTTGGTGGTAACTAAGTTGATCAGCTCAATCAATTAATCAGTTTGGTTTTCCATCAATGCCAAAGACGGAGATTGTTGGAAATAATTGAAAAGATCTTTGAATGAACAATGATGGAATTGGTAAAGAATGCTTTCAATCATTTTTTTCTCATTGATGTCAAACTTGCTAACTATAGGAATGACAATTGCTTAAGTGATCCAAATACTATCACTTAGCTTATTGACAAGATGTAACTAGAACAGCTAGAGAAAGGTTGAAGTTATGATGTTGTAATGAAGTATAAGGATCAACTAAGACAATGATGAAATCATGTATTAATGACATACTTTAAGACACATGGAATGGACACTAAAAAATGCAAGGTTTGAATAAACTATTTGCAAAGACTGACTAAGTTCATTTGTGAGTGCTGAGCAATTCTTCAGGTGTCGAGCATCAAAAAAAGGTAGTGGATGCCAAGAAAATTTCTTTAGATGCTGAGAAATCCTTCAGGTATTGAGCATCAGAAAAAGGTAGCGGATGCTAAGAAAATTTCTTCAGATGCTGAGAAAATCTCTTAGGGTGTTGAGCATCAATAAATCATAGTAGAAGCTGAGTAACCCAGTTAATGCCGAGCATTAGTAAACCAATGATGTCAAGTTGCTGCATTATTTGTTAAGTCAAAAGAATTGCCAGATCAGTAATGATAAGTTTGTTACATTGAATTCTGTGAATTAGTTGGATGATAAGCATGATGAGTAGATGTCAAAAAAATTTATGTAAACCATGCAAACAAATTCAAGGCAAATATTGATGGATTTTCTAGAAGAAACAGTTTGGAGGGAAAATAATTTCTAAAATCAATTAAAATTGATAAGTACGAAGAATTGAGTAGAACATGAAGAACCAAATGTCTTTATAAGGAGTTAGAGGTCAGAGATCAAAAATGAGAGAGTGAGTTGGTCATAAGTGTAGTCGTGTGAAGAAGCCAAGAGAAGGCTAGTGTGAAGTGTCAAGAAGAGGACACAGTGAGGAGTAAGCACAGAGCATCAAGACTGTAAGTTGATCAAGTGACCATAGAGTGCATTGGCATAACAAGTGGAAGAACTCAAGGAGATGGATCTTGAAGGGTGGACAAGTTGTTAGCACTGCAAGGAAGAAAAGCCAAGCAAAGAAAAGAATTGAAGAGTGATCTAAAATCTGCAAGGTTAGCGCTGCAATCTTTATCAGGTCAAAACCTTTCTAATACTTTCTTACCATTGTATTAGACATTGAAATCCTACATTGCTAGGTTAGCTTAACAACTAGGTGGATAAGCTTCAAGAAAAGGATAGAAGATTCCTAGGAGAAGGATAAGAGATCCTCAAGAGAAGGATAGGAGATCCCTAGAGAGGGATAAAAGATTATTTTGAGAAGGTGACTATAAATCCCATGGACTTGGGTGGGCCTAACATTTCTATGTAAATCCTTTAACAAGGTGGCATTCTAAGTTGAATGTTCTTAAGTCCTCTAACAAGGCACACTCCTAACAGGGTGTAGAAATCCTTTAACAAGGTCACATCTAACCGTGTGTGAAGCCTTTAACAGGGCAAACGATCATAAGTTGTTGAAATCAATTGCGCAATAATTTTGTGGGTGTCATCCCCACCCCAGTTTTACCTTCTTATTCCTGGAGTGATTCTGGGTCACCAAAATCCTTTGTGTTATGAGGTGATGCATGTTTAATTTTCATGATTGTTTAATGTTTAATTGCATGCATGATAATTTCAATTATATGCCATTAAGGATTTGACAAGAAAGTAAAAAGGCTAGTACTTCTGATTCACCCCCATTTTATTAAAAATTTTGTATTGGACATTATTGGACCTTGAATAACTGATTCACCCCCCCTCTCAGTTATTCTAAAAGAATTCTAACACACAACAGAGAACAAAAAAAGATTGATTAGTTATTTAACAATGGGAAGGGGAAGTGCCTTCCCAAGGAGCTATGAAAATTACATGGAATGCTAGGGGTCTTAATGCCCCTAGTACAAAAAGGTTACTAAAATAGAACCTTAAAACTTTTGAATCTGATATTATTTTAATTTAGGAAACAAAACTAAATAAGTTAGAAGTAAATAAATTAGATAAGATGTTAGGTTTGTGGAATATTGCCTTTCAAAAGTTAGTTGGGGCTTCAGGAGTATTAGGAATTTTTTGGAACCCCATAAAGGTTTCCATAGATGTTTTAAACAGTAGCAATAATTG
This sequence comes from Cupressus sempervirens, assembly GCA_028749045.1. Lineage (NCBI taxonomy): Eukaryota > Viridiplantae > Streptophyta > Pinopsida > Cupressales > Cupressaceae > Cupressus > Cupressus sempervirens. The sequence goes on from CM053790.1 coordinate 786,483,044, forward strand.
GATTAGTGGTAGCATATAGAGTTTAAAATAAGATATTAAGTTTATTACCATTAACGTCTATGGTCCAATTAGTAATTTAGGCAAAAAGGCAGTCTAGGAAGATATCACCAAATTTATGAATAATTTTAAGGGTAGTTTGTTCTTAGTAAATGGAGACTTTAATACGATTTTAAATATAAATGAAAAAGTAGGTGGGAGTCAACAAATCTCACAAGCATCCAAAGAATTCAAAGAATGGTGTGATAATCATAACATGATTGATATCCCAATTAGTAATGAGACTTTTACATGGAATAATAGGAGGAAGGATTTCTCTTACATTGCCAAAAAACTAGATAAGTTCCTTATTAAAGGTAATCTGGATGTTAACAATTTGAATTTTCAATCTTCTATGTTACCAATTACTAGGTCTGATCATCACCCGGTTAGATTTGAATTCTCTGAGCCACATAAACCTACTAGGAACCTGTCTAAATGTGAAAAGATGTGGTTCTTAGACCCCAATTTCATCAATAAAATTAAAGATTGGTGGGTTCAAGACAACTTTGAAGGTTCAAAGATGTTCATTTTCATTGCCAAATTGAAAATGCTTAAGGAATGAATTCTCAAGTGGAACAAGGAACACTTTAATAATATCTTTAAAGAAAAACTAGACATTGAAAAGCAACTAAAGGACTTAAACTTAGAAGTTATTAAGAAATATATGAACAATGATAGTTATATGCTAAAAAAGGAACTATTAGCAAAGTAGGAGGATATACTATCCAAACAAGAAATTTTTTGGAGACAAAAGTCAAGAGAGAGATGGTTAGAGGAAGGGGATCAAAATATTAAATTCTTTCACAACTCTACTCTATACAACATATCAAAGAGAAAAATATCATGTATTAAGAATCACTTGGGTATCTTAATCGATAAACCTAGTCAAATTGTAGATACCTTCATTGAATTCTTTAAGGACATTTTAAACAATTATGAAGGATCTAATAGAGCAGCACAAGTTAATCTTCTCAAAGTAATTCCAAAAATTGTTACAATAGAAGATAATAGGATTTTAAATAAGCCTATTACTTTGGAAGAGGTCAAGTCAGTAGTCTTTAATATGAATCTGGATAAATCACCAGGCGCAGATGGCTTTCAAGCCTTCTTTTTCCAAAAATGTTGGGATATTATTGGTATAGATCTCTGGAAAGCTATTGAAGCCTCTAGAAATGGTGATGCTCTACTATTGAAAATCAATCATTCCTTTCTAACTTTGATTCCAAAAAAGTCAAAGCCTGAGACCCTAGGAGACTTCAGATCGATCGTACTTTGTAACACTATTTACAAAGTGTTTTCTAAGGTCTTAGCTAACAGACTTAAGGGTATCCTCCCAAATATTAATTTAGAGGAAAAAGAGGATTTGTCCCAGGTAGGTCCATTCTTGATGGAATTATCACCATTTAAGAGATAGTTCACTCTGCATGTAAGAACAAAGAGGCATGCATTTTTATGAAATTAGACATTCAAAAAGCATATGACATGGTTGATTGGAAATTCCCATGCAAGGTTCTTGAAGCTTTTGGGTTTTCCCATTAGTGGATTAACCTCATTTTTAAATTTATATCCTCTCCCAAAATCTCTATCCTTATTAATGGAACTCCTAAAGGTTTTTTTGATATATCTAGAGGTATCTAACAAGGAGATCCATTATCTCCTTCTCTTTACATTATCATGGCAGAGGAGAGTGGCAATTGATGCTCATAAGAATCAAAATATTTTAGGTAATATTAATGTTACTAGTAATGTGCCCAATATCACACATCAAAAGTATGCTGATTGCACTATTCTACCTAGCAAAAGTATAGTTATTGAGGCTCTGGGTATAAAAAACATTATTAATTCTTACACGGAAGCATTAGGGTAGAAAATGAATGAGTTTAAATTTGAGATTTATTTTTTAAATACTAGACATGAAATAGAATTTCATATATGTAAAATCATGGGTTACAGAAAGGGGTCATTCTCCTGCAAGTATTTGGGAATTGCCTTAGAGAAAGGCCTGGAATCTAGTAAGGTCTGCTGCAACACTTTGTAAAAAAATGGATGTGAGGTTTGGTAGCTGGAAGGACAAATGGCTGACAAAGGCTGGAAAGAATATCAAGATCAAATCAGTTTTGTCCACCATTCCAACCTTCCCTCTTTCTTGTCTTCCTCTTCCCAAGAAACTTTGTCTAAAATTTGAATCTAAACTTAGGAATTTTCTTTGGAATGATTGTGAAGAAGACAAAAAATTGGTGCTCATCAAATGGGAAAACATCTGTAAACCTAAGGACATGGGTGGTTTAGGGATTAAGAATTTACAATGGAAAAATGAAGCCCTAGGTGCCAAACTTATATGGAATTTCTATAGGGAAGGAGAACATAAATGGGCTAAGGTTCTATATAATAAACATCTTAATGTTGATGACCCTCTTTCAATTTTTAGGATGAAGACCTTGCCTAGAGCTAGAATTTTATGATAAAATGTCAACATTTGGTTTGCAAGTTTCTTACTTGGGATGTAGGTAAGGGTGATGAGGCACTATTTTGGGAGGATTCTTGGGATGGACATCCTCCTCTCCTTCATAGTTCTTTCCCTAAGGATCTTAAAGAAAAATTATGTAATAGATGGGGAAGCAGAGTCTGTAATTACAAGACTGGGGATATTTTAGAAGGTAAACCAAGATGGATGTGGAAACCTTTGGATGGTTTAGGTTTGGATTCAAATGTGATTAAAGCTTATGAAAAGATATTAGTTGACAGAAGGATTAAGCAAATAGAGAGGAAAGATGAACTTATTTGGGTAGCTTCAAATGATGGGAAGTATAGTGTGAAAAGTGGTTACAAGGCTTTGATTCATTCTCAAAAATGGGATAAAGTGGACATTCCACTTAAACTATGCTAGGACTCTGCATGCCTTCCAAAGGCAGGATTCTTTTTATGGTTTTCTTTTTAGAATAGAATATTGACTATTGAGAGGTTATGTAAACTTGGCTTCCATAGCCCTTCTAGATGTGTTTTATGTAAGCACAACTATGAGGACTCTGGTCATCTTTTATTTAACTGTCCATTCTCCCAAAGATGTTGGGAATGGCTCAAGCACATGTTAGGGTGGTCTACACCTTTGCCAAAATCTTTCATTAAAATCCTTAAGGGATGGCCCTCGAATATGGTTAATGGCATTTATAATAAACTTTGGAACATATGTCCTTCCATCATGGTATGGGAAATTTGGAAGGAAAGGAATAGACATATTTTTCATAATTTGGAAATGTGGCCTAAAGAGTTAATATTAAATATAGAAGCTAGCATGGTTGAAACAATAAATTCACACCTCAGAAATGTTTATAAAGAAGAAGGATCCTTTTCTAATTGGGATGGTCAAATGAAGAAGAATTGGCCAAAATTGATTAATCCTCCTCTTCTCTATACTAAAAAAAATAAGGAGGCAAGATATATTGTAAATGGACACCACCTTTGAAAGGTTGGGCTAATCTCAATTTTGATGGTGCTGCCAGAGGTAACTCAGGGACGACCGGTATTGGTTGCATCATTAATGATGACATAGGTCATTGGGTAGCCAAAAAAGCTATGTCGATTCACCGTACTTCCAATAATCTAGTAGAATTAGAGGCTTTGGATCAAGGTTTGCAACTGTGTCATAAGTCAGGATTATCCAAAGTTATCATAGTAGGAGATTCTTAGATTATATTAAATGCAATTAGGAAATGAGTGACTCCTAACTGGGTTCTTAACTCCAAGCTAGAAGAAGTCCTTAAACTTCTAGATCAGTTTGTAGATAGTAGGATTTGCCACATTTTCTAAGAAGGTAATCAGAAGGCTGATTATTTAGAAAATTTGGGGGCAAATGGTGTCAATTTCTTAGTTATCAATGATGTTCTTCCTTTTTCTAGTCTATAGTTTTATTGATTTATAAATAGATTATTGTATATCAGATTATATTTGTTCTATTTATAGTATTTTGTTGGTTCTTTTGTCTTGGTTTTTTTCCTTTTTTATATTCTATTTTTTCTTTCTTTTTTCTAATTTTATATTTATAGATATATTTACATATATATATATATATATATATGAATTCATAAATAAATTCATATGTATCAAATTATATTTGATCTATCTATTCTATTTTGTTTGTCCTTTTGTCTTGGGTTTTTTCCTTTTTATATACTATTTTTAGGATATTCACAACTTATATACTCCATTTTTTCATCATTTCATTGAGTGGACATTTAATTGCTTCAGTTGGCTCTGCTATTTTTGATCATTTTGTCTCTATTTTCATCATCATTTAGTGTTAAGACCCATTCGTGTTTAGGTTAATGTGGGTGGCATCATTAGCTATCATCATGACAGGGTGTCGCTATCTTTCATTTTCAGTTGATGCTTTTTCTCTAAGGATGGATTCGAACATTAGTGTTTACCATGCTACTAAAAATTGCACCATGGAATTCCTTAGTAGTGTTAAACCCGAAAGATCGAATAGAATTCTCAGACCGGTTGATGACATGACTAGGATCACTGTAAGCAGAGCCATTGGTGAAGGGGTTTTTTATTACAAATTTACATGGAGGATGAATAGTGACATAATTGGCTCTTTCATTAGTTGTATGGAAAGATAAAAGATTGAACTAAGGGCTATTATTAGTCTATTTTGTAGTGTCTTTGACGCAGTCTAGAGGAAGGGTCTTGAGCAAGCAGTTTATAACATAGATGATAAATGCCACATTCCTCTTCTAGAGAAATACATGGAGCTCCCGCTGGGATCACCTAATTTAGAGATAGCCTATCAGCGTCCTTCACTAGTTATCTGCAAATTTTTGCCTTTTACCGAGAATGGTCCAAGATGGAGGCAAGTATTCAATTGCTCCTGTAGTGTAGAGGAATTTTTGTGGAAGAAAGCAGAGCATGGTTGACAAACTACCTCAATTTTTTTAATGCTTATATTCAACCTAAAGTGGTCTTCCATGATCTTGATTCCCTAGAATTTTGCACTCTAAATTCAAAGAAAACTAGTAGGGGTAAATTCAATTTTGAATTCCCTCTGAACTTCTATGTTGAGAACCCTAATGATATCCCTAAGGTCATTATGGTGTTCTGGAAGAAAGTGAAATGCTGATATTTTTTCGAGAAGTCTTCTGCAAATTTTTGGTAGATAGTTAGAAGATATTAGGTCTTAGGTTTGGTTTTTAATCCATTGTTCTATTCATAGTTTATTGTAATTATTAGCTTTCTTATGATACTTTAATATTTGGTCTCTGTAATTACAAACTCAGGATTCTTGGTATATGAATCCTCATAGATGTAGATGCATGGACTATGGTCTTACCCTAATTTTTGTATATCATATTTTAGTTATACAACTAATATCAAATATTTTGGTGTGTTTTATTGTCCCTTTAATTTCTCTAGTTTGGATGCCCTCATGGCTTATGGTATTTATTAGATCCTTACAAATATTCTACTCCATTTTAATGGGCTAGTATCTAGATAGTGGATTGGTGTATTAAGAATAAGATACTATCTCTGGAGCTAGTAAAGAAATTTTTGCTCTATTTTTGCAGTAGGTTAATTGAATCCGTGTATTAGGGATTTGGCTTATTGATTTTTGTCTTATGTTATGGTTTTTATAGTTATCATTATGTTAATGATACTCTATTGTATGGTATAGAAATATAAACTCGGGATCATAGATATGAGAATTTATATAAGATCCTAATGTATGGAGATAAGAATTCTACCTAATTCTTGTATATATGTTATTTGGGTTATGCAGCTGATAATAAGAAGTTTGGTTTTTCTATTTTTCTTTTGAGGATTCTAGATTTGGACGCCCTCATGGCTTATGGTTCCATTGACATTCTTAGAACATTTTACTTATATTCTATTTATATGGGTTGGTATGATCCTATTCAGGTAGGTTTTACTACATCAATAGACTATTAGGGTTGTTACTTTGTTTATGTAAACATGCTCATAATTCTTTATGGTGTTTCCTACTCTAATTGGTAGTATCTTTCTACATATCTAATGGATGGTTGCTATTTTCTGGAGTATTGGATTTAGATATTGGTGTGCTCCACGACCTATACGACCTATTATAGCAATGGTTCTAGTGTAATCTTGTTAATATGACTCAAATTGATTGATTTGATCCTTATTTATTTTAAGTTTCATTGATTGGGCTAATCCAATGATTGGTATGTTGTGGTGTGGTTTCAATTTACTGACATCTTGAGTATTGGATGCAAGACTGGGGTGGTAGTTGTACCCATTTGCCCCTTAGTATTCCTTCATATTAGGTTAGACTATTTTAGAGTGATGGATTTGGTCCGGATATTTCCTCCTTTTCTATCAATTTTCTTTAGTTTAGCCTTAGCTTTTATGTATTCTTTTCTAATTTTAGGCTTTGGTTGATATGTTTAACTCATCTTGATAAGTTTAGGTAAGCATTTTAGACTTCTCTTGATTTAGTTTAAAGCTTCATTAATTAAGATGAGTTTAGGAATTATAAATTTAGTTATAAATATTTTCTTTGTTTAAAGAATTCTATCATTCTTATGATTAACCAATTTGATTGGCAAGCCATTTAGACAAGGACATGCATATTGGACAGCTTTGCAAGAACATAAAGAAAGTGATGGAATTTCTTTAAGAGATCCTGTAGTGTATCTAGGAGCTTTATGCTCAAATAATTTTGTGTAAAATTGATCTTTGTAATGTAATATTAGAGACAAGAATAATTTGACTAGAGTATGCCCCTTTTATGCTATAATAATAAAGGGCCATGGTCCTAGGCTAGACTGGAGGTTTTCTTCCCCCATTCTTTCCTACTAGTGCCCGTTTGAACGATGGAACGCTATTGCATCTATTTAATTTTTATTAATAATCAATTATCATGGCCATTGGCCATTTACTGATCAAAATAATAATAATAATAATAATAATAAGTGGTTTAATAATTGAATCAATATGATTTAATTAATAAGAAAATAATTTATTACTCTAACACCCTCCTTATAATAAACTTAGGAAGTAGCTAAAAATCTAGAAACTACTACTAAAAGTAAATTTGGGTCCCAACGTCAAGGCCTGATGAGGTATCCAACAAAACCAAATCTCTAAAAAGAGGAGAAATAGAGAAAACCACATGGAAAAAACCCTACTCCAAAAAGGATGGAAATAATGCTAAAAAGAAATAGTGAAGGACTGAAGAAGCCTCCAAACTATGGAATGTCCCAAAAGATAGGAACAAAAGATGATCATGAAGAACACCACTGAAGCATGAACCTACAAATACTATCAAACTATTGATCTGAAGAACCTCCACTATATAGAACATGACTAGGTAGAGAAGACTAAGTCTGAAGAGCTTATTAATCGAAGATAGAAGGTATCTTCATGGCCTCCAAAAATAGGAATGAAAGAATATCTATACGATAAATGATCCATCTCATCGAAATGCATAGGTATCCAACCATTGCAATCACCTAGTACATAGGATCAAATACTGAATACATAACTCACTCTATCAAACCAAGAAAGTAATAAAACAACATAACCCCCATATAATGATGAGAGGTAAGACATGAACATTGAAATTGAATGCAATATCTCCTATAAAATGAAGAACCTAGAACATCAAGAGTGCCAAAGAAGTATAAACACCTAATGGCACATGTCATTGACACATCATGAGCCTAATTTCATGGAAGGAACACTCACTTGACAAAGCTTAGTGCCTCCCATGTTTGCATTCTATACTTAGATTTATTTTAATTTGAGAGATACTTTGATACTCATGTTGGATAACATTCAGTATGACCTGATGGTCAGATACTATATTTTGATTTGCCAGTATCATAGATGTTAGATGCTATGTTGTTCAGTTTGATCTTATCGGCATAATGATGCTTATTGATGTAACATGATGCATTATGATGATATTTGGTTATTTTGTACTCAAACATATACTTTGTTATGATTATATGATGGACTTTTTAGATTCTGGATACTTTGATTTGATGCTACGGTTATTTACTTAATTCTTGCTTTGAGATGTTTTATGACATAGAGAGTGATGTAAATAGATTATTTTAATGTAATTAGATAAATGGTTAATTATGTAATTTAATGCATTTATCACTTCGACTATATTATTATATGCAATTGCACTTGATCGTGTTGTTTAATGTGTAGGATTTATATCCTTGGCAGTGGCGCATGGTGTTAGTGATTCGATTGTTCATACCTAGCCAATGTCATCCCTGCATAGTTGACATATCCTAATTAATTGATTAATTAAACCCTCCAGTGATTTAATATATCCAGATTCATTAGATTATGTGGTTAGACCTGTGAGTGTGTCTATGCATTTAGATGTTCACATTTGTCGCAAAATTAATTAAGGAATATTGTGATTTAATAGTTTTTGGGAATTTTATATTTGATTTAATGTTTTCTATTCCTGATAGCTTGACATAGTTGAATTCCATTTAATTGGAATCACCTGATTTTGTCTAGGTTGAGAAAGGGTTGTTTTAGTGGGCCAATTAATTTCCTACTATGATAATTCACTTTTAAAAGTGAATATATATCCCAAAGGGGAATTATTTCCTCACTTCTCACTTGCAAAATAGGAATTTGGAGAGAAAATTCCAAAATCCTCTTTGAAGGATTTACCGTTTCATCCAATGTAGGAGCTACTGGTATGGGATCATCACGAGGTTGATCTTGTTGGATCTAGCTCAGGGAGACCTTCGTTTGCTGAGACTTTTAGCGGGTGACTGCAAAGTGATTATTCTATCATGTGTGTTCCTATTTTAGTCATTTTGGCTACGAGGTAGGGCTCTCCCATTTTATTTCTTTGGCTTCATTTTGGAGTTTTTTTTGGTAGTAAACAGTTTGGAGGCTGAGAACTATTTTTCCCCTCCATTTCAGTAGCTCTACCTAGTTTGATGAGTACGAGTGTTTGAATCTTTTTTGACTTGGGGGTTTGGGGTTTCATGGTGTTATGTTGGTCATTTTTTCATATAGACTCCAAACCAAAATTTTATTTGATATTTGTGGCTTTTGTACCCAATGACATAATGGGTTTTAATTTCGTGGTTTTTGGCTTTTTTTGGTTTTTGCCTCAATTTGTGTGCCAACTGACTTTCTTAGGTTTTCTTGGCACTAAAGTTGGTTGTGGATCTAGATTATTCATAGGGATATCAATCTAACCATAGATGTATTTTATTACATTGGGATTTGTGTCAAATTTGTATGCCTAGATATAGGTTGGTTGAGTATTTTTTATACTCGTTACTTTTATGGTTCTCATCCAACCCTTGTTTATTTTTGAATTCATGTAGTTAGTTGTACCCACACACGAGCACGTACATGTGCATTTGACAGGATCTTGTGAGGCCTAAACTCCCAAATATAGGCTGGTTGAGAGATTGTTCATTTGCAGTTGGGTTGGGAACTTGCATTGCCTTTGGGCATTCATTGTGAGATAAGCATGGGTATGTAGGGTAGATGTGTGGAATGGCTTCTCTCATATACCCTAGTTGTATTCTAACAAGGTAGCATGAAGAAGTTCTAACAAGTGATAACTAATTAATAAATGGGTAATAAAACTTAATATCAAATAAGTGAACTCCTATATGATGTATCTGAGGGCATGGTGTGATGGTTTCTTAAGGGATTCATTCTACACCCGATATAGCTTAGTCTTTTTGATGCCAAGAAACTTAATCTCTACTAGAGTCCCTGCATGTTATCCATAGTGGATTTGACCAGTGACCTGATGTATTGCATTGTCTTCATGACCATATAGATGTTGGTATCATGTTATTGATTGGAGTGTGTGTTAGCCATGGGTGATTGTCTAAATAAATGTGATTGTGGTTGGGTCATTATTTCCATGAGCATGGTGGGAGTGGGCCTATAGGTACTACATAGTTGGGAGGTGTAGCTACCTATACCACTACTAGGGACTAGTGTTCAAAGATGGTCTACTTCCAATTTGAGGCCGATGTTGGATATTCACTTGGTACTTCGGTATATTCGAAGTATGTTCTCTTGTGATTTATGCTCTACTTTGGATGCATTGATAGCATGTTTTATATGATGTTTAGTATGTTTACTTAATGCATTCCTTTATCATGATGTTGTATCATATTGCTAGATGAGGTTTCTTACTGCTTATTTGGATTAGTAATGCTACTGGTAGATTGGCATGTTGGATGTACTTGTTCTTATGATGTTATTTGTGGGTTATTCATGAGAATGATCTCATGATACAACTCCAACTATTTTGTTCGCAATTTGAGCTTTATTCTTGAGTGATGGCTAGGGCCTTTGAGGTCTCATGATGCTATTATGGATGGGAGGAAATGAGCACAATTTTTTTTAGTTTGATGGCTTCATTGCTTGTGTTTTCCTTAGTGTGATAGTTGATTTATCTACATGTATGTTCATTGTGATGTTGCTTTCCGCATGATTTCATTTGATTCTATGGATTAGAGGTTGTGTTATTTGATCTTTTTTATGCTCTCAAGTGACCATTCCTCAATATATGTGGATCTGGTACTCCCCGGTATGGAGGTTTTATGTTTTCATCCTTTCTCTTTACTTTTTGGTATGGTGTTGGTTGTTTTGTCACCTAAGAAGGGAATTCTCTCGCACAACTAAATAAAGTCTCACATGTGGATGCACCCTCTCATGTGAGGATGTAGCCTGCTCATGTGCAAGAAGGAAATATCTCATGTGAAAAATGCATTCTCTCATGCATAGAAGTGTATTATCTCACACAAAATGATGTATTTTCTCATATGGCCAAATGCATTCTTTCGCATGTAGTAGTGCAAAGTCTCATGTGAGACTGTAAGGGAGAGTTTCCTCATGTGAGAAATAATGGGCATTTTGGCATGGCCAAGGAAAGTTTGAAAGTTAGTTTTGGATACCCTATTGAGTTCCACACCTTCCTAGTTCAAAACATATTTTCTATGGAGTATAAAACATATCATTTAAGTATAAGTTGACGTATATTTAATTCACTTATATTTAAGATATATTTTAATATATATGATGATTTATATAGGTCTCAAACCTCTCCAAGTTAAGATAAAGATTCTAGGAAATCTCAAGGCTTTAGGATTTTAGACTTAGCTAAATTTTAGAAGTCAACATTTGTCTTTCAGTATGGTGTCCTGTAGATGAGCGGTTGTAACTTTGAGCCTCGTCTTGTACATGACTGTTTGAGGGTCTCTATTTAATTCTTGATTATGATATGGTTATTGGAAATAGACATTGTATGTTTAACTCACATAATTGGTTATGAGTGTTGGTAAGCAGTTATGCTTGGAAATCGTTAGTTGATTGGATTGTTTGGTTAAGTCCTCTATTACAATCCTTGTGATTAGTTGCATGTTGATGTTGTTTGAATCCATTCTTGATCCCTAAAAAAAATTGTATTGGCTTTTATTTATCCTCGTTCCAAGGATCTTCAGGTAGGGCATTATACAAAGGAAGATGGAAAATATGGCCAACATTAAACCCCCCAAGGCAATTTATAATGTAGTGTGAGTACAACAAAACATAAAGATATGCACAATCCCAAAATGCAATACAATGGCACTTTATCTTAGTGCGTATGCAAAAATAGTACAAAAGAATGTCAACAAAGATCAAAGGAAACATAAGCTGATACAAGAGACAGTACAACCCATGAAAAATTATTTGAAGCAACAAAATTGATCTCTAGACTTGAAACAATCAAGATATCCACTAGAATGCAAAAAAACAAAAAAATGAATGGGATGTGCCTAGAGCAGAATCTGAAAAATAGAATTTCTCAAGATATGTCTCCTAGAGTGAAAAATAGAACCTATTACTTTGAATGCATAAATTGAAAGCCAAAGAACATCAAAAGTCCAAATAAACTACACCACCACAACAAGCTGAGAATTAGCTTTCCAACAATATCTTATTTGTGAAAAATGGAGTCTAGATGACCAAGTTACGACCAAAAACCCACAAGCAAGTAAAAAAAGAGTTGGAAGTGCAAAATAAAAAAATCATTGCCTCAGGAGGCATGCCCAACAATACTAGAAATTACATTGGGAAGCATGATAGTTATACCATAAACTATTTTTAGAAGCATGTAGGTTTTGTACTAAAAATCACCTCGGTATGTGTGGTGGTCCATACCAAAATTGCCTTGAGAAGCATGTCAATTCCATACCAGAAACTGTCTCAATTTCTATGCACAAAGCATGATTTTTTTACTAGAAAATCTCAATTCCTGTGCTAGAAAACCTTGATTTCCTCATCAAAAAATCTTGATTTTTGGCCTAAAAAATCTCAAGTTCTATGCCAAAAATCTTTCAATCGTTGCCTCAAGAAATGTGCCCAATTTGGGAGCAATTTTTGTTGCCTCAAATTCCAATTGTGTCCAAATTGGATAAATTTTATATGAAAATAGGGGTTTTTGGGTGCTCTCACCTCAATGGGAGGTTTGTTTGGGCTCAAAGTGCATTGAAAAAAGGTGAACCCTAGATCCAATATAAAAAAAACTCTAAAAAATTAAACCCTCCAAAAGAAAAAACACAAATTTGAAAGCCAAGACAAACCTCTTATAATAGAATAGAGGCATGAAGATCTGGAGCTCGGATACCATGTTGAAGTTGATGAAAGATCAACCCCATAGCTCCCAAGAATTGTTTGCATGCAAACACTTGTCACATAAAGAGAAGAAAAAGCTATGAAGGCTAGAATTCTCAAATTTGTAGATGAGACATTCTTGATGAGCAAAAAAGAGATTGCTATTATTGAAAGTGAATGAATGTTTAATTACAAAAAGAAATTGTCCTTATAAAGGAGATCAATACCCTAACAAGTAACTAACCTAGGTTGCATGATAATAATTAATTATTAAATGCCTAGAGTTTAGCTTAAGTATAGTAGAGATAATAAGTGACTTAATAATTAAATCAGAATGATTTAATTAATAAGAAAATATTGTATTACTCTAACAATATCAATATCCTAGAAGAGAAAGGAAGGTGAGACCTAAAAGCCTTACAAATCTAAGATTACAAAATATTGTTTCTTTGTTGATGAGGACGATGAGTTTGATTTCAAAGATATAATTTTTTTAGATGGTGATGGTGAAGATGAAATATTATTTTTCATTGTAAAACAAGAAGATTGTGTAAAAGAAGAAAAGGCACTTGTATCTCATGTAGAAAAGAAAATGTCTCTTTGGATAATAGATAGTGGATGTTCACATCACATGACAAGTGATAGAGAAAAAAAAATTGAATTCAAAAGCTATGATGGTGGAGTAGTCAGCATTGGAAATAATGCTTCATGTCCTATTAAAGGAAAAGGATATATAACACTTGATGGTAAAACTAATACTGAAGATGTCTATTTTGTTGATGGATTGAGACATAACCTTTTGACTATTAAACAACTTGTGGAAAAGGGACATCTTTTGTAATTTACTAAGAAGACATGTATTATCAAAGATGAGAATGGTAAATTGATTGGAATAGGTACAAGAACCAAAGGTAATATATTCCAATTAAATGAAAGTGAGATAAGTTGTTTGTTTCCTAAGATTGATGACGGTTGTTGCACAAAATATTTTGTCATATAAACTTTGATAACATGGTGAAGATCAATAATAGTAATGTAGTAAGAGACTTTCCAAACATTATGAAACTTTCTAACATGATTAAATCAAGGAATGTGCGATGGCTAAACAAAAGAAGATTTCATTTCCAAGAAAGTTGTTCACTACATGAGAGAAATTAGATATTTTTCATACAGATTTGTGTGGTCCTACATGAACTAAATCATTCTATGGTGAAAGGTAATTCATTATATTCATTGATGACTTTACAAGAATGATGTAGTTAGAATTTCTTGGAGAGAAATTTGTGGCATTTGAGAAGTTTAATATTTTCAAAGCTAAAGTTGAGACTGAATCAAGAAAGAGAATTAAATGTTTGAGATTATGTAGAGGAGGATAATTTACATCAAAAAAATTTAACATATTTTGTGAGGATAATGGAATCAAGAGACAAATTTCAACTCCTAAGACACCACAATAGAATAGGATAGAAAAAATAAGGAATAGGTTATTAAATAAAGAAGCTAGAGAAATGATGCTTGAAGGAAATGTGGCACATATCTATTAGAGAGTAGTAGTTACTACAAAAATATACACTATGAAAATAGTTAAGATCAAAAAAGGTATTGGTAAGATACTCTATGAAATTTTTTTTGGACATAGACCTACTATAAAATAGTTTAGAGTCTTTGAAAGCAAATGTTACATCAAAAGAAGATGACATAGGAAAGTTTGATCTTAGAAGTGATGAAGGTATATTCTTTAGTTATTCATTAGAAAAAAGGGTATATATATGTTATAGTTAGAGATCAAGAATAATAGTAAGAGTTGATGACAAATTCAAAATAAAACAGAGGATACTTGATTATGATTCTAATAATGAAGCAAGCACAAGTCAAAGGCTTAGATAATAATCAAAATATAGAACAAGAACTATTAATATGAGACAATTAATGATGTACATGTATAGATTAAATAACCTAGTGATGAACTTGAATAAGAGTTTGGAGAAGAGAAAAGGAAACCAAAATAGAGAACACCTAAATATGTCGCAAGAAATCATCATGTTGAAAAAATCATTGGAAGTACAAATAAAGGAATAATGCAAAGGAATAAGGTAAATGCAGAACTATGTTTAATTTCACAAGTTGAACCCAAGACAACTAATGAGGCCTATAAAGATGAATATTGGATGAACAATATAGAGAAGAACTTGGTTAGATTGAAAATAACAAGACTTAGGAACTAGTCTCTAGACCTAAAGATAAGAATGTTATTCACACTAAAAGGGTATTCAGGAACAAGATGAATGAACAAGGTGAAGCAGTAAGAAACAAAGCAAGGTTTGTATGTAAAGGTTATTCAAAAAAGGAAGGAGTTGATTTTAAATAAACATTTTCCCCTATTGCAAGACTTAAAGCAGTAAGAATGTTATTGGCTTATACATATAACAAAAACTTTAAGGTATATCAAATAGATGTTAAGACATTATTTTTGAATGGCGAACTCAAGGAAGAAGTATGCATTGAACAACTCGATGGTTTTCCTCCCATTGAAGAAAAAGACATGGTTTACAAATTGAAGAAGACATTATATGGGTTGAAATAGGTATCTAGATCATGGTGTGTGAGATTGGACAAGCTCTTGATAAGCTTGGGATTCAAGAAATGTAATGTAAATAGTAAGACATGTACTTAAGGAAGAATTCAAATGGTTTGTTGAATGTTGTAGTATTAGATGATATTATCTTTAGAGGCAATGCTGAGACTAGTGAATTTTTTTTTGGATGAAGAATGAATTTCAAATGAGTATGATTGTTGAAATGAAATATTTCTTGGAAATGCAAATAAATCAAAGGATGGAATTTTCATATGATAGACCAACTATCTAAAGGATCCATTGACAAGATTTAGATTAGAGAACTATAAACCTAGTTACACCCATGGTTACAAGTTATAAATTGTTAAGGATGAGTTTCCTAGTGTGATGCAAGCAAGGTACAAATTAATGATACGAGGATTAAAAATATTACTCATACAATACAACATATAGAAAATGCAATTTGTATTGTTGTAAGATTTCAAGTAGACCCTAAAGAATCTTACTTAGCAACAGTAAAAAGGATATTCATATATTTTAAGGGTAAATGAGGTTATGGATTATGATGTGACAAGTCACAGATGATTTTACTTTATGTGCATATGCAGATGTAGATTGGGTAGGTAATTTGGATGATTAAATAAGTATTGGTGGTGGTGCATTCTTTTTGGGAGGAAGATTATTTTCATGGCTTAGCAAGAAACGTGATTGCATTTCACAATCTACTATAGAAGAAGAGTATGTAGCAACTAGAAATAATTGTAATCAAAACATTTGGATGAACTAAAATGTTTAAGGATACAGGTATTGATTTTCTAGAACCTATTATCATTCATTGTGATAACATAGGTACAATAAGCATGTCAAAGAACCCAGTTTTAAATTAAAAGACAAAACACATTGCTATAACTTGTATCTTTTCTTAGAGTGAAAGTTATTGAAAAGGAATTCATATTAGAGTATGTTAATACAAAGGATAAAATAGCATATATCTTTACTAAAAATGTGGCTATGGATATTTTTGAGTACCTTAGAGGTATGATTGGGGTAATGCCACAACCTATTTTAGAGTAATTGGTGTAAGGATTGTGCCACTTCAAAATCATAACATTATTCATTCCAGACTAGATACTTGATGCTACTCCTATGGGAAGCAAAATTTATTTTGGGTAGATTTATTCAAGAACTCTTATGTAATGATTTTGGTACAATAGTGTCTGTTAGCACTTTGCATTTGCATATTGGTTGATAGGTAAACAATTAGAGTGCTTTAGATTCCTAGATTGGATCAATATAGTGATACCTTTGTCATTAATGTCAATGGGGGAGAAGAATACATAAAAAAATTTATTTATGGATGGTATAGTGAATGGGGGAGAGAAACATCTATGCAAGATAGTATTACAAATCTATGAGGACACTTCATTGAACCATCAATCCATAAGTCATTCAATGTTCTTCATCATATGTTGTCATCAATGCCAAAGGGGGAGATTGTTGAGTGTATACCAAATGGGGAAATTTTTGAGATTGGCATTATTGAATGTATACCAAATGAGAAAATTTTTGAGAGATGGTTGAGTGGTTGGCCCTTGGATTGATTTTTATGAGTTTCCTTCATGATTTGGTTTTTCATTGATGTTAACATGTATGTAATTTGGTATGTAACAAACAAAGTTTCAAAATATCACAAAGGCAGTTTTGATCAACAAAGCTTAGCTTAGTGAGTTAATCTATGTGGGCTTAGATTCATATTTATGGATGTTTTTAGATGTTGCATCTTTGTTTTCTCAAGTTAGTATTAAAATTTGGATGTGTTACAATTGATTTAGTGAAGATCAGTTGTAGATGAGTGTGCAAGAAAATAGTTTACTAGTAATTCAATTATATCTCTTAAGTGAGATTGAATGATGGTAATCAAGCTTAGATAATGTTTGAAGACATGTTTTTGATTCTATGTTCATGATAGAAGATGTTGGAGATCATTCTGTGGAGGTTTTTGAAGTGTTAGATGTGATATATTCACGAGTAGTTGACTCTTATAATGAGATTTATTTTAAGAGTTATGAGTGTATTGTAGTGTGTGGAACTTAATTGTAATGTCATTTTGAGGTCTTATATTTCTATTTTATATTTGGAAATCCCTCAAGAGTGACTCAATTACTTAGTGGGATAGAGTATGAAGGAAAGGTTGTTTTCTTGAGTTGGTGTGTGATTTTTGTGAAAGTTAATGGTATTTATTATATTGATGTTGAGGATGCAAATATGATTAGAGACAAGTACAAGATGGTGTTGAGATTAGATTAAGAATTTCAAAGGAACTAGGAAAAAGAAGTTGTTGTATTGGTCAGTTCACTTCTTGGGATATGTTATCGTAGAGATATATTTTGTGTAACATTTGTGAAGCAATTTGGACAGTGAGTTCAAGTGTCTTTCTTGTGCTCCTAACAGGGCTAAAATCTTCTAATAGAGATTCAAAGTTTCCTAATAGGGACTCATATGTACTAATTGTATGTAATTGGACCCTATAAGGGACATAACCTATTACAAGTAACTTTTATATTATTATATCATCATGTAGATACCAACTAGGGTTTTCCCTCTAATCAAGGGTTTCTATAGTTAAAAAAATATTATGTTATTGTGTATGTTATATCTCTTGGAAATGTTCACTTTACAAATTATTGAAGTTGGATTTGATTAGTTAAGTTTAAGTTGGATTAAGAATACAACTAGTTCAACCCACCCCCCTCTTATTTTTATTGGAGTACTTTACTTTCTAACAGTATCCTCTTTGACTATGATCTACTCACAAGATATTGCTACTCTTATGATACCACTTTGGTGACTTTTTGTTGCAACACCATATGTATGTCTTCAACCTTCATCTCCACCTCTATAGATACATTTATCAAATCATTTTCTGACTATACAACTTTAGAAATATTCCCAACCACCTATTGTAAATTCATCTCCTTCTTATGTGAAATAGTATGATCTCCTATTATATAAGTCCTCATCACACTCAAGTTCTTTGCCTTCCTTCCTTCCTTCCTTAAAGGAATTAAAGTGAGCTTCCTATCATCCTTTATAATAGAAACAACATTCCTTTGAAAATCATGAATATCTCCAACATCATACTACCAAGGTCTCCCTAAAAAACCAAGGCAAGAACTCATGTTAACCACATCACACAATACCTCATCCCAGTATGGTCCAAATTGGAAAAACACTTCTCTTTCACTTCTACCACATGATCATCCTGAACCAATTTATCTCATACATAAAAGGGTGCTTAAGTGTCCTCAATCCAAGTATTTGTATCATCTCTTCTAATATAAGTTTATTAGTACTTCTACAATCCATTGCAAAATTTACCTCCTAATTTTCAAATAGTTCAAAATATTTACCTTTTCTTCATAGGCATTGGTTCCTTCTTACTCAACATAACTCTCTTGCACATCATAGATTCTCCCATATCAAGTACAACCTCTCTTTCAACAATTTCATCTTCATTAGCTTGTTCATCATATGCCACTAGGTTCTTTTTTTCTTTGCTAGAACCAACTAAATAGTAGAAAGGTCCATGTCCAACATTTTCATGTTTGAAACAAGTACCTTTGAACCCTCTAATGTTATTTCCCTTTCCATGAATCTTTTTTTATAGGATCAACCACACTCAACCTCCAACTTAGTCTTAAGTTTACTAACTTAACCAAGAAATGTGCCAACCTAATCTTGATCCCCCTCTTTAGGCTTTTCCCACTCAACTATACACAATATGCATGAAGGTTGTCCTACAAATTTTGATTTCACTCTTTTGTTTCCTTCTTGTTCATTAAGAATCTTAAAATCACACAACCTCCAAACTTGATAAACTAACTTGCAGGATTGAGGAGGTCACTAAACCATCATTGGTTTGTGTTATTATGTTGAGTATCCCTTTTAGCCCTCAATTAGGCCTCCAAGATTTTTTTTTGGAACTTCACTCAAAATCTCAAAAAATTCTCCAAGAAAAAATAGATTTTTAGATACCCTTTTAGATTTTCCACAAGATTTTCTAGGTCTCCTCCTCTGACACCATTTGTACATGCCTTAACAAGAATGTGAGGGTTTGATAAGGGTTTTAAGGGTTTTACTAATACACTAAGTTTTATTCTCTCAAAAACTTATCAAACGGATTCAAATACACTTGAGATTTAGTATACACCATTTTCGAACATTGTTATAACTTTGAAAATCACCAAACTTGTTCTAGGGTTTCACTCATGCAAGCATAAAATTATTCTCTTTAATCAACACCTAGCTAGAAAAACCAATATCTCACCCAAGACATCATGTTAAAAATAGAAACATGCTTCATTTTGAATTTAACCAAAATATATATAATGTACACCCTCCCTACTTTAATTCCTCTAAAATATGTATGATTTGAATGGTCAAAAATGGAATGGGAGACCATTTTGCACAGATCATTTAGTTTAGGCCAGAAACTAGCAGATAACTTGAAGAATTTATTCCACACACTAAAAATTAACAAATGTTATCACTATTATGTACATGATTGAAAAAAATCTAATCTAGCTATTGACAATGGAAAAATTTGGATTTAAATATATTAAGATACAGATTCTCATGTCGTTATAGAAATATGTTATCACAGTTTGTCTATTCCTTCATTCAAATTTTAGATGCAATGCATCCAACCATACACAATGAATTTGGAGAGATTAAAAAAACCTATTCATTCCATCCCAGCTAATTCTTGGGTTTTGGTAGCTAACTGGGAAAGTTTTTCCATGACTTGCAAAAGGTTGTCAAGCATTGTGCAAAAATTGCAAAGTTGTCATTGACAAATTTTGCAACAATTGTGCAAATTTTCAATTTTCATGCTTCCTTGCAATCTAATGGTGTAGAATTTCATCTTAAGATATTCTAAGTTTTTCTATACAAAAAAAAAAAATTCCCCCTACCTCTTGGATCCATGTTTTGACCATTAAGCCCAAATTGGCCACCTTGGCAACATTTTGCCTACACAAATCAACTTTGGCCAAATTTGGCATAGTCATTATATCAACATACTAAAAACACCAAAAACCTACTTACTCACACTTGGGACTTCCAATTATTCCTCATTACATCTTTGAATCAATCATGAGCCTTCAAGGCAAAATTGACTAGGGATTTTATATTGACCCTAAGGTGTTCTTGCACTATTGTCCCCAAGAAGAAAAAGGAGTCAAGTGACTTCTAGAGAGATCATATTCAAATCTATGCCTCTTTTCTTAAAATTTGTTTATGGGACCCATGTAGCCTCTATTTCATCCATATCTTTCCATTTTATCAAATAGTCAAAATAGGTCTTGTGCCTAGTCTTCTTGCCCACCCTTGAGCTTAGTACTTTCTCAATTTGTGTTGTTGAGTTGAATATTTTAGTAAAACTATCTTATATGTATGTGATATATGATTCCTCCATACTATTCTCTAGCATTTTACCCTTATAGGCCTCCACATCTACTATATTGAACACGGGAGAAATCCCTATGTTGTCTGGTAGATCCACCTTATATGCATTGTTACCATCTTTTGCTACAACTTGACAAGGCCCAATTGTTTTCATTTGGAATATTTTGGGTACTCCCTTATATAATATAGCTTTTTTAAAATGAACCATAGCAAGATCCCCTATCCAAAATTCAAATCTCTATTCCTTTCATCCACCATTTACTTTATTTTACTGGTGTTTTCTATCAAAGTCTTCTTAATAGAGTCACAATTCTCCTTCATGGACTAAGAAAATTCATCTACATTTCCACTCTTAGTTCTCATTACTCCAAGTTCTCTAAGCTCACAAATATCTTGGGTGCCTCCCATAAAAAAACTTCAAAGGGACTTTTTCTTGTGGTTCTATTTTGAGTGTCATTGTAAGAATATTCATCTTATGGGAGGACCTGGTCCCATGTTTGCCCATACTCTTTAATAAGGCACCTAATAAGGTTACTTAGACTTGTGTTAAAAACCCCACTCTTCCCATCTATTTTTGGGTGATAAGAAGACCCAAATGATAGGTTGGTTCCAAGCTTTTTCTATAGAGTTTTCCAAGAATGGTCCATAAACTTCAAGTCCCTATCTGAAACAATGCTCATGGGTAGGCCATGTATCTTTACTACTTCCTTGAAAAACAAATTATCAATGTGGAAAGCATCATGGGTAGTCTTGCAAGGCACAAAATGGGCCATTTTATTGAATCTACCCACAATCACATAGATGTTATCATACCCATGTTTGCACTTTGGAAAGCCAACTACAAAATCCATATTGATGCACTCCAAGGCCTATTTGGAATGGGAAGAGGTTGGTACAAACACACATTTGATGATGTTTATTTGTCCTTGTGACAAATAATACACAATTAGATAATAGGTCAACCATTATCCAAGGGAGATTAATAGAGATTTTGAGTACTATAAGAGAATTCCATACAAGGGTAGAAGGAGACTCGGTTATGTAATCATGAAGGGTATCTTATTAGATAGACTTCTTAACTTAGGAGGCTCATGCTTTGGATGATTTATATAGACATGATGCCTAATACCAAGGGCATCATCTTCTTCACTCATCTTACTAAAGTAGTTCAACACATGAAGATGGAGTTTATAATGCATGAGTGGGGTCAGAGCATGCTTGTGCACCTATACTATGAGCTTTGGAGATTTGTGAGATACTAGGCACATAGCTTCATGATATACATAATTTTGTAGGTGTAGCAATTTGAGAACATCGCGTGTAATGAGCTTGCTAGATGCCTTGTGGATATTCTAGCTAAGTCACCAAGAGTATTTACATACCCATTGAGCCACCCATGGAAAGTTGGAGATGTATTATACTAGTGGGTCAGGTTATATAAACTACCAGATATTTGAGGAAAAAGGGAGATAATTTAATAGGAGTATAAGTCTCCACTATTATGGGCCATTAAACCATTCATATATGTATGTGAGGGAAAGAGGGTAATTTCTTAATATGATGCCACTTAAAATCCAAATTAGACTAGCTAGAATCCAAAGGAAGAAGGGTGCCAATGCCAAATTTGAATGTAAAGGGAAATGTAATATAGGGATTAAATACACTCGTTGGCCCTTATATGATAAAGTGTATCTAAATTTAACTAATTGCTTAAATAATTTAGATCTAGATGATATGTGTATATAATCAGCCAAACTAAGATATAGATGTGAAAGGAAATAAAACATAAAAGACTCACCTTGAGATATTTAGAGAAAGATATATTTTAGCTTTGATAGTCATGGCTTTGAGTATGTTTCTAAATATCTGATTAGAGATTCCCAAATGAACTGATGAAAGGAACAAAACCCAAAAAATGTTCAACAAGAAGGTAAAAAGGACTAGGTAGACCTAGAGGAAGGGCATCTTTCCATGGAGTTGACATAGTCCAATGATATTGTAATTAAATCAAACCAACTTCTCCAGAAATCTTTTTAGGAGTTATTTTTGGATTTGCATGAAAAATCCTTCTATTATGCTCCTACACACAACAAATGAAGGGTTTTTTTATTGGGTTGGATGAGGGCTTGCATTGGTTAAGGAATTTGTTAGAAATGCTTTAGAATAACTAAGGGGGGGGGGGGGGGGGGGGGGGGGGGGTAGTGTGAATTAGTTATTCAAGGTCCAAATGTCCTAATCAAAATTTTACACCAAGTAAACTAAACCCATTAAACTATTCATGCATCCAAGATATACATTCATCCTAGCAAGTTACTAAAAAATCAACATGCAAGAATAAGACTGAAAGATCAACACATAACACAGTGATTTACGTGGAAACCCAATTTGGGAAAAAGCACTAGTAACATGCCACTCAATTCTTACTCTTTTGAAGTGATGCATGTGAAAGGCCTACCTTGTTAAAGGCTACAACACACTATTAAATGTGACCTGGTTAAAGGATATAACCACCCTATTAGAAGTGGGCCAAGTTAGAGGACTTTAGAACACTCACTTAGAATGTCACCCTATTAAAGGTTTTACAAATGGTTTTTAAACCAACCTAAGTCCATAGGATTTTACCCTAGCTGATACAATTGTTAGAGAGTAACAATAAAAGCTTTTGATTTGATACAACTCACAACATAACTTGCAAATTTTAGATCTCAATTTAGCTCTCAAATTTGCCTAGCTTTCAGTCTTTGTAGCTCTGATAGCTTGTCCTCCTTTCAAGCTTCATCTCCTTGAGTCTTCATGCTCAATGTACTAGTGCAATCTCCTCTATGGTCACCTATCAAAGCAGAGTCTTTGTGCTTTGTTCCTCCCTCACGATGCCTTCGCCTTGACATCCTACCAACCACTTCAACAACAACTCTTGCTTCTTGACCTATAACTCCTTAAATAGAAGTCTAGAATACTTTTCCCACTCTAATCTTCCCACTTTTAATTTCAGTTTAAATGGATTAGGTAAGATTCTATGAATCTACCCATAATCTTTTGTCTTCCAGAAACATCATGAAGATCCACATGTATTCACCCAAAAATGGTTTACCTAAAATTTTGTGCCACTAGCTCATCATCCTTATCCTCCATCTAGTTCACAAAATTCAAGGTAAAAAACTTGTCAACTCAAATCTAGTCAATCTTTGACTTTTCAAATAATGTAGCAGCTTGACACTATTGAAATTTTGATGCTTGTCACATATTATGTTACTCAGCAGAGACTATGTTTTACTGATGCTCAATACCTACTGTGGATTCACTCAGCATGAACTAAGATTTTACTGATGCTCAACACCTATTACTTGCTCAGTACTTGAAGTTTCTTGGCTCCTTATGTTTCACTTGGCACACACTAGATTTTATATTTGCTTGGCACTTAATGATAATTTGCTTGGCATGAACTAGCTTTCTCAGCATCCACTAATGAACTTAGTAAAGCTTTGCAAATAAATTTTTTACAACTTATTCTTCTAGAGTTTTTAAGTGTAGCCAACCTCTGTATCTTCAAGTGTATTATGAATACATCATTTTAACATTGTCTTAACTGATCATTGTACTTCATTACAAAACCATAACTCAATATTTCCCTTAGGTGCTTTTGTTACATCTTACTAATTAAATCCTCTTCATCAATCAACTAAGTGATGGTACTTGGATCTTATAAGAAAAATTCATTCCAAAAAATAGTAGGTTTGACATCAATGACAAAACAATGATTGAAAACATTCTTTATCAATTGTCTCCCTCTTTGTAAACAATCTCTCTTCTTCAATAATGATCTTTTCAATCAGATCTCAACAATCTCCCTCTTTGGCATTGATGGCAAACCAAACTGATCAACCAAGTTATCAAAATGCTAACTAGGTTAAAACAGTAAGCCAAATGCCAAAAAGAAAACTTTATCCAAAACTATTCATTCTATCAGCAATTTTGAATTCTGTAAGTAACTCCCTCTCTGATTTATCTTGACTAATTCCTTGCTTCTACTTCTCACTTTCCTTTCTCTTTCCTTTCTACTATTTCCTGCTATTTCTCCCTCTACATGTCTAATCAACTTCTATATGACTCCCTCTTTTCTATAGCTTACTACTTTGATCAATTCTCCTCTACCTCTTATTTTCTATTTCTCCCTTTAAACACTTGATTTTGTAGATTTGATCAATTTTTTCTATTTCTCCCTCTTTGACAACAATTCCAAAGACATACTATTTCAGCATCTTGTCATGCAAGAGTAGCATTTGTAGGAACTCCAATTTCTCCCTCTGTCACCTTGCTTGTGACTTGTTTGGAATTTCAGTACTTTGATTACTTTAGGCAAAAACCTAAAGTAAATATCCTCTGCATCAATTTATAATATTTCAATAATCAACTCATTTGATGTAGGGTAGTCTTGTTGTTTCTTAAAAAACCTTGGATAGGGGTATCATGCCTAACTTAACTCTAAGATACTCAAATGCATCTTTAGGTAATGCTTTTGTGAAGATGTCAGCAATTTGTTCCTTTGAGTTGACATATTCCATCTTCACTTGCTTGTCTTCCACCAATTCTCTTACATAGTGATACTTAATTGCAATGTGCTTTGTTTTGGCATTCATCACATGATTCTTTGATATGTTGATGGCACTTGTGTTATCACAATAGAGTATCACAAGTTTAGTCATCTCTTCCTTCAAGGAAGTTTAGTCATCTCTTCCTTCATACCTTGCAACAGATGTTTGATCCATACAATATTGGTGCAGTTGATGGTAGTAGAAACATACTCAAATTTTAATATAGATTGTGAGGTACAACTTTGCTTTTTGCTAGTCCAAGTGACCAATCTAAGAAAATTGCTCCTCCACTGGTGCCTTTTCCATCATCTATATTACTTCCCCAATCTACATTAGTGTAGGCTCTCAATTCAAACTTTTCAATCCTCTTATAGTATAATCTGAAGTCATTAGTTCCTTTTAGGTACCTCATTTTTATTTTTTTACCACCATAAGATGATTTTCTCTTGAGTTTTTAGAAAATCTTGCCACTATTCCAATAGCTAATGCAATGTTTGGTCTACTATGCACAACATACTGCAACCTTCCCATCATTGATTTGTACATTGTCTAATTTACTTTAGTTGATTCATCATTCTTGGATAACTTATGTCCTATTATGATTGGTTACTGACTGGTTTTGAATCTTCTAAGCCAAATGTCTTGAGTATCTCCTTGATATATTTTGATTAGGTCACAAATATTCCATGTTTTAGTTGACGTACTTGCAATCCAACAAAGAATTTTATTTCTCCAAACATTTACATCTCAAACTCATGTTTCATTTGATCAACAAAATCTTTGCATAGGGAATCTTTTCCTCTATATATTATATCATCAACAAAGATTTTAGATATCAAAATGTGTTTACCTTTTTCTACCTTGATTATACAGGTTTTTGTTGTCATCTCTTCTTTCAAATCCCAGCTTCACAAGATATTTGTGTAGTCTCTCATACCATGCTCTAGGTGCTTGTTTCAAACCATAGAGTGTTTTATGCAATTTTTAAACCATATCTTTGTTTTTATCATCAACAAATCCTTCTAATTTTTCTATGTAGACTTCCTCTTCTAGTATACCATTCAAAAAAGAAAACTTTACATCCATTTGGTAGACTTTAAAACCTTCATAAGTAGCATATGCAAGTAGTGTTCTTACTCCTTCCATCCTTACAATGGGAGCAAATATTTCCCCATAGTCCAGTCCTTCTTTTGCATATCCTTTGCAGATTAGTTTGGCCTTATTTCTTATGATCTCACCATTCTCATCTAACTTGTTCCTAAATACCGACTTGGTACCAATCACATTCTTATCAGCTAGTCTTGGAACTAAAGTCTAGGTTTTGTTCTTCTCTATCTGACCTATCTCTTCTTCCATAGCTTTATGCCAATTATCATCTTGTAGTGCATCTTTCACTATTTTGGGTTCAATCTTGCTCAGCATATATGATTCATTTATTAGTTTGTTCATTGTCATTGTTTTGGCTTCCTTGTCACCAATAATTTGATTTGTAGGGTGATGTCTTCTCACATACTTGGATAACCTTGGTTCTATCCTTGTTTTCATGTTTGTTATTTCAGCTTCAAAGTCATTGTGCACATCTCTTTTAGGTATTTCATCATCTCTTTCATGTGTAATAATTTTAGAATCAGAATGTGCATTATCTTCATTCTACAACTCAGCTTCTGAATGTAGCTCAGCATTCACTGGTTGTGACTCAGCTGATACCTAAACTTATTGTTGATTCCCAACTTGATTGGCAACTTCTTCTTCAGTAGACATTCCTTCATAGAAGCATACAAAGGATTTGTACTCTTCTAATTTCTTGATGGGTTCATTATTTTGAACTTCTACATGCCCATTAGAATTTATATTTGCACTCTCCACAATCTTGTTAGTGTTAGTATTCAAACACTTATATGCTCTACTTCTAGTGGAGTATCCAAGGAATGTGCCTTCATCACTCTTTGCATCAAACTTGTCATTTCTAGAATCTTTAAGAATGTAACATTTACAACCAAATACTTTGAAATGTTTTACATTGGATAAGTGACCATACCATAATTCAAAAGGTGTTTCATTTATACCTTTCTTGACTTGTACCCAATTTAGAGTGTAGACAGTTGTACTTACAGCTTCTCTCCAATACTTTAGAGCAACATTTTTCTCTATCATTAATGTTCTGGCACAATCTATCACTAATCTATTCCTTCTCTCTGCAGTGCCATTCTCTGGGAGAGTTCTTGGTGCTGATGTTTGTCTTCTAATTCCTTTGTCATTGCTAAATGTCTCAAATTATTTTGATGTGAACTCTTCTCCTCTATTTTATCTTAGACACTTCAAACTCTTTCCTTTTTCTTTCTCAACCCTAGCCAAATACCACTTAAACATTTGAAATGCATCATATTTTTGTTTTAAGAACATGACAGTCATATTCCTAGAATTTTCATCTATAAATAGAATTAAGTATCTATCTCCTTTGTAACTTTGCACTTCTATTGGGCCACATAAATCAGTATGCACTAACTCTAGTACTTCTTTGGAAGTGTTATAGGTTTTTCTCTTGAAACTTGGCTTGGTCATCTTTCCTAGTTGACACTATTTGCACATTGTATTTTTAGGCTTCTTCAGTTTAGGCAAACCTTTGACTTTCTTCATTTACTAATGCTAATTAGATTATCAAAGTTGAAATGACATGGCATTTTATGCCATAGCCAGACATCATCAAATCTTACAATAAGATAGGCTACATCTTCCATATCTAGGTAGAATAGATTACTCCTAGTTTGTTCTCCTCTTCCTATCAGGTTTCTATTAGTATCATAGATTTTGGTAGATTTGTTTCCAAATTCTACTTTGCATCCTACATTGCCTAACTATGACACACCCAGCAGATTATAGTTCAATTCTTCAACATAGTATGCATTATCACATGAAATTTTCTCTATAAGCTTAATGGAACCTTTTCCTTTGATTAGACATGGAGCATCATTTCCAAATATAACACTATTTCCATCATACTAAGTAAAGGTAAAAAACCTACTTTTTTCTCCTATCATGTGATGTGAGCATCCACTATCTATGATCCACATGTCATTCTTGTTCACAGAGGTTACCAATGATGTTGCCTCATCTTCATTTGAATCATCCTTAATGGCTACAAAGACTATCTCATCATCATTTTCATCAGAATCCTCTTCTTCAACAATATAACATTTTTTTCCTTTGTCTTTGTAACCTCTACTATCATCTTTTCTTCTATTCTTGTTCTCGTTGCCTTCTCTATACTTCTTCTTCTGTATGCATCTTGCAGAAATATGTCCTACTTCATTGCAATTAAAACATATGATGGACAACTTACATTTGAATTTGCCTTTGCCTTTATGAAATCTTCTGGCCAATAGTGCTTCCAATTGTTCCACATCTTCTTCATCTATGATGCTATCACTGGATGCATATTTTACCTTTCTCTTCTTCTTCTTTGGTTTCACCTCCTCAATATCTTATAACAATAGCTTGGCCTTGAAAGTGGATTCAAGATTCTTAGGTTTGTAGTTATCAAAGTTGGATAACTCAAATGCAGTAAGTCTTCCCACTGTACCTTCAAGTGTTAGCTTGTTTCCTGGTACACATCTTAACTCTTGGATGGTTAACACTCTAATAGCATAAATGGGGAGAAAGGTTCTTAATAATTTTCTATTGATAGTTTCATCATCTAAATGACCACCCAAACTTCTTATTGCACTTACTAATTCTTTCAATTAGAGGCATATTGAGCATTTTTTTCACCTTCCTCCATTCTCATGTCATTAAAATTTCCTCTAAGGCTTTCTCTTTTTCTTCTTTGAACATTCTAATCTCCTTCATAAATATAATTCAAGGCTTTCCACATCTTGAATGTAGAGTCACATCTCTTGATGTCATCAAATTCAGCATAGTTGAGGGCAGAGGCAATCTCCAGCATTGGTTGATTGTGCTCCTTCTTTTTCTTTATATCTTCTCCAGTGGGTATAGTTGATCAACATGTTCCACTTCAATAGAGGTTTGTGCATGGTCACTTATTGGTCTAAGGTGCAACTTCATTAAACTTTTCCATGCAATGAAGTTATCTCTGTTAAGCTTAGGAGCTTCTCTCTTGGACATCTTGATCTTCCTACTTCTAGTACTTTTAAACCAAATCAGTAGATGGCCTTGATACCAATTGTTAGAAATGCTTTAGAATAATTGAGAGGTGGGGTGGATTAGTTATTCAAGGTCCAGATTTCTTAAAAAAACTTTTTCACCAAGTAAATTGAGCCCATTAAACTATTCGTGCAACCAAGATATACATTTATCCTAGCAAGTTACTAAAAAATCAACATGCAAGAATAAGACATGAAAGATCAACACATAACACAGTGATTTATGTGGAAACCCAATTTGGGAAAAACCACCAATAACATGCAACTCAATTCTTACTCTTCTGAAGTGATGTCTGGTGAAAGGCCTACCCTGTTAAAGGCTACAACACACTATTAAATGTGACCTGGTTAAAGGATTTAATCACCCTATTAGAAGTGGGTCTGGTTAGAGGACTTTAGAACACTCACTTGGAATGTCACCTGGTTAAAGTTTTTACAAATGGTTGTTAAACCAACCTAAGTCTGTAGGATTTTACCCTAGCTGATACAATTGTTAGAGAGTAACAATAAGGGCTTTTGATCTAATACAACTCACAACATAACTTGCAGATTTTAGATCTCAATTTAGCTCTTAAATTTGCCTGGCTTTCAATCTTTGTAGCTCTGATAGCTTGTCCTTCTTTCAAGCTTCATTTCCTTGAATCTTCTTGTTGTATGTACCAATGCAATCTCCTTTGTGGTCACCTATCAAAGTAGAGTCTATGTGCTTTGTTCCTCCCTCATGATGCCTTCACCTTGACATCCTACCAACCATTTCAACAACAAATCTTGCTTCTTGACCTATAACTCCTTAAATAGAAGTCTAGAATACTTTTCTCGCTATAATCTTCTTGTTTTTAATTCGTGTTTGAATGGATTAGGTAAGATTCAATGAATCTACCCATAATCTTGTTTCTTCCATAAACATCATGAAGAATCCACCTGTATTCACCCAAAAATGGTTTACCTAAAATTTTGTGCCACCAACTCATCCTCCTTATCCTCCATCTAGTTCACAAAATTCAAGGTAACAAACTTGTCAGCTCATATTTGGTGAATCTTGACTTTTTAAATAATGCAGCAGCTCGACACTATTGAAATTTTGATGCTTGGCACATACTATGTTACTCAGCACCTACTGCGTTTTACTAATGCTCAACACCTACTGTGGATTCACTCAGCATCAACTAAGTTTTTATTGATGCTCGACACCTATTACTTGCTCGGTACTTAAAATTGCTCGGGTCCTTCTATTTCACTTGGCACACGCCACACACTAAATTTTACATTTGCTCAGCACTTACTGATAATCTACTCAGCATGAACTAGCTTGCTTGGCATCCACTAATGAACTTAGTCAAGCTTTGTAGATAGCTTTGTTACAACTTATTCTTCCATAGTTGCTAAGTGTAGCCAATCTCTATATCTTCAAGTGTATTATCAATACATCATTTTACCATTGTCTTAATTGATCCTTGTACTTCATTACAAAACCATAACTCAACCTTTCCCTTAGGTTCTTTTGTTACATCTTATTGATTAAATCATCTTCATCAATCAACAAAGTGATAGTACTTGGATCTTATAAGCAATTGTCATTCTAGCAAATAGAAGGTTTGACATTAGTGACAAAACAATGATTGAAAGCATTATTTATCAACAATCTCCCTCTTTGCAAACAATCTCTCTTCTTCAATAACGATCTTTTCAATTAGATCTCAACAGAATTAACCATAAATGAGAAATGCAAATGTAAATGACTAAAAAACAAGATAAGTGTTAGGATTCACCTTGCTTAAAAACCTTGTCAATAAGGATTTCATTTGTAGTGTGTTGTAGATCTTAAATAAGGTATAGGAATGTAGGGTATCTCCACAATTTGCAACAAATCTACCATAATCTAATGATGGTGCCATGGATTTAAATGTACATCAATGTAGGAGATAATGAATGATTCAATATAGATCTCCTCCCTTGATGGCTAGTAATAAGCTAGATCTAGAAGAGGAAATGCCCACAAAGGATCCTTCAATACAAGATAGAAATCTCCTTTGCTTGAATACTTGAAATCCTTGAATAACTTGATTATCCTCAAAAGGATATGAATGCTTGAGCTTGAGAGTTGAAATTGGATTTCATGAGACTGATTATGATATCTTTTTATTAAAATAAAGCCTACAAGCTTCCTTATATATGATTTTTCAAGTGAGAAAATAATACAAGTTGACTAGAGAGCACAATACAACTAATTAAACCCTAAGGTCTTTTAGGCCTCGAGGCCCAAAATCACCAAGGAATAGGTCCACCTAGTCAACCTATTCTAGTATAGGTCAACTTGAGTTGACTTGGTCCTAGAGATCGAGTCAAGGGTGCCACAGAAAAAATAGGAAGTTACCAGAAGAAATGTGAGAGAGAATGGAAGAAGATAGGGGAAACAAGACATCAAGCACATGTCCATTAATGGTCTAAGAAAGGAATTATGGAAAGGGTGCTAAAAGGCCTTAAAAGGAAAGTGTGTCCATTTTAAGATAGTACATTTAATCCCCACTTTAGTAGGAGTATGAGGACTCAAACTCGTTGTTAAAGTAAAGGGTTAATTTAATTTAATTTATTAAATTACCTTTACTCCCTTCTTAAGATTTGACTTTATGTACTTGCATTTCCTTTTAATAATTAAATATAAATGATTAAATTTTATTTACCTCTTAGGGTTTCCATTTTAGGTTTTATGATCTCTTTCTATAAGAATTGATCAATTGTAAATTTCATTCATTCTTTTTCAATCTAATATATTTTTCCATATTTTCAGAGTCAAATCCTTGCCTCTTCTTTGTCTTTTATTTTCTGTGATAGGTTATTGCATGTAGGTGTTCTTTGAGTTTTTAAGATTTTTATTTCTCAAATCCTTCATGGTATCATAGTCAAATCTATTGTAGCTTGTTCTTATTTGGACAAAAAGAGGAATGAGGGTTTGACATTATAGATTTGGCAATTTTTAGGTATTTTGTTTTGTGAAAATAGGGGGGTCTCTAAATTTTGGAGCACTTTGAGGCCAAATAGACCTCATTGTTGGATTCAAAGGACATCAAAACCATTATTTTCATATGAAATACATATATTTTGGCCAAATTTGCATTTTTAGGCAAATGTTTTAGGCCTAATAGGGTCATACAACTACTAGCACACATTACAAGGCACATACAATATTTAAAAAAATTATTATGTTTTACACCACAATAGTTATTAAAATTGTGAGGTGGTTAAACTACCACCACAATGGTTAACCTAACTATATGGTGGCCGCATGCAGTTAGTCCAACACTGCTGACAATTTTCAAATCATGAAAATCACTGCCCCCCATCGACTACTCAACCCAATCACCACCTCCACCTATGCATAATCAACTAGCCACCACCACTCAGCTCTACCCATGCACAACTTATGGCCCACCACCACCCACCTTGTGGTCACGTGGAAGGCTAGGAGCTAAAATATTACTGCCCCTTCAAATGTTTTGGGTTTTTCAAATTTTTTGATTACACTTCCAAAGGCCCTATCGAGTTTTTGGCTCCAACTTGAGCATACGGAGGCATTTTTTGGAAAAAAAAATATCATCACAAAGCTAATTGTAAGATGGACATGATGGTGAAGGTTTTTTTTTTTTTTAAATCCAATTTGGTACTTTTTTTCACTCAAAGTCAGATGATGATTTCTATCTTCTGAGGGCATAACTTGCTCATTTTAGCTCCATTTTCCAATTTGAAAAAAGCACTGGAAAGATCTTGTCAAGAACTTTCTAGATTCTCTATTATTTCACCAGTAATTTTTACTAGGTATTTTTGATACTCAACTGAATCTTTTTTTCTCTTTTCTTGTATATGCATTCCTTCTAGCAGCTGAGGTTCATTCTTTTGCATTGTGGGGTCTGCTTTTTCATTTTTTTCAATTACAATATCAGACTATTAGAAAAATTCAAACACTTTCTTAAAAAAATGGTTGAAATCTCTTCTTGTCTAATTCTTCTAAACCCACATAACTATCACACATGGACATCTACTATGCAACAACTTCTCCCTTCAAAGGGTTTTTCATCTTGTTTAGATATAGTGAAACTAGTTTTTCATAGTCAATATCAGACTTTGTAGCACATGAATAAGATGGACAAAGCCATGGGTCTAATTTCTTTGATTGTTTTAGAGAACTTATAGTTTCATCTTGATGAGTGTACCACTCCTCAAGAAATATGAGACAAGTTCAAGGACTTACTTCACTCGTACCAGAGACTTTTCCTTCTATTGAGGACTTTCTAATGAGGTTCAAACAACAAAGAAAAATTTTACATGGGTGTCAGAAGGTGAAGAAAGATAAGGTGTGTGTCTATCTAATTCTATCAAACCTTTAAGGAAACTTTCAAATTTTCTCTTCTACCTTCCATTCCACTATGGATGTTTTGGGTCCTAGATCTACCATGCCCACTTTTGAGGTTTTTCATGATAGATTGACTAGAGAGAAGTCCAAGCTTACATAGTTGGATACTCTCATAGGATCAAAGACCTAGGCATTGGTTTCTTAGACTTTTACAGGGAAGCCAAAATAGAAATTGAAGCCCAAGATAGATTCAACTGGCAATGAGAGTTCCTCCAAACCTACTCCTAAATCATATGCTCAAAAATCCACTCCGAAGGGTAAAACTTCTAAGTCTGGAAAATCTTCCTCTAAGGCTAAGAAGTTTACATGTGATCCTTGTAGTTTTTGTGGCAAGGAAGGACATCTAGTTTCTAATTATTGGAAACATCTTGAGACTTTAGAGGATACCATGTAACAACATAGTATTGCTTCTTCGAAGCCACCACCTTCTCCTTCAGGGAAAGGACTTGCTCTTTCTATATAAGCATAATCTTCTATAGCTACTTGGGTTCTTGGTTCAAGTGCTTCCTACCATATGACACACTCACCTGATTTGGTTACCTCACTTGCTCAGAGTGTTACTACACATATTGTAGTTGGTGACTCCACACATCTTTCAATTTCAAGTTCAGGCACTATCTCTTTTGATAGTGGTTCACTAGAAGATATTCTCTTGGTTTGGACATTTCTATGAACCTCGTGTCCATCTTTCAAATTTTTCATTCTAGCTCTAGTAAGATAGTTGAGTTCTCACCACATGATGTGGTTATTTAAGACCTCCATAAACTTGACCTGGTTATTGATACAAGGATTATTGATCTTTAGTCTCACTTATATTAGTTTGATGGCTTTGAGAGCTCTGATTCTATAGCTGTTTCTCTTATTGCTCATACAAACATAGTAAGAAAGCTTTGGCATGAGTGTTTTGGCCATGTTAACTAGCAATTTCTATATCAGATGAGTACACATGAGCTAGTGATTGGACTACCTCAAATCTCTTATACTAATAATGTTTGTCAAGGTTGTACACTTGGAAAATATTATAGGGATCCATTTCTGATAGGTAGATCCACACATGCTAAGGTATCATTGGAGTTGATACACAATGATCTTAAGTCATTTCCCACTCCATCCTTTTTAGGTGCTTGATACATGGTTACCTTCATAGATGAATTCTATAGATGCACATGGGTGTACTTTTTGTAGTACAAGTTTGATGTCTTTGATTCATTTTGAATCTTTAAGACATTTATGGAGAAGTACTCTAGTTTTTCTATTAGGCGTATATCCATTAACAATGGTAGGGAATATGTGAATCAATCTTTCAAAGATTTTTGTACTGAGCATGGTTTACAACATCAGTTCATAGTTCCCTATAACCCTCAACAAAATGGGGTTATAGAGAGAAAGAATAGGACATTATGAGAGATGGCCAATTGTACGATACAATCTCAAGCTATGAGTTCTTCAAATTTGGGCTAAGGCTATCAATTATGCCAACTATATTTAGAATTAGATGCCTCACAATGCATTACAACATTTGACACCTAAGGAGACTTAGAATAATGTCAAGATTGATGTTTCTATATTTTGCATTTTTGGTAGTGATGCTTGGGCATTTATTCTAGATGTTCAATGAAAATCCATGGAGAGGAAGATTCGACCACTCATCTTTGTTGGATATTGTGAGGATGTGAAAGTGTACATATTTTTTGATCTTGATTCTACAGATGCCTTATTTTAGTGAGATGTCTAGTTTGATGAGTGTTAGTGATGCAGTGCAAGGCATGAGAATCCCCAAAGGAGATGTCTAAGCCCCCAAAAAATCATCGTGCATCAGAAACACAATAACAATGCAAGATTCAATACCAAATCACAACTCTTTATTCATAAAATAATTGATTACATGCAATATGCTTGGTTTTAAGGCCTTATAGGTTAGGACAAAAAACAAACAACAATTACAATAGTAGTTTTGCAAGATCCAACAACATCCAACTTACAATCCCAATCCTAGCTAATCTAGATCCACAACTTGATAAGAATACCAAGAAGAATATCCAAACTTGTACCCTTAAGTACACCAAGAAATCCTATGGTCCTCAAGCTATAGATACTAGCTCTTCAAAATTCACATACTCTTCTCCAAGATGGATCCTCTAGCACCATAAAGACTCTACAAGACCACTTACTTATACCCAACTAAGCCACAAGTCGGCCTAGTTCATTAAACTAAATTAAATCCCCTATATTAAATATATATTGAGCCACAAGTTGGCTACAACATAAATTAAATACCCATACACAAATTAAATGCCAAAAGTTAGCTTACAGACAACTCAACACCACTAGAAACCAAGACCATGCCAAGTGTTAGAAAGACCAATTTGAGCATCAAAAATTCACAAGCATTGTCAAGCTCCATAGACATTATCGAGATCCAAGATCTTGTCAAGCTTCAAGACCATGTCGAGCTCCAATACTATGTCAAGCTCCCAAGAATTGCCGAGCATCACAATGTATGTCGAGCTCCCTGAGTATGTCAAGCTCCTAGGAATAAAGCATGCCCAATAGTGACAAAGCACCACTCCTTTGGTGATTGAGTCCACAACTTCTAAACCAAATACCCCCAAGATGCAAGATTGCAAGAAAGCCTAGGATCTTCCTATTGGAAGATTGGAGAGATTGGTTTGATGATATTTTACATTCATGACTAAGTTTTTCATTGATGTCAACATAGTATGTTTGATGTCTTCTGTGGTATCTGATAGAAGAATAGCAGAAAGATTAAGTTGGTATAGATGACTAGTTGAGTATGATAACCATTTAAGGTTATGAAAAATTCTTCTGAGTATCTCATATATATAGTTAACATTGGAAGCAAAAAGGATAAGTCTAGAAGAAGTTATGATGATGTATGTTCTGAGATAGAGTTTAGAGAGGCATGTTCTGGTAAACTTGATATATCTCTGAGCAAAGTTGATGTCTTGATGATCAAGGTTGAGGACATGGAGAAGACATGTTGAGGATAACATGGCTAAGTTTTATCATCATAATATCTGGTGTACAAAAAGTTATTCAAGTTGCAAAGTGGAAGATTAAGGTTATCGCTAATTGTAACATATTATTAATGTGGTCATATAATAATCAATTGAGAAGGACTAACAACACACTCAGGGAATTATTTTATGGACTCGATATAAAGGAAGGACATTTTCTTTTATCATGATATGGATGAATGCAAATTGTGAATTTTTGGAAAGTAGCAAAGAGTGTGGAATACAAAGTTGAGCAGAGCAGTGCGGAAGTGAAGGAAACTTCATTGTTGATTTTTTGTTGAGTGATCAAAGGTTTGGTATTTGGATCTAAGGTTCATGACCTAGTCTACAAGGTCTGAAAGTGATTGGTCTAGTTGATAGGATAGAGGAAAGGATAGAGGAAAGAAGAAGATAATCATAAATTACTTGTTTGAGTAGTGAGCTCTTCTTGTAGTTGAAATTGCATGTTTGGGTAGTGGGCTCTTCTTGCATACATTATACCACAACTCCTATCAGTGTTGGTACAACTTCTAATAGGGATTCAAAGTCTCCTAATAGGTAACCATTATACTAAATGTTGTAATAGACTCCTAACAGGGTCCATCCTCTAACAAGGAATATTTATATTAGTACATCATCTTGTGGGCATCATTCCCACCTGGGTTTTCCCTTTGATCAAATTTTTCCCTACGCAACATATCTAGTGTAATTCTCTGTGTGCATCTTTGTATGGTTTTTGTTTATTTTGGTTGAATGGTTAATTTTGTTTAATGAAGATAAGTATTTTAATTTTTGGATAACTGATTCACCCCCAACCCCCTCTCTTAGTTATCTTAGTGGACTATTATTTCTAACAATTGGTATCAAAGTATTAGGTCCTTAAAGAAAAATTTTAATAGCTTTGGGAGATCCATGGAAAACATGTTTAGGAAAGATAGTCTAAAGTTTGATGGAACAAATTATGATAGCTAGAAGGAAAAATAAAGACACATTTTTTGTGTATGGGCCCGAGATATTGGATCTTAACAAAATCAATGAAGACAATCATTGATGAAAATGAGTTGGAAACTTGCTCTAAGGTTGAAAGAGATCTTTTCATATGTGACATGAGAGCTAGTGAGGCACTATTGACTGCACTTCCCAAAATTGAGTACAATTAGGTAAAATCACTTGCTATTTCATGTTTGATTTGGAAAGCTTTGGAAAAAGGTTTTGAAGGTGATGCACATTCTAAGAAGTTAAAGATAGAAAGTTGGATTTGTGCATTTCAAGATGATAAAATGAATCTATAAGAACATATATAGGTAGGATATCAGAAATTATTGTAAGTATAAAAGCTCAATGAGGAACCAAAGAAGATGATGAGGTCATATGGAAGATATTGAAGACTTTAACACCACCATTCAAGTCAATAGTTTAGATGATATAGTTGTTAATATCATGTACCAAAGATTTCACAAAGGAGACACTTCTTGGAGGACTTGAATTAGTTGAGAATGAGCTTAGACAGTCCAGAGATATGACCATAATAGAGATAGCTTTCAGTGCCTTGAATATTCAACCTAACCTATCAAGAAGCACAAGTGCTAGAGGAGATTTTTCTGGTAGCAGCAAATCTGAGGAAGATAGAAAGATTGATGAAGCAATAGCCATTCTAGTAAGAAGAGAAAAAGGAGGTAAGAAAATCGTTAAATGTTGGACTTGTGATGAATATGGTCATTATGCATCTAAGTGTCCTAAAAGGGAGAAATTTTTTAAGGGAAGTTATAAGTCTCAAAGGGATAGAGAATGTTTGTATGCAAATGAAGATGATGATTCTGATGAAAAAGCATTAAATGCTAGTGATGATGAAATTGGATTTGTGCCAATAAAAGAAGAAATTCCAAAGAAGGCAGCTTTGGTATCATAGGTTGAGAAGAAATATAATTGGATAATTGATAATGGTTGTTCACATCATATGACTAGTGATATGAACAAGTTTGTTGACTTCAAAGGTCAGGATATAGGAATTGTCAGAGTTGGAAACAATGTAGCATGCCAAGTAAAAGTTATCAGATCTATAACTCTTGATGGTAAAACTAATACTGAGGATGTATACTTTGTTGATGGTTTAAAGCACAATATTTGGGTGATGGAAAAATAGTATACGAAGGTTATTAGTTGCAATTAACAAAAAAGACATGCATGATCAGAGATAAATATGGAAAGGTAATTGGAACAAGAACCATATCTAGAGGTAATGTATTTCAGTTGAATCCTACTAAAATGACATGTTTGGTTGCAAAGGTTGATGACATTTGGTTATGGAATAAGAGATTCTATCACATACACTTTGATAGTATTGTGAGGACTAGTAGAGTGTTTTTTGTTAGAGATTTGCTGAAGATTGTAAAGCCTACTAATACAATTTGCAAGGAGTGTGTTTTAGCAAAGCATAATAGAGCTTCTTTTCCCAACAAGAAGTTTACCACTACAATGAAGTGGGAGATTGTACACATAG
The DNA here is from genome assembly GCA_028749045.1 of Cupressus sempervirens. Lineage (NCBI taxonomy): Eukaryota > Viridiplantae > Streptophyta > Pinopsida > Cupressales > Cupressaceae > Cupressus > Cupressus sempervirens. Next base: position 786,522,449 of record CM053790.1, read on the forward strand.
ATCTTATTGGTCCTACAAAGATTAAAAGATTCTATGGTGAAAGGTATTTTATGATTCTAGTTGATGATTTTTCTAGAATGATGTGGGTTGCATTTCTTAAAGAGAAATCTAAGGCAATTGAAAAGTTTAAGCTATTCAAGAATAAAGTTGAGAATGAATCTAGTGTAAAGATTAAATGTTTGAGATTAGATAGAGGGGGAGAATTTACTTCAAATGATTTTAACATGTTTTGTGAAGAAAATGGAATTAAAAGGCAACTATCAACTCTAAGAGCCCCTGAACAGATTGGCATTACAGAGAGAAGGAATAAGTTTTTTACAAAAGTTGCAAGAGCTATGTTAGTAGAAAATGATGTATCCAAGACATTTTGGAGAGAAATTATGAAGAAAATAGTCTACACTATGGACAGAGTGCAAGTTAGGAAGGACACAAACAAGACACCTTATGAACTATGGTTTGGACACTCAGCTATAGTAAAGTATTTCAAAATATTTGGAAGTGTTACATAAAGAGAGATGATGACATTGGTAAGTTTGATGCTAGAAGTGATAAGGGTATGTTTCTTGGTTATTCATTGAAAGCAAGGCTTATAGATGTTATAATAAGAGAACTAAGACTATTATGGAAAGTGTTAATGTGATAATTGATGAGAAATTTAGAATTCAAGAGAGAATAGTTGATTACAATTTAGATGATGATGTTGTTACTAAGCCAAGGAATGATGAGGTATTTCTTGAGACTAGCAATTCTTTGTAGAATGAAGGGAAAGCAAAGAAAAGAACAAATCTTGGAACCTTTAGTAGAGCCAAGAGTTGAGATAACAACTCCTACTTTAGGAAAGAACATGATAAAGAATCACCCATCCAAACAGATCATTAGAAAAAAAGAAAAAGGTGTGATGACAAGAAGCAGAGTGAATGAAGAACTATGCTTGATATCTCAAGTTGAGCCTAAGAATGAAGATGAAGCATGTAAAGATGACTATTGGAAGTAGGATATGAAAGAGGAATTGGATCAGATAGAAAAGAATGGAACATGGGAATTGGTCCCTAAACCAGTAGACAAGAATGTGATATGAACTAAATGGATATTCAGGAATAACATGAATGAGCAAGGAGAAGTTGTAAGGAACAAAGAAAGATTGGCATGTAAAGGTTACTCATAGCAAGAAGGAATAGATTATGAGGAGACTTATGCTTCAATGGCTAGAATAGAAGTAGTAAGATTATTCTTAGCCTATGCAACATAGAAGAAATTCAAAGTATATCAGATGGAAGTAAAGTCAACATTTTTGAATGGAGAACTTGAAGAAGAGGTATATATTGAGAAACTTGAAGGATTTCCTTTGACAAATGACAAGGACATAGTATGTTGACTGAGGAAAGCATTGTATGGATTGAAGAAAGCACCCAGAACCTAGTATGCAAGGTTAGACAAACATTTGACAAAGCTCAAATATAGAAAAGGTATGGTAAATAGTAATTTGTATTGGAAAGAAACTAATGATGGCTTGATGATTTTGGTAATATTTGTTGATGACATTATATTTGGAGGAAATGATGAAGAAAGTAAGAAGTTTGTAGAGGAAATGAAGAAAGAATTTAAAATGAGTATGATAGGAGAAATGAAATATTTCCTAGGATTGTAGATTGTATAGAATGAAGATGGAATTTTTATTTCTCAGACTAAGTACTTGAAGGATTTTTTGAAAAAGTTTGGTTTGGAAACATGTAAACCTATTGGAATACCTATGGTAACTGGACACAAGTTATTTACAAAGGATGAGACACCTACTTTTGATCAAAAGAAGTGCAGATCCATGATCAAAAGTTTGCAATATTTGACTCACATAAGGTCAAATATAGCAAATGTAGTTGGAATTGTTGCAAGATTCTAGGCTGATCCTAGAGAAGCACATTATTTAGTAGTGAAAAGGACATTTAGAAATCTGAAGGGAACATCTAAGTTTGGATTATGGTATGAAATATCTAATGATTTTACTCTAGTGCTTATATTGATGTAGATTGGGCAAGTAGTATGGATGACAGAAAAAGCACTAGTCAAGGAGCTTTCTTTCTTGGAGGAAGATTGGTTTCTTGGTTAAGCAATAAGTGGGATTGTACATCTCAAATTATAGCTGAAGCAAAGTATGTTGCAATAACAAATAATTGCTATCAAGTAATTTGGATGAAATAGATGTTGAAGGATATAAGGATAGAGATCAATGAACCTGTTGTTATTCATTGACAACACAAGCATGATAAATATTTCTAAGAATCTAGTATTACATTTGAGGACGAAGCACATTTATATTAAGTATCATATGTTGAGATAAATAATTACAAAAAAGGAAATCAGATTGGAGTATGTGAGTACTAAAGACTAGATTATAGATATATTCACTAAGCCTCTTCCCAAAGAGACTTTTGAGTATTTGTGAAGTATGCTTGGGTTTATGCCCCTTCCTACATCATAGTAGAAGATGCAAGAGTGCATTAGTCTAGGGTAATAAAACACCATTGTTTGATTGGACTGGATGTTGATGCTTCTTGTGTGGGGGAGTATATGTGATGGATAGAGTCATCTAGGACTCTTGGTGATATTTTTTTGAATAGTATCTTTTGACACTCAAGCTAGTAAGTATCAATTTTTGTAGAGTTTGATGCAGAGATGTTGGTTTCTCAAACCTTTGACATTTATGTTGTAGACACCTAAAATTGGCCAAATCCCCTTTTCATGACCAATTAAATAGATATTTATTATTTATTTAATTACCCTACCTTTAATTAAATAAATTTGCATTTGTTTAATTATATTTTCCTTTCCTTGATTTAAATAAACTAAGGTTTATTTAAATCCTAGCCTTTCCACTTACATCCTAACCCATTCAATTTAATTAAGTAAAACACTCCATTTACTTAATTAACCCCTTCTAATCCCACTTGGAATTAAATATTAAATTTAATCCTATTTGAGCACATGGCTCCTAACTTTAACCCTCACCTAACCTCACTTTCCTAACCTAACTCATCCTTCTAAACCAGCCCACTTCCTTAATCTCACTTACTTTTCCTAATCACTTTGCTAATCCCCTTTTAATCCTAAGTGTGTGCTCACGCATGTGTGAGGAACACTCACACTTCCCACACCCCCCAAAATTCTCACACCTCTTGCATGTTTGTCCCCCTTCACATGAGAATCAAGGTGTCTCACACATGTGTGAGAAACCATGCTTCTCACACCTCTTACATAGTCACATCAAAGGTTGCTCACACATGTGTGAGCATCTTTCCCCCTTTGAATGGTCAAAAACCCTAATCCACATGGAGTCCACTTGGCCTACACCTCATTGATCCTGAGAGATCCTAGCCCTTCATCTTGCATTGAATCTCAACCATCTATTTCATCTCATTTCCTATAAAAGGAGAGCCCTCTCCTCATTTCCACAAGAAGTGTTATCTAGCCCATTGTTATGCTACAGGATTTGTGAGCAACCATATCCCACAACAATGAAATCATCAACCACTTGGTGATTTTATGAGGTTTGCATTAGTGCTATTTTGAAGGATTCAAGCTCTTTTGATGTCATGTCTTCACTACTTATATGTTGTCTTTCATATTTGAGGTTTACATGAACATGTAGGAATAGGCTTTAGTTGCTTACTGTTTATTCCCTTTTTACATTTTTATGCAACATAGATGTCAATGGGAGAGAAGTTTGGCATGAAAAAAATCATACTATGGGGGAGAAGTTTGGCATTAAAAAAAATGCTATGGGGGAGAAGTATTGTAGGAAAACATTATGCTAAGGAGAGAATTTTGGCAATATGTTGAGGAAGTTGTTCAGCATGAGCATAGTATGTGGAATGATAGTTTGGTATAGAGCATATTGATATATATCAATGGGAGAGTATGATTGATGAAAAGGATTTGAAGATTGATTGTCCTTTGTTGGTATTCTTGGAACTAGATATTTTTCACCTATGTTGCCATCAATGCCAAAGGGGGAGATTTTTGGAAGATTGGAGAGATTGGTTTGATGATATTTTACATTCATGACTAAGTTTGTCATTGATGTCAACATAGCATTTTTGATGTCTTCTATGGTATCTGATAGAAGCACATTGAAAAAATTAAGTTGGTATGGATGACAAGTTGAGCATGATAACCATACAAGGTTATGGAAGATACTTCTAAGTATTTGGTATATATAGTTAACATTAGAAGTAGAAAGGATAAGTCTAGAAGAAGTTATGATTATGTATGTTCTGAGATAGAGTTTATAGAGGCATGTTCTGGTAAACTTGTTATATCTCTTAGAAAAGTTGATATCTTGATGATCAAGGTTGATGAAATGGAGACAACATATTGAGGATGATGTGGCTAAGCTCACTCACCATAATATTGGGCATACATAAAGTTATTCAAGTTGAAAAGTGTAAGATTAAGGTTATCATTAAGTATAACGTGTTCTTAATGTGGTCCTATAATAATTAATTGAGAAGGACTAACAACTAACTCAGGGAATTTTTTTATGGATTCAATATAAAGGAAAGATATTTTCTTTTATCATGACATGGATGAATGTGAATCGTGAATGTTTGGAAAGCAACAAATAGTGCAGAATGTGAAGTTGAGAAAATTAGTGCGGAAGTGAAGGAAACTTCATTGTTGAGATTTTGCTGAGTAATCTAAGGTTTGGTATTTGGATCCAAGGTTTGTGACTTGGTCTACAAGGTCTAAAAATGATTGGTCTAATTGATAGGATAGAGGAAAGTAGAAGATAATAGTAAATTACTTGTCTAAGCAGTGAGCTCTTCTTGTAGTTGAAATTGCATGTTTGGGTAGTGGGATCTTTTGCATACATTATACCACAACTCCTAACAAGGTTGGCACAACTCCTAATAGGGTTGGAATCTCCTAACATGGATTCAGAGTCTCCTAACTGGTACTCATTGTACTAAATGTTGTAATAGACTCCTAATAGGGTCCATCCTCTAACAAGGAATATTTATATTCGTACATCATCTTGTGGGCATCATTCCCATTGGGGTTTTCCCTCTAATCAAGGGTTTCCCTAGTCAACATATATGGTGTAAGTGTCTATGTGCATCTTTGTATGGTTTTTTTTTACTTTTTTTGAATGGTTAAGTTTATTTAACAAAGATAAGTGTTTTAATTGTTGGATAAATGATTCACCCCCCCCCGCCCCTCACTATCTAGTACTATCTCTACTCCTCCACAAGATTATGTATCCTCTAAGGAAGATCTTGATGTTGATCCCCCTTCACCACCTGCACCAATTGTTCAATGAGTGCCCAAGTGGGCTCATGATATTATTAATGCAACAAGACCTATGGCAGGTGATCCTCTAGATTCTCATCACACTCATGCTCAAAAATTTGGTATTGGACTATTGAGTCATGTCATTTCAGATGATTGCCAAAGTATTTTACAAGTGATAGGACACTTAGAGTGTCATAGGGCTATGAATGAGGAGTACTCTTCTTTGATGAAGAACCACACATGGGATCATTGTGTTAGATTATATATTCCACTAATATAACTAAGAGGAGGTGGGTGAAACAGTTATCCAACTATTATCATAATTATCAATCTTATTAGATATTAACCATATGAGTTGTTGGCTCCTGACTTAACAGAGTTTAAATAACTAGGTATGTAAGGATAGAGTGCATCTATGGGCAGCTATCTCCAATAATGGACACAATTTACCAAGAACCCAAGCCAACTATAAGGCTCCACTCCTTCTTCACTTTAGGCTCTGCAAAACCTAGATGGTTGAACCTCTTAGGATCCAATTATGTGACTAGTGCAATGAGCATAATCAGAATCCCAAATAATAGATAAAACCCCTAAATCTTCTATATTTAACCGGTACTTCATAAGCATGAAATAGCTAATGACCTGACTCATGAAATTGGAAAGTTAAGTGCGGGTTAAACTTTGAATAACTTTCAACATGAAGGGGGTGTAGACACCTAAAAATCCTTTAGAAAATAATATTTTTATTTTCTGAAAAAAAATCCCTGATGACATCATCATTTATTAATTAATTATTTAATTAATTAATTAATTAATTTTTATGCCATTAAATCCCTTTATCTTAATTAAAAATATTTAATTAAGAAATCCTTCCCAAAAATGTTTAAATCTTATTTAAACATTATTTCCTTATTTATTAATTATTTAATTAATAAATTGACCAAAAATCCTAAAATAAATAAAAAATTTATTTTTTGCCCAAAACATGGCCAATTTCCTTATGACCAATAACCTCTTCCAAAATCTTCTAATCCTTCTTTAATTTCGATTAAAGGCTAATCCCATCATTTCCTACCCCTAATCCCAACTCAAAATATTTAATTAAGATTAAATATTAATCCTCATGTTTATTAAAAATGTTTTAATAAATATTTCCTCAACCCAAACCCTTGAAATAAATAAAACTTTATTTATTTCCTAAAAATCTAATTTATCCTCATCCTAAGAAGTTCTAGACTCTTCTAGAAAGTCTTCATCCTCATCTTAGGAAATTCTAGACTATTCTAGAAAGTCTTTATCCTCATCCAAAGTCTAGACTCTTCTAGAAGATTTCTTTAAACCTAATCCTAATCCCCTCCTAACCTTGTCACATTCCCTAAACATGGGTTAAGACTTACTAACCCAAGCCAAAGTTAACAAATATCTCCTCCTTCACCCACCCTCATTAAATGCCATCCACTTTCCTATCCCTAAGCTAATCCTAAACCATCCTAATCCATCCTCTAATCATTTGCACAAGCCTAAACAAGCTTAAAACCTTCCTAATCAAGTCCAAGTCAAAATTGCTCTCATCACCCTCAAAATATCTCAACCATAAAACTTTATGAAGTCCACTAGGTCATAAATGACTCTTACAAGCCCTTTTATTGCTCTTACAAGTCATTATGAGGGTCTTAATGAAGATTTTATCCCTTGAGCCTCCTTTGTTGACTCATCCTTCTCCTTTCTTCCATCCTCTCACCATGTGACATGTGTCACTCTTTGATTGGTTGTAAGGAAGCACAATCCATGTGCTCTCCTCTCATGCAATCTAAGCCCTCCATGAGCTTTTTCTCATCCTTGCATCTTAGCCCTCAATCCCTCAAGCCTCTTGCCTATAAATTGGATCCTTCCCCTTTGCAAGATAACACAATCCATGAAGTAAAGTCATAATGCCATTTTGAGAAGCCATTTTACATCAAAACCATACACTCACATCCAAATTCCAACTCCATTTGAAGCCCTTTTTGAAGCATAAGCTTGAGCATATATCCTATCTATTTAGACAAAGCTACTCAACAAGAGAGCTTCTCATTGAGAGAGCCCATTAATGGCTCATATTCTCAATTGAGAGTTCATCTTAGTCTATCTTGAAGTTTATGAATTTTGTTTAGTTTGTAGAAGCTTTATTTAAATTTGGTTTCTATTAGCATACTAACATTTCTCATATACATTTTGGCACGCCCGGTGGGACCCCGCATGGGTCATCTTCATTAGCTTTTTTAGTCAAGTTTTGTATGTCATTTGCTGATTTTGGGTAATTTTACTTGTTTTTGTGATTGGTAGGATTGTATAAATTGGTTTTGTAGGTCCACATGAGCATGAAGAAGACAAAGGAACTCATAATATATCTCATAGTGTTTGCAGATTTTTCAAGCTTATAGGTGGACAAAGAACTTGAAATTCTTCTTCCTCTTCTTGTCTATATTCTTCTTATTCCATCTACTTCTTCTTCTTCTTCTTGTGGGAGATCTTGGCCATTTTTTTTAAAGGAAGCAAAATCATACACACTTCTTTTTAGTGCTTAAAATGAACCCCTAAATCATACTTAAATCCATTAAAAATTAAAAATTTGCAAAAAAAAAAAAATCTTTTAACAAGTGAAACTAAACCAATCTAATCATTTGCATCCTTGCAACATCAAGGTTTTAGATGCATTCATGCAAAGTTAGGAACACTTCATTTTTGGGAATTTAAAAAGAACTTCAAGTTTCCATTTCAAAAGGTTCAAAATCAACACTAAGTGCACACTAAAATCTAAATCAAACTCAAAGCATCAATCAAGGATAAAATGAACCTCATTTGCAAATATGTTAAAGTTCTTTTAAAAATCTCATGAAAACTAAGAGTCCTAAATGGTTGCAAAAATTATCCTAAAAAGCGTTGTTATTTGTTCCAAACAAATGTCTTGTTGCAAAATCTTGAATATTTCTTAGGTTTTTTATGCATCAAAACAATCTAAGAATATCATTTTTGGGCTTAAAACATGCAAACTAGAACACAAAATCTTGAATGAAAAGCAAAGTCCAAAGAGTCATTTTCACTTTTGAGTCCAAAAACAATCTTGAATGATCTAAGGTTAAAACAAAGCACTTCAAAGTTCTTAAAACAACACACAAAATCTCAATCTTGAATGCTCAAAGGAAAAAACTTGAATGTTTAATCACTTGTCTTTGAATGCATGTTGCTAAAATCACTCTTGAGTGCCATGGATTAAAATCAAGTTTTTTTTTTTTAATGAATGCATGATTAAAATAACAAATCCAATCTTGAATGCCATAGATCAAATAATCATCTTTTGGAGCATAAAAAGAATCTACATTTTTGTAATCTTTTAAGTTATAAAAACAAATAAAAATGCTTTGATTGAGTTTGTCATTGGACTCACCCTCTTTAATCACCCATCAATTTAACCATTGGTTGCAATCTCAGTGCCATCTATGGGGATGGGTCCACCTAAGAGGGCGTTAAGTGCTCCACGCAAATCAAACTCCACTCACTTGGGTTTTTAGTGGTTTTTCTATGTTAGAAAATTCCTTGAATGCGCATTAATCTCACTCACACTTCATTTGGGCATAACAATTGGACAAATCTTGACGTGGAGGGCCTCCGGGCGCGCGCTTGAAATTGAATCTCACACACCTTTGTTTTGGGCTTAAAATAAACTCACACTCAATCTTGAATGCCTTAAAGAAAAATCAATCGATACTTGATGTGGAGGGCCTCCGGGCACACGGGTTTACCTTCTTGTTGACCCTAACTCTTCTTCTTGTTTGCATTCTTCGATCAATTTTATTTTTGTCGACGCTTCAAAGTTGGAATAAACATTGCATCTTAAACATGAGTGCTTGCAAAGTCTAGATTAGAAAACTTAAGCGTCAGTTGGTAAAAGAACAAGCGTGTTTTTTAGCCCAAGGTCATCCAAGTCTTCTCTCCCCTTGTCGTCTTTCGAGGCCATCTTGGGTGCATAAGATTAGGATCCAAAATCTTGTCTTAGCTTTTTAGGAGGCCTGCTTGGGGATTTCATCACCCCTAGGGATGACCTCAACTCCAGTGTTCCGGCGGAGTATAAAGATTGGGAGGTGAATCCAAAGACACCTCTCTTGGGAATAAAATTTTGTCACTCGAGCTAAGCCTCAAGGAACTTTATACCCTTGAGAAGTGAAAGAGGAGAAGTGGGTTACCGCTCCTCTCGACTGTGTGACATCATTTTGGTTTCATCTACGGATTTGGGCCTCATGTACCTTGCGAATATCGAGGACTCCCTAGCTATAACAAATTTCATCCTTGTAGAAAGCTTCCTAGGATGTTGGTGTGTTTGATGTGCTTGCTCCAAAATTTTGTCTACTTGTTTGTTCATAGCTTTTGAATGAATGTTTGCCAACTTTGGTCAAAATCCCAAAAAAGCAGAAATCTCCTAGCTCAAGGCATACTTATCGTAGTCACTGCCTCATCAAAAAATCATCCAAGCTCCCCCGCTGCAACTGAATCTATCTAGTTCCTTGCTTTAGAACAATCCCAAATCCAAAGTCTCTCCAAATCATCCCCCCCAGCCAACTAGAAACCCAATCCAAAATCACACCCAAGCCTTTACAGAGTTGTTGTCATTCTGCTAGAATTTGCTATCCAATCAATCCGACCAATCCACCTGCCTCACCAAGGTTATCCCTTTGACAGAGCTTTGTCTAGGGTAATCTAGCTTTGTCACTTGTTATCCCTCATCACCTTGAGCTAAAGGTTGGGATCCACAAGTGGTCAATCTCATTTCATGCCCATAGGATCATTAGTTTATCCTTAAGTTGACACAATCTCCACCAATCCAGCTCATAGGAAAGCAAAACTCTCACTTTTTGATAGCATACCCTTGAAGTCTTCCACCCACAAGAAAGCCAAAAATCTCCAGCCAATCCTCCTTAGGTCTGTCATACAGCTTTGACTCTCCCTAGGAAATCTTTCATCAGCCAATCCAAAATCTGTGCTTAATCCAAATCCAACCATGAGCTTCCGTGTTCATCCATATGCAAGACCCCATCCCCATCAAACTCATCATCAAAGCATGAAGTACCAATCCTATCATGATGTGTTTGGTTGCATTGTCCTTGCTCTCGCCACCTCCTATTCCAATGATGATGAAAATCTTGTTAACTATGACGGGTATATTGAAAGCCTTAGAAACATTCCCCCAAGCATCCCCCAAAATCCAAGAGTTATTCCAAACTATCTAGTCATGCCATCTGATATTCCAGCTTCCCCTCCATCACCCCATCAACCAAGCTTCCAATCTTCCACCCCATCACACTAGCTATTCCTGTCAATCCACCTCCACCTTCGATACACGAGTCTCCAAGGAATCTCCTAGAGGAAATACAAGAAAAGTCGCCTCCAACAGTCGATAAGCCATGTCATCTAATCCAACCATGTGAAGTAGTCAGTGATGAAGCTTCCCCATCTATAATATCACCCCCATCTCCCATAGCTATCATCCCCATACCATCCATCAAATTGCTTAAAATCCTTCCACTTCCCGCAAGCATCAAAATCCCACCACCTATCAAATCCCTCCAAATCCTATCCACATCGCCTCCAAGCATTTCCCAAATCTCTCGTAATGACCCTTATGCATCCATCTTCTACTCACCCATCTCCACCACTGAATCTCCCATCTATCCATCCGCTGCCTTTGAAGAATCCATCCCTTCACCTCCTATCGCACCATCCACTCCAAACCAATCCTATCAAGATCCTGCCCAAAAGCATGTTGACATCCCCCAAAGCATAAATGAAGATATCATCATACCATGTCTTCCATCCATAGTGCAGTCACCATCTCCTCCATCTCCAAAACCTCAAGCCATATCTCCTCCACTACAAGATATCTTGTCATCCCACCAGCTACATCAAGATCCTATCCTTCTATCTCCCCCGCTCCATGCTTCCATCTTACCACCTATCCAAGCTATTCCACCATCTATAATCTACCCTCTTGGTTCACTTACATTCATCCACGGTGGCCCTCTCTCAGAAAAAGAATTAAGAATAGTATCTCCCCATTGCAATACACCTAATAAATCACTTCTACCATTTTCTGCAAGCAAAAAGTTTCCTCAGCTTGTTCAAGTGCTCAATTGATGGCATTATCAAGGTCAAGGTTTAGGACCACAAGAGCAAGGAATCAGAGAGCCTATTATTGCACAAAAAAATCTAGGATTTCATGGTCTTGGATATGTATCCAAAGGCTCACCATCTAAAGGTGTTGGTACACCACACCCCCAAACCAAGCCTATCTCCAAGTCCACCATGCTAGCCTCCCATCACTCCTTCAAGAAATCTTATGTCATCCCCCCTCCACCATCTTTGCAACCCAAAACAACCTACCATATCCCCCCTTCATCCGCTAAATCCATTTTGGGTCCCTATGTCCCAAAATCTACCATCCTCCATCCTCCTATCAGCCATCATAAAAATTCTATTCCATCCATTTCTATGCAAGATCAACAAAGGCACATATCAGGGCACATCATCCATCATCATCCCCCTACATGCTCTTTCATATCCTCTCCATCTCACAAAGCTTCTCCTAACCATCTTCCCAAAGCTTACCACAGCAATGTGAATGCCAACTTCAAAATGCATAAAGCTAAAAATCCACATCCTAGGCAATCATATGTCTATTCTAAAAGACATACTCCAAAAAGGCAAAATCCAATCAAAGAATGCAAAACAATGCAAAAGCCTATGAAAAGAAAATCCAAAACCATGTGGATCCCCAAGAAAAAAGTTGAAACCCAATGCATAATGGCATCCACCATTGCTAATCCCCCATCTAGTGACTCATGTCCCCCATCTCCTAACTCCATCTTGGGTGCCTATATCCCCAAGCGCACTTCCACAAATCCTCCATCAAACCTGCATCTACCATCTATCCCCCATATGCTCTTTTCACACCCGTCCCAACATGTGCCAATGTTGATCTTGCAAGCATCCCCATATCATGCTCCTTTCCAACCTTTTCATCCCTCCATCTCCTACCATCAATCCCATCTAATCTAATCTATTGCATAAATCACATATCCGGTGTACCAACAACTAGCAACAAAATTGAACATTCCAACAGCCAGCGAAAAATCCCAAAAAAGCCAAAATAGCTGAAGAAAACCAAAATCATTCTAGCTAAGTCCAAAGTCAAAAATTCAAAAAAGAAAAGAAAAATAAAGCGTCCACTGGTGAAAACTTGGAAATTCAAGCGCCTTGGACAAGTACCATGATGAAAACTTGGCAAACAAGCATCATGCGTAATCCCGCCATCCCCAGCTTAGCCTATCACCCTCATGCTTTTGGTCATCTCTTGACATCCAACTCCATCTTCCAATCTATCCACCTATCCTCCATCCTCCAACTTCCATCTCACACCATCCACTAATATCATGCAGCTTCAGCCAATCATCTTAGCTATCATCCATCTCCCTAGCCCCTTCAGCTTTTTCCATCCTAGCTTCAATCCTATCACATCCATCATAAGACCTCCTTCCACATGTTATCTTCTAATTGGGGGCACTATATTCCTTGGAGATCTTGTCTTGTCCATCCTCCCTTGTCATTGGTATCTAGCTCTAGGCTATCCTCATGCAAACCCAATGTCATCTCCTTATATCCATCATAATCCTAGCTATCTACCATCCTATCCAACCATCTCATCCTGCTCCTCTAGCTATCCTTGGTCAAAAAATCTCTCATCATCATTGGATGCATCCTGCCAAATCCATATCTTTTGCTATCATGCCACCCTTAGCTTTCGCATCTTGCACAACATCGAACCATCCCGCTATCCTATCATCCTGAGCTTTTGCCTACTTGTAACTATCTTGGTCCGTTAGCTTATACCATATCTTGATTAGCTCACTTGTAAATATCTTGGTCTGTCAGCTTGTACATCCTCTTTAGCTTAGTACCATTGCATCTATCCAGCGTTCATGTCAGTTCATCCTTGATCAGCATCTTGCACCCATCGCACATCTTGGTTAGCTATTCCAATGCATCCTTTAGCTAGATTTCCTATCACCAAAGTGTTAGCTTTCTTAGTTCAGCTTGCCAGACGCATCACTCATCCAAATCCACCAGCTTAGGTGCTCTCCGATAGGTCCTTACAGGATATAGCTTTCCTCATGTCTGATCTTGGTCTGTTAGTACCTCGTCCTACCCATCTCGTTGGCAAACGATTCTCTTTTGGATTTTTGCTTTCTTTTGATTTGGACTCTTCCCTATTGGGTCTTGAAATATCTTTTCCAAGAAATCTCCTTGTTCCCTCCTCAAGGTTGCCACGATCTTCCATATCATGGTATACTGTGAATAGGGCAATCAGAGCGTAAGGTCTTGATCATGTCTTTTGCTTGTTTTCATTTTTGCTTATGGGGCAATCCTTGCGTGTTTGTTTTGAGTCAGTTCGTCAATACTCTGGACAGTTGGTGAAAAGGCCTTGATGTTCTTGGTAACCTTGGAAATTAACCAACAGTCCTATAGCAAATCTAGTGCTCAACTACATGGTGGTACTTCTCTTTGAAGTATCCCCCCCGCTCAAAAAGCTTCAATGGTTTTCCTTCATCTCCATTATCCCCCATCCATATCCAGCATCCGTCTCTCCTACCCCAGCTTATGCATCAGTATCTCTTTGAATCACTCCTCACCTTTAGCTTTAGGGATCCACAATCCTAGTCTTAGGGATCCACCAATCCAAATCAATCCACCAAGCCTCATCTTTCAAGATCCACAATCCTAGTCCTAGGGATCTCTGAAACCCATCTTCTGCCAATCTGACTCTTTGAAATCCTGTTGCATTAGCTTTTTTAATCCCCTCATCCATCTCCCTATCCTGGATTCTTTTTTATAGTGCTCCGCTCCTTCATCCTCTGCCTTCCCTAAAGTCTTAAGTTTGCTTCCCCTTGTGCATCTGATTCTCCTTTATCATTCTCCCATAGTGAGAGTTTGAGCTAATTTAGCCCCTTCTCTTTGCCAATCTGAGTTTCCTTGCTCATCTGAGATTCTTGTACATTTCAAGAAGCCACCGAGCCTTGCTTTCTCTCCCCGCTACCTTCTTGAGGGGGCATCTCACAGTCCATTCTCTCCTCTTCTGCTCTAGCCTTGGGCATCTTATTTTCTTATCTTTGATGCCATGCCACTTGCGGCATCACATCAAAGAGGGGCAAAATGTAGACACCTAAAAATCCTTTAGAAAATAATATTTTTATTTTCTGAAAAAAATCCCTGATGACATCATCATTTATTAATTAATTATTTAATTAATAAATTGACCAAAAATCCTAAAATAAATAAAAAAATTATTTTTTGCCCAAAACATGGCCAATTTCCTTATGACCAATAACCTCTTCCAAAATCTTCTAATCCTTCTTTAATTTTGATTAAAGGCTAATCCCATCATTTCCTACCCCTAATCCCAACTCAAAATATTTAATTAAGATTAAATATTAATCCTCATGTTTATTAAAAATGTTTTAATAAATATTTCCTCAACCCAAACCCTTGAAATAAATAAAACTTTATTTATTTCCTAAAAATCTAATTTATCCTCATCCTAAGAAGTTCTAGACTCTTGTAGAAAGTCTTCATCCTCATCCTAGGAAATTCTAGACTATTCTAGAAAGTCTTTATCCTCATCCAAAGTCTAGACTCTTCTAGAAGATGTCTTTAAACCTAATCCTAATCCCCTCCTAACCTTGTCACATTCCCTAAACATGGGTTAAGACTTACTAACCCAAGCCAAAATTAACAAATATCTCCTCCTTCACCCACCCTCATTAAATGCCATCCACTTGCCTATCCCTAAGCTAATCCTAAACCATCCTAATCCATCCTCTAATAATTTGCACAAGCCTAAACAAGCTTAAAACCTTCCTAATCAAGTCCAAGTCAAAATTTCTCTCATCACCCTCAAAATATCTCAACCATAAAACTTTATGAAGTCCACTAGGTCATAAATGACTCTTACAAGCCCTTTTATTGCTCTTACAAGTCATTATGAGGGTCTTAATGAAGATTTTATCCCTTGAGCCTCCTTTTTTGACTCATCCTTCTCCTTTCCTCCATCCTCTCACCATGTGACATGTGTCACTCTTTGATTGGTTGTAAGAAAGCACAATCCATGTGCTCTCCTCTCATGCAATCTAAGCCCTCCATGAGCTTTTTCCCATCCTTGCATCTTAGCCCTCAATCCCTCAAGCCTCTTGCCTATAAATTGGATCCTTCCCCTTTGCAAAATAATACAATCCATGAAGTAAAGTCATAATGCCATTTTGAGAAGCCATTTTACATCAAAACCATACACTCACACCCAAATTCCAACTCCATTTGAAGCCCTTTTTGAAGCATAAGCTTGAGCATACATCCTATCTATTTAGACAAAGCTACTCAACAAGAGAGCTTCTCATTGAGAGAGCCCATTAATGGCTCATATTCTCAATTGAGAGTTCATCTTAGTCTATCTTGAAGTTTATGAATTTTGTTTAGTTTGTAGAAGCTTTATTTAAATTTGGTTTCTATTAGCATACTAACATTTCTCATATACAGGGGGAAGCATTTGATTAGTGATGTTGATTCAAAAAAACCTCAAATATGCAGTAGTATAACAAGTGATCCTATAACTGATCAGTGCCTAATCCATTAGGCAATTCCATGAATTCAATACATACATCTATGATATTAGGACATATTTCATATACCCAAACATCATATCTATCTAATCATCTTGTGATTCAAACATCAATGTTCATTTAGACCTCATTCTCACAAAATATCCTTCTCAACATAACCAAATTTCCTGTCAGACACATCAAGCATTTACTCGATCATTTGTTCCAATAGAAAAACTTATTTGACATACAACTTTAAAGGGATTCAAATGGATCTCATATCTTTGTTCCTAGATCACATAAGATTGTAAATTACTAAGATAAGAGATGAGAATCGGAATGAAACTAATGAAATGCTAGCTCATTTGTATTGATTTCCTTGAAACTATACATTCAGATGCATAAAATTAAAACATGAAAACACCTAACATATTAGAACTTTCCATATTATCTACATTACTATTGTTCACATGAGTGAATTATGTTGAAGAATGGTGTCTCAGTAGTGAGTAATTTTCTTCTCCAAATTGGAACCTCTACAATGAGAAAGAATGAGAATGATATATGATGAAAGAATTCTTGAATCTGCTCTACATCTGACATGTGTCCCTTCAGAATTCCTTTCGAAGAAGTTGAAAAGAATCTCTCTACCTTCTCTCTATAACTAAATATCAAATCCCATCATTTTGTCTCTACAAGGCAAAAATATCTAAGATATTTGATTCACCATCATAACTGATTTTTGATGTCAAAGCAAATTCACGATAAAAGGTGAAAATTAGTTCAATGTGATGTCTAGAATGCAAGAAAACTATTTAAGGATGATTTTCTCAACATTCAAATCCCAAAAAGCCTTTAAAAATACCCTATAACCAATTCTGATGCTCAATGATCAAATCTACCTGTTCTGCTACCAATGCCCTAAAAATCACAAATTAGCCTATAGATTGAACCGATGAGGACTTGTGTAAAAACTAACCTCAAAAATGGAAAATTCAGCTCATTTCAGTACTAATGGTATATTGGAGCACCCATTTTTGATAAAAATCACTCCAGTTATGGCTCTCTAAAAATCAGACTCCCATTCACAGGTTTGCACAAATAAAAGAATAAATTTGAAAAATTTAAAATATTCTATAGTTCAAACTATAGAAATTTAACATTTTAAATCAATTTTTTCATTTTGGATGAATGTATAGGTACAGGAACAAGATAGGGATATTTTTTAATTTTAAACTCTTTTGTATCCTTCAATCAATCAGGCAACGCCACTTGTCAATCTATGACTAGCTTTGGTCCAAAAAATAGTGCCACATGTCACACTAACATTGGCTGGTGACCTCACCCTTTGCTGCCACATGTCATCGCCACATCAATGCTCGCTATGTTGCTATGGTTAACCATCATGCATCTTCCTATGGTGAGGTAGCGACGATCATCGGATCTTACACGTGTTAGCATCTTGTTCTTCTAATCTTGTTTCCCACCATGTCATCATTCCTATATCTTCGTTTAAAATTTGATCTTTTTTGGCACCAACTAGATGGCCAAGTGGGCTCCTCATCATCTTCTTTCAACACGTAAGGCTTACAAAAGCCTTTGTTTCTAACACATTAAAGCTTATGTGTGATTTTGTATTTAAAAACTCAAGAAGGCCCTCCCATGAGCAATGTGGGATAATGGCCTTTACAAGAGTCTCATTTTTCCTTTGGACTTCATAGTAGCAATTACAATATGTATGTCCTCCTTCTTCCAAATTCTACTACAATTGGTTGGATCTCAAAACGATTCCTCTTTAACAATTTGCCAATCCATTCTTCTTATCTCCTCATGCATAGAAAATTCACAAGTACTAATTTGCAAGTTCGTCTTCATCTATGTTCTCATTTGTTTCATGTAGGCTACCTTTGGAGAAAATGTGGGCTTCAAAAGATGTGGGTTTCATGCAAGGTGTCTCCCTTTTTTATTGCGTGAGGCTTGTTCTTTGAAACTGCCCTATTACATGTGGGTTCTTTCATGCTTCAATACAACTTTTGATTTTCTTTGTATGGTGATCCTATAGATAAGTCTCTTTGCTATCTCTACTGCCAATCGTAGACCTCCCCTTTTATAACTAGCATGAATTTCCTTTTTTCCTGCCACTAACTGGCGTGGGCTACTCCCGGTCATGAGTCTCTTTCATATCTAGCTACAACTTTATCATAGCTGGCTTCTTACTAGTCTCCTTTCCCTGGTGAGAATGCTTCTCCCTTTATGTGGATGGGATTTAATTATTATATTCTTCCTCCACTCTCCAACTACCTATGTGTTCTTCCTTTGAAGATGCCTCTTTTTGTGCTTTGATGGCTTTTCATTG
Source organism: Cupressus sempervirens (assembly GCA_028749045.1). Lineage (NCBI taxonomy): Eukaryota > Viridiplantae > Streptophyta > Pinopsida > Cupressales > Cupressaceae > Cupressus > Cupressus sempervirens. The sequence goes on from CM053790.1 coordinate 786,540,770, forward strand.
GTTGCTTACCCCTACCATGTCTCCTTGCATTTGTGAATTCTCTATTCAACATGCCCCTCTTTAACCTATTGTCTAGCTACGTGCCCCCTTTTTTATGGCTTTTATGTTGGAACTACTCATCTTGAGTGGCTTAGGATTCCTCTTTTTTAATACATGCTATGACTGTCCCTTTAAAAATGTCGTTGACTCCCTTTTGACATCTTCCCTTTGAACTTTCTTGTCCTTTGTAAAACATCTCATCTAGTAACCTGTATGCATCGTCAACTTTGTCTGTCATACAAAATTTGAGAATCAAAGCATTACATGTTTGGACTTCAGGCACGAGTCCATATCTCTTCATTCTAGAAAGCATTTTCAAAGCCTTGTCTATCTCATCTACTATTGAGTGTGCACCAAGATCCTCAAGCACAATAAGATCAACACGTATCACAACAAGTGCCATTGCTAAAGTTGATTATAGCAACAATTTAACCTCTTTTTGAAAATATGTACCTACAAAGTGTCTAGGACAGCATGTTCATACACATTGACCACTCCATAAATCTTACAAGGGATGAACCTATAATGGTTAATGCATTTATTAAGTAGTTAGAGTTTTTGCATGTGGTTTGTCCTAGCCACTGGGAAGTCTTCATTTTTAATGAGTGACTACCATCTATTTTTAGTCTTTCAATTGCTTATGCCCTACTTTGAACCTTTCTTCTCATCATGAAAGTGGTATGATTTTTTCCTTTCAAATGAGATGGTAAAACTCAACCAGACCACAATCTATGAGGCAAAGCTTCCATGATTCATAGTCTGTCATTACATTACGAAGTTTAATATCATGATGCATAATTCCCCATTTTCTTTGAACAACCAAATTGTTCAAATGAGACGTTCAAATGCAATGATCCTATATTTGAAATAATTTGAATGTTGTAGTAGTCTAGTGAAATTAGTCGAGCCCCAAGTGGGTTCGGCTAAAAATAGTTCATTTTCAAACAACTGACATCTCAGTGTAGCCTACTAGATCATCCGATATTAACTAGATTCAAATTCAACCACAACTATAAATCTGCAAACTATCAAATATGTGTCAGGAGGTCCTTTGACTGGCCTTAAAAACTAATCTAAACACCTGACCGGGCTTTGAAATCAGAAAAACTAATTCTCTATACCACATTCTTACACCATGTCGAATCTTGTCTCATGAAGAATTTGAGGTCAAAATATATTCACTATCAAAGTTGACCTCTTAGAACTGCCTGCAAGAAAACATGTTAGAAAGCAATAAACTGGGTTTGAATTTGGCTTTGAAAGCTGGGCAAATGGACACTTGGAAAAATGAAAACTGGGGCACTAGTTCACTGTCATGAGGAGAGTATGGATCTCTAATTTGGGCTCATGATGAATAATTGGATGCATTTGGCAAGCGATCAAAGTGGGCTACTCGAATTTTGTAGATTGAAACAATGGCAAAAAAGTGGTTTTTGCAAATGGAATTGACTTGGAAAAGTGTGCAAATGGATTCATCATAACTTGAAAATTAGCATAGTTAAAGTATTTGTGGAGGAAAACATAGTGGTATACTCCATTTGATCTCACTTATCATAGATTTTGACTTATAACATCACGAACAAGGGTACTGATCAATCTGCATTTGCTAACACTAGTAAAAAGATAGAAATTATGTATTGAATCACATTTGAAAACTAATCAAATAGATTCATCATAATCTGAAACTTGAAACATAATAAGCCTCTAACCTCTACAATGCAACACAAAAATAAATTTAGCATTTTGGTAAACTGGGTCAAAATTATAACTTGTCAAACAGGGCTTCCTAGAATTTAGAATTAATTGCAAAACCATCAAAACAGTAGACTATCAACTTTGAGGAATTCAAAACCCAGTCAAACGGATTTGAAACAACTCAAAATATGAAACATAGGTTCTCTGATATGGACACTACACACTCCCAAAGTGGTGATTCATGAGACATTTCTAGGTGCAAGATATTCATTGACGAACATAGCTTCCTATCGTTGTTTGACATAGGTGAAAATGTAGATTTGACACTAGCTCAAAACGAGACTTCACAAAATGGCTCAGAATGGAAATTTGACTTCATGGAACACATAGATAGGCTGAATGGAAGGTTCTAGAAGCATTAAACACCTCATAGACCTCAAAGGTGCAGCTGGGTATATACACATTAAAGAGCACTTATAGGGCTTGAAGTGATTCAAAATTTGAAAGACACTCAAAATGAGAACACAATTTTGAGTGCCAACAGTGGCTCTATCTGGGGATGCATGCCCCTTACGGGCATGGTGTTGGTTTGAATTTTCTTATGATAAAATTCCTTCATCCAGGTATAAAAATTCAGATTGTATCCATTATTGGTGAATAGGGTTTATGGTCTTTGGTCATCCAGATTTGTTAACCTTCGAAAAAAAATGTTAAAACCCTTGTCTCATTCATTTTGTAATTTTCAGGCACGAAACCTTTTTTTTTTAAAATTGGGTGAATATTCTATTTTCTTTTAAAATTTTCTCACACCCTCAAGTAACCTTTCCTCTTAGGTTCCTCACTATCTGATTTGAATAGATCTACCGTTGTAACTACCTTGCTATAAAAGGATCAACACTTTTTATACATAGCGAGGTAGCGAGTGCCAAAAAAGTTTATAAAATGAGACCGTAAAATGAAGGTGTGGCGGTCAGGGATTTGTTTTCTGGCCAAATTTTTAGTCACGTGCACCTTGTAAGTACCATCAAAATTAGTTAGTAGGGGCGATGGTGATTTGATGGGTTTTTATTCTGTTGGTGTCAAGTTTTATTAAAGTCACCAATGCTTGCTACCTCGCTATCAGAAAAAGTATACATCTCGCTATTAGCGAAGTAGCGAGGCACCATGAAAAGAACAGCCAGTAAGACCTCAAGCAACATGGAAGGGTGACTAGGATTAAAAGTAAAGTCTTGTTGGGTGCCAGTAGTGCAAAATTTTCCTGCGTTATCAATGCCTCGGACCCATGCCTCATTCATAAAGCATATAAGGGATCCCAATCATCATATCAGCTTAAATTGACAATCCTCGCCATCTCGCTATGAAAAGTTGTGTGATGTTTAGTTTATGCGACATAGCGAGTGAGGGACCCACCATTGTTCTCTTAAGGGTTGTATCAAATTTCTACCACATGATCAAAAAAAAATCAATGGTTATCGCTAGCTCGCTATAGAAAGGTGCTCAAAAGTTATGTATAGCGAGGTAGCGAGTTGATGACACGTGTCCTCAGTCATCCGCAGGCCCAATTTGAAATGCCAGCATTAGAGGAAAGGTACAAATGGAGTTATTTTATTGGTTTGACCTCCAGCGTGTTAAGTGGAAATGTGGGTCGGCCTAGTTTTTAATCTGTAATCGTTGATCTTGTCTTGATCAATGGTTGGCGCTTACCCACAATTTTAAGATGTAGGAAATTTAAGGAATGCAGGTAAGTGATAGTGCGACACATGGCCCCACTCTTGAGGATATAAAGTTCATTGCTTTTTAAATTAGAGTCGTCCGATGTGGTGAAAATCGATGGATGAGATTTGAAATTCTAATGCAACTTGAGAAAAAATGTCTACTGAGAGTTAACTTGGTTCAAAGCTTGAATATAATCTATGATCTCGCCATTATTTGAACTATAGAATTGCAAGAAATTAATAGAGCACAAAGAAGTTTCAGAGCTAGGGCATAGAAATTTTATCCAGTGGTCTGAAGATTTGTGACAGGAATTATACAGAGAAGAAGTGCAAATTTAATGTTGTAGATGAAATTGCAATCAAATTTAGATATATTTTCATCTTATTTGACTTCTCCAACAATTGTAAGGATGAATTGAATGTTTTTAGAGGTGGTTGAAGCAATTTTTTTTTCTGGCAATTGCATAATGTTGAATTTCATGGCAAAGCAAATGTGGCATGTTGAGATCAGATTTTTGGAGCCTCAGTACAAATTGTGATGATTTCTTGATATTCCTTCATGAGATATTTGCATATTTTTAGGTGGGGATATATCAGATATTTTGGCATCATTTATGGTTTTCAAAGTGCAAGTAGATGAGGAAGTTTAGTTTCAACAACTCCAGATTGAAGACTCTTTTAGTGGGACACATGTCAAATTCAAATTAGAGACCCAGAAAGATTTTCTCTCCTATATATCTTCCTTTTCTACTTATTGTAAGGGTTCCAATTCTTTGAAGATTTTTGGTGGATTGTGAGACCAGTCTAGTTCCAATTTCCTAAGATTTTCTCATAGTTGTGATACCATTTTTCTCAATGTTCTTCTGTTATGAGCAGCATATTGTATTTCTTTCGAGGCATTTGTTATATTATACAGTCATTCTTGGTGTTCTCTTCTGAATTGTGATATACATATGATATATTATTTTTAATGAAATTAATGCAAAGAGTTTAACCTTCTTAGTTTCATTCTAATTCTCATCTCTTTCTTTTGTTACTTGCAATGTTTTGTGCTCAAGAACTAAAGTCTTGAACCTAGTTGCAACCCCTTAAGGTTGTATATAAAGATGAATTTGTTGTTGGAACAAAGAAGCCAAGTAAATGTTTGTTTATACTGATAGGGTTGTAGGTTACACCAGAAGGATTTTACAATAAGTACGAGAGTTGTTATGAAGACTAATGTCTATTTGCAAGTCAAATAGATAGATCACATGCCTGAATATATGAGTATAATTTAGGTATCCATCTACATGTTAAGGTTTAGTTGGTGCCCAATGGATAAGGGATTGGTTAGCTTGAGGGATGCATGTTCTCTGTTGTTGCATACCTGGGTTATGCTGAGATATAAATCTTAATCGAATATCTTTCCTTTGTGTTTGAGAATTGAAAGAGTTTTCCCTCACTTAGTTTATCAGGTTCATATGCTCTATTAAGTAGCTATTTCATCCATGGATGCTTGCATAAACATAGAAGATTAAGGAATTTTATTTGTTTTTCTAGATTCAATTGTATGCCTTTACATTGGTACCACATAAAGAATCTAAGGTCCACCTACCTAGGTCTAACAGAGCCTGAAGAAGAAGAGGGATTTATCCTTATAGTTGGCCCAAGACTACAGTCAGGTGCATCCATCATAAGAATTTGCTAACCTTAGATGTATTGGTCTAGTTTCTTGGTTATTTCCAAAAATGTTAAATCAAGAGCCAACACATGGCAAGGATTCAGATCTCTGGAAGAAGCAGACCATTCCCAAAAAGTTCTCTCGAACAGCTTTATTGAAAGCAAAAGACAACTACCTCTAGTATGTACAAGCGATGACCCCAGGCCACCAAACTTTCTCAAAACCTTGACCTCTATCAAAAACCTTATTCTCATTTCTTTCATCATGAGGTAAGCTAGAAATGTTCTCTCTATCAATCTCACCAATTAGATCAACATCGCGAAACTCAACACTTAGTAAACTTGAATATACAACTTCACTTTCATAATGCATAATACAACTAGCTTTGCTTTCAAACACTTGCTCATTATGAAAGTTCTAATCAGCATGCTCAAACATATCAGACTAAAATTGAAACTTCCCTTTATTTAATGAATCATGCATGCTATCAATCTCAAATATGAATGCATCATATTCAACATGTGGAAAAGGATCACTCATACCTTCAAATTGTATATCCTTTTGCATAACCAGAGAGTATTTATATGAGGAATCTGACTTGTATTCACACATGTCATCCATATCAGAATCTGAGAATAATCTGGGGTCCTTCAATGATTCTTCATAATCAACAAATGAACTAGTCATATTAAAACATTCATCATAAAATTCATTACAAGGTCTAGGCAGGTTTTCAATAACTGTCTCATCAAACACCTTGTTATTCATATCATGAGATGCAATCTCATCAATACTTTCACCATCACACTTGAAAGAAGAGACATCTGATCTCTTGCAACAGTAAGATAGGGTATCATCATTAAGACCATCCTCAATCAAATCTAAAAACTCCATGTGTTCTTCAAAAAAAAGATTGATAACTCCATGCAAAGTGCCCTTGTAGACATTGTGACAAGTGATATGCTAATCAACATCAAACTCCTCATTATATAATGGGTTAATGAAAACTTTAAAACAATTTCTAACATCATTGTCATGGGCATTTTCAGCATGTGAAGAAAAATCAAAACTACATGAAGACTCATTTTCTTCTCCATTAATAGACCATATAGAAATTAAATCAATGTTATTCTCATTGTCTTCATCAAGGTAACTCAAATGTCTTGGAAACAAATCAGTATTTATCTTACCAATAGTTGTTGATGCATTAACTTAAGAATCATTAGTACACTGCTGGTTACTACTGCATCTATCTTCAAGACATTTATCTACACAATCCATCAATCCATCCTTATAGATAATCTCTTTGTCTTTAGATTGTGTAATTCTTCTTCACCCCTTTCAACCTCAAGCTAATTTGCATAATTCTAAACTAGAAATTCACTTTTAGATTTACAAGAATAACTTATACCTTTACTTTCATAAGAGTGGCAACTTTCATCATTACTTTCTTCCTCCCAGTTTCCATCTTATTCACATGAAGATGAATAAATGCTATCATGATCCTCTTTTTGACTTGAGCAATAAATCTCATCATCAACTTCATATGATGCTTCTTCACAATATGTCGGATCAGAAACTTCACCATTGTCACTTGACACATTACTTCCAACCTCTTTATCCTCATATTGAAATAAATTTTTTTCAACTTCATGACTGGTTATTTTTTTAGCATAATGCAGATCATCAATAGAAGAATGAATAATTGAATTTATACCTTGTATATGTAATTGATCAAGTGAAGTGGTCTTATCATCTGCTGCTATAACATTACAAACACATGCATTATTTCCAACAAGGAAAGAATCTACTCCTCTTTCCAACAAAGAATCTCCAACTACACATGTTTTTAATTCTAAAATTTTTAGCAAGATCTTTTACAACAGCAAGGGTACACCTTCTTATAAATCCATACTTGAGATTGCATTCAATATCCATTGCAATTTCACAGGCTTGATATAAACTTTGTGGTTGTTTATCCCTTAGTAAGAAACCCATCTTCTGGCCCAAAGTGCCCAAACAAATAACTAAACAAATTTGATCATGGGGCCTACAATTTTTAGGGATAGCCATTAATGTTTTATAAAATCTACTATTAAATCTTGGGATCAATTCATCTTGTTCAATCCAAATTTCCATCAATCAATCCAACATTAATTTTACATCTACCCACCCATCAAACTGTTCAATGAAGGGCGGACTTAACTCATCCCATGAAGTAACTGAAGTTGTAGGTAAGCATGTGAAACACTCTCTTTCATCTCCTTTCAGAGTTTGCACAAACAACTGCATCCATAGATCTTCATGGCACACATCAAATTCATACATCAAGTTAGAAAAAACTTGGACATGCTTCTTTTTTGATTGGGAGTGATTCCTATTAATATTTTGAAAATACCCTTTGATTCCATCAGGGATCTTATTTGGGAAACCAAGTATGCCATCATAGAAAAATGACACGTATCCTTTGATAAAAGAATTCATATGAACATTCATTTCTAGTTGCAACCTTGATACTTATACTTTTGTTAAATTTCAAAACTAGTAACAAGAAATCTATGCAATTACAAGTAACCTTCTCTTATCACTTAACTGATCTGACATTCTTCACACATCTGTCCTTCTTTTAATGAAAAAATTATTAATAAGGACCATGTGAACACACAAAACACTGAATGGGGAATACGTAGATTGTCTTTGCTGAATGTTATTGTTCACTTCACAACTGACTGAAATCTGAAAGAAAGCTTCACATCTCAGGTTCTTTCAAACACAGAGTCACCACCTCTTTACAAAGGACACAAATTTTAATCACTTATCTTTTACTAAAACATCACTAGATTTTGAGCATTCCTTACAGAAAAGTCATACATATTTTCAATAACATTTAAACAACAAACTCCAAGTAATACTTTTAGATTTGAAAACAACTTTCAAATTATTACACTTATGAAACTCTTCCCCAAACTGAAAATAGCAAGACTCTAGGATTCTTTTAATGGTAACCTTATTTCATTCCCAGCAAATATTTACTCTCCCTACCAGTTTTCATACTCATCCATTTCCTTTTCAAAATTTGACTTGAAGAATATGAAAACTTATCAAACAAATTCTCCTATGTATAGTGTTGATCACCAAATGGAGAATACCTCTAAATAATATTATTTTCATGCAAGGACATCTCATGAAAATAGAAATACCTAAATTGTGGTCGCTGCAAACAACTTTCATGCTACAAACAACAACAGATCTAGATTTATTTTGCAATTTAGTATCTCTTTGCAACTGAATGCCACATGGTTTCTTCAACCATTGCCAAGAACTATAGATAAAATCTTTCAAAATTCTTTCCAACTACTATATTTTTTAATCATACCGTGAATCTCAAAATGCACTAGTTTAGATATTTAACTTCGAGTTGCCACTCACTTAGTGAGAAAAGATTTATCAAACTTGCAAAACATAACAAGCTGGTCTAGAATTTACAATTGGTAATTGAAACTTTATTCAACAACATGGGATTTAACACTCTCAACAAAGTGAAAGAACTTGACACTGATTTTGAATTCTAACAGCAACATATCAAAATGCCAAATGACTTTGATACTACCCATTATTTAATTCAGTCTAACTTCTGGTGTTAATGAATAAGAACACTGGGGAACATGAAACTTCAACAAGGAAAATAAGGAACACCTCTTGCTATAGATTTTCTATATGAGATCTATTTCATGCTAGAGATTTTGGTTCTTTCTGTATGCATGTCCCCAATAGAGTCACCATTTTGTTGACTCTTGATTTAACAAAGTTTAAATAACCAGGTATGCAAGGCAAGAATGCATCTATGGGAAGCTATCTCCAATAATGGACACAATTTACAAAGAACATGGGCCAACAATAGGGCTACACTTCTTCTTCACTTTAGGCTCTGCAAAACCTAGGCAGGTGAACCTCTTAGGATCCAATTATGTGACCAGTGCAATGAGCATAATCAGAATCTTGAATAACAGATAAAACCCTTAAATCTTCTATACTTAACTAGTACTTCATAAGCATGAAATAGCTAATGACCTAACTCATGAAATTGGCATGTTAAGTGCGGGTTAAACTTTGAATAACTTTCAACATGAAAGGGGAAATATTTGATTAATGATGTTGATTCAGCACAACCTCAAATATGCAGTAGTATAACAAGTGATCCTATAACTAATTAGTGCCTAATCCATTGGGCAATTCCATGAATTCAATACATACATATGTCATATCAGGACATATTTCATATACCTAGACATTAGATCTATCTAATCACCTTGTGATTCAAACATCAATGTTCATTTAGACCTCATTCTCACAAAATATCCTTCTCAACATAACCAACAATCCTATCAAACACATCAAGCATTTACTTGGTCCTTTGTTCCAATAGAAAAACCTATTTGACATACAACTTTAAAGGGATGCAAATGGATCTTAGATCTTTGTTCCTAGATCACATAAGACTACAAATTATTGAGATAGGAGATGAGAATCAAAATGAAACTAATGAAATGCTAGCTCATTTGTATTGATTTTCTTGAAACTATACATTCAGATGCATAAAATTAAAACATGAAAACACCTAACATATTAGAACTTACTATATTATCTGCACTACTATTGTTCACATGAGAGAATCATGCTAAAGAATGGTGTCTCAATAGTGCGTAATTTTCTTCTCCAAACTGGATCCTCGACAATGAGAAAGAATGAGAATGATATAGGATAAAAGAATTCCTGGATCTGCTCTACATCTGACATGTGTCCCTTCAAAATTCCTTCCCAAGAAGTTGAAAAGAATCTCTCTACCTTCTCTCTGTAACTGAATAACAAATCCCATCATTTTGTCTCTACAAGGTAGAAATATCTGAGATATTTGATTCACCATCATAACTGATTTTTGATGTCAAAGTGAATTCACAGTAAAAGGTGAAAATCAGTTCAATGTGACCTCAAAAATGTAAGAAAACTATTTAAGGATAATTTTCTCAACATTCAGATCCTAGAAAGCCTTTAAAACTGCCCTCTAACCAATTCTGATGCTCAATGATCAAATCTACCTATTCTACTGCCAATGCCCCATAAATCAAAAATTAGGCTATAGACTAAACTAGTGAGGACCTGTGCAAAAATTGACCTCAAAAATTCAAAATTCAGCTCATTCCAGTTCCGGTGGTATATTGGGGCACCCATTTTTGATAAAAATCACCCCAATTATGGCTCTCGAAAAATCAGACTCCCATTCATAGGTTTGCACAAATAAAAGAATAAATTTAAAAAATTTAAAACATTCTATAGTTCAAACTATAGAAATTTAACATTTTAAATCAAATTTTTCATTTTGGATGAACATGCAGGTGCAAGAATAGGACAGGGATATTTTTAAATTTTAAACTCTTTTATATCCTTCAATCAATTAGGCAACACCACTTGTCAATCTCTGACTAGCTCTGGTCTGCACAACAGTGCCACATGTCACACTGAAATTAGCTAGCGACCTCACCCTTTGCTGCCATGTGTCATCACCACATCAATGCTCACTATGTCGCTATGGTTACCATCATGCATCTTCCTATGGTGAGGTAGCGATGATCATCGGATCTTACACGTGTTATCATCTTGTTCTTCAGAGCTCGTTTCCCACCATGTCATCGTTCTTGTATCTTCTTTTAAAATTTGATCTTGTTTGGCACCAACCAGATAGCCAAGTGGGCCCCTCATCATCTTCTTTCAACATGTAATGCTTACAAAAGCCTTTGTTTCTAACACATTAAAGCTTATGTGTGATTTTGTATTTAAAAACTCAAAAAGGCCCTCCCACAAGAAATGTGGGATAATGGCCTTTACAAGAGTCTCACTTTTCCTTTGGACTTCATAGCAGTAATTACAATATGTATGTCCTCCTTCTCCCAAATTCTACTACAATCAGTTGGATCTCAAAATTATTCCTCTCTGACAATTCGCCAATTCATTCTTCTTATCTCCTCATGCATAGAAAATTCACAAGTACTAATCTGCAAGTTCATTTTCATCTATGTCCTCATTTGTTTCATGCAGGCTACCTTTGGAAAAATCATGGGCTTCAAAAGACGTGGGTTTCATGCAAGGCATCTCCCTTTTTTATTGAGTGAGGCTTGCTCTTTGAAACTACCCTGTTGTGCATGGCTTCTTTCATTCTTTAACATGGCTTTTGATTTGCTTTGTATGGTGATCTTGCAGATAAGTCTCTTTTCTATCTCTGCTATCAATCGTAGACCTCCCCTTTTATAACTAGTGTGAACTTCCTTTTTGCCTACCACTAATTGGCGTGGGCTGCTCCTAGTCCTGAGTCTCTTTCATATCTTGCTACAACTTTATCATAGCTAACTGCTTACTAGTCTCCTTTCCCTAGTGAGAATGCTTTGCCCTTTACGTGGATGGGATTTAATTATTGTATTATGCCCCCGCTCTCCAACTACCTGCATGTTCTTCCTTTGAAGATGCCTCTTTTTGTACTTTGATGACTTTTCATTGGTGGCTTATCCCTACCACATCTCCTTGCATTCGTGAATGCTTTATTCAACATGCCCCTCTTTAACCTATTGTCTAGCTACGTGCCCCCTTTTTTCTAGCTTTTACGCTAGAACTACTCATCTTGAGTGGCTTACGATTCCTCTTTTTTAATACATGCTATGACTGTCCCTTTAAAAATGTTGCTAACTCCCTTCTGACGTCTTCCCTTTGAACTGTCCTGTCCTTTGTAAAACATCTCATCTAGTAACCTGTATGCATCATCAACTTTGTCCATCATACAAAATCTGAGAATTAAAGCATTACATGTTTGGACTTCAAGCACGAGTCCATATCTCTTCATTCTAGAAAGCATTTTCAAAGCCTCGTCAATCTCATCTACTTTTGAGTGTGCACCAAGATCCTCAAGCACAGTAGGATCAACATGTATCACAACAAGTGCCATTTCCAAAGCTGATTATAGCAATGATTTAACCTCTTTTTGAAAATATGTGCCTATAAAGTGTCCAGGACAGCCTGTCCATACACATTGACCACTCCATAAATCTTACAAGGGATGAACCTATAATGGTTAATGCATTTATTAATTAGATAGAGTTGTTGCATGTGTTTTTTGCTAACCGTTGGGAAGTCTTTATTTTTAATGAATAACTACCATCTATTTGTAGTCTCTTCAATGCCCTATGCCATGCTTCGAACCTTTCTTCTCATCATGAAAGTGATCTAATTTTCTCCTTTCAAATGAGATGATAAAATTCAACTAGACCCCAATCTATGAGGCAAAGCTTCCATGATTCATAGTTTGTCATTAAATTAAGAAGTTTAATATCATGATGCATAATCCCCAATTTTCTTTGAACAACCAAATTGTTCAAATGAGACGTTCAAATGTAATGATCCTATATTTGAAATATTTCAAATGTCGTAGTAATCTGGTGAAATTAGTCAGGCCCCAAGTGGGTCTAGCTAAAAATATTTCATTTTCAAACAACTGGCATCTCAGCGTAGCCTACTAGATCATCCGATATTAACTAGATTCAAATTCAACCACAACTCTACCATTAAAACTCATTTTACTATAAATCTGCAAACTGTCAAATATGTATCAAGAGGTCCTTTGACTGGCCTTAAAAACTAATCTAAACACTTGATCGGGATTTGAAATTAGACACACTAATTCTCTGTACCACATTCTTGCACCATGTTAAATCTTTCCTCGTGATGAATTCGAGGTCAACAGATAGTCACTATCAAAGTTGACCTCTCAAAACTGCCTGCAAGAAAACACGTTAGAAAGAAATAAATTGGGTTCGAATTTGGCTTTGAAAGTTGGGCAAATGGACACTTGGGAAAATGAAAACTACGACATTGGTTCACTATCATGAGGAGAGTATGGATCTATGATTCAGGCTCATGATGAATAACTGGACACATTTGGAAAGTGGTCAAAGTAAGCTACTCGAATTTTGCAGATTGGAACAATGGCAAAAAAGTGTTTTTTGCAAATGGAATTGACCTGGAAAAGTGTGCAAATGGATTCATCATGGCTTGAAAATTAGCACAGTTAATGTATTTGTGGATGAAAACACAGTGTTATAATCCATTCAATCTCACCTATCATTGGTTTTGAGTTATAACATCACAAATAGGGGTACTGATCAATCTGCATTTGCTAACACCAGTAAAAAGATAGAAATTATGTTTGGAATCATGTTTGAAAACTGATCAAATGGATTCGTCATAAGTTGAAACTTGAAACATAATAAGTCTCTAACCTTTAAAATGCAACACAAAAGGAAATTTATCATTTTGATCTACTGGGTCAAAATTACAACTCGTCAAATAGGGCTTCCCATAATTTAGAATTAATTGCAAAACCATGAAAACAGTAGACTACCAACTTTGAGGGATTCAAAACCTAGTCCAACAGATTTGAAATGACTAAAAATCTAACACATAGGTTCTTTGGTATGGACACTAAACACTCCCAAAGTCGTGAGACATGAGACATTTTTGGGTGTGAGATATTCACTAACAAACACAGCTTCCTATCGTTGTTTGACACTTAGGTGAAAATGCAGATTTGACACTAGCTCAAAACGAGACTTCACGAAATGGCTCCGAATGGAACTTTGACTTCATGGAACACATAGATAGGCTGAATGGAAGGTGCTAGAAGCATTAAACACCACATAGGCCCCAAAGGTGTAGCCAGGTACTTATACATTAAAGAGCACTTATAGGGCTTGAAGTGATTCAAAATTTGAAATAGACATTCAAAATGAGAACACAATTTTGAGTGCCAACATGAGCAATATAGTCAGAAACCACAATAATATACTAATGCACAATAACATTAGATATGTTAACTAGGGAAACCCTTGATCATAAGGAAGACCCTAGTTGGGATGGTACCCACAAGATGATGTACTAACATAACTATTCCTTGTTAGGACTCTATGAAAACATTCAGTACATATCAATCATTGTTAGGAGACTCTGAATCCCTATTAGGAGACTTCAACCCTATTAGGAGTTGTAGAAGATAGACTCACCCACTATCCAAACAACTTCAGGGAGAAGACCAATGAACCCACTATCCAAATGATCTTTGTATTATTCCTTGTAGAATAGTAGAATTGAATTGTACTTCTCCTTTCTCTTTCTTTGTCTTGTCAATCGAGCTTATGCTCCTAATCTTGATACCATATAATTATTTATTTATTACTTTGCAACCACACAACACTATCAGCTCACAGTCTATACAACTTTTCACATGTGTGACTTCAACACTTGCACACTTGCTAGCATCATCATCAGAATGTCTTATGTTACTATATAACTTTGTGTACCCCTATTATATTTTTGATAAGAAATAAAATATAATCATTAGAAATTGCTTCTTAGGTACTCTATTTCTGTACTACTCTCTATAAATCACATATATCTTTTGTATCTCTTTGACTTATGTTACGTTCTCTTAACCTCATCATCAAGACATAATGTGGAACATGCTCTTAACCATACATCACTTGACCATCAAAACACTGTATGTATGACCATAATCTTTGTCTGCTACTCTACCAATCTTCATAGAATTACTACTATGTTGACATCAATGACAAACATATTCATGAATGCACCATTTCAATATTGCCACATGCTCTCCAATGCTTAGGATACTCCCACAAAGGAATACCATCAGCATTCATGCTTAAAATCTCCCCCTTTGGCATTGATGGCAACATAGATGAAAAACATCTAGGTTCCAAGAATACCAAACAATACTCTACTCTTTCTGTTGTTGTTCTCATCTTTCCAAATCCTCTTCATCAATCAAATCTGAAATCTTCTAGAAGACTACTCTGTTATGTGCCTCTTAGAATTTTCATAAGTTGTTCACACATTAAACAACTCTCAGCTTCTCCCCTACACATCATAACTCTTCATGAAGTATATCTCCCACATAGAGATATTCCTTCTCCTTACTTACATGAATCTTTCTAAATCTCCCTAATACAAATATTCTCATTTGTCTCTCCCTCATTCATCTAGAGGATGTTTCTCATACACACCTCTCCCCCCATTCATACTCAAGAGATGTCACACTTCTCTCCCCCATATTTAGGAGATTTTTTTCAAGCATTCTCTCCCCTATTGAAATCAAAGAAAAAGGCTTTATTATGTCAAATATCTGCTCCAAGTCTTCAACTAGCTAAAGTTTCGAAAGACACTATTCAAGACCAATTACCAAGAGTCCTTAGTAACTTTGCTCATCATAGATACTCCCCCATACATGAATCATCAGCATTCAATCCAATCAAACAATAGTGCTATGTACCACTAGACTAATGCAATCTCTACATCATCTACTCTACAGTAGGTAGGGGCATAACCCCAAGCATAGCTCTCAAGTACTCAAATGTATCTTTAGGTAAGGGTTTTGTAAAGATATCTAACATCTGATCTTTAGTATTGATATACTCCAATCTAATCTCTTTCTCTATTACCTTCTCTCTCAAAACATGATACTTAATAGATATATGCTTAATCTTATAATGCAATACATGATTCTTAGACATACTTATTGTACTTTTGTTATCACAATATATGATAACAAGTTCTGAAAATTCTATCCCAATATCCTTTAGTATCTACTTCATCCACATGACCTGATTACAATTATTTTTTGTTTTTGTTGCATACTCTACCTCAGTTGTGCTCTATGAAATACAATCATGTTTCTTGCTTAGCCAATAAATCAATCTTCCTCTAAGAAAAATTTATGCGCCACTAGTACATTTTTTGTCATCCATATTGCTTGCCCAATCCACATCTATATAGGCACATAAAGTGAAATCATTTGATTTGTCATACCATATCCCATAATCTAGTGTTCCAATAATCATTTTCTCTATAATGACACTCCTTAGGATCAACTTTAAACCTAGCTACAATCCCAATTATATTTGCTATATCTAGTCTAGTATGAGTCAAATATTACAAATCTCCAATCATGGATTTGTACTTTTTAAGATCAAGTGTAAGTGTCTCATCCTTGCTAGATAACTTATGATTAGTTATCACTAGTGTACCAATAGGCTTACAAATTTCCAAGAAAAATGTTTTTAATAAGTCTTTCAGATACTGAGCTTGTGAAATAAAAATGCCATCACTATTTTGCACAATCTTCAAACCTAGATAGAACCTCATTTCTCCTATCATACTCATTTCAAAATCATTCTTAATTTCTTTAGAAAATTTATCACTTGCTTCATCATTACCTCCAAAAGTTATGTCATTAATGAATATTACTAGTATCACAAACCATTCTCAATTTCTTTCTGTATTGCATAAAAATGTAATCAAGGAAATAAATACTAAGCAACTAATATCTATTCCTACATGATTATGCAAACCTCAAAATAATGCAAGATAAACATGTAAAAAGAATAACATGAAATCAAAATAGCACTATGCAAACCTCACAAATCACCAAGTGGTTGATGATTTTCTTGCTCATGGGATGTGGTTGCTCACAATTCCTGCAGCATAACAATGAGGTAGATGGTCTTGAGAAAATGAGGAGAGGGCTCTCTTTTTATAGGAAAAGAGATCAAACAGATGGCTAAGATTGAATGCAAGATGAAGGGCTAGGATCTTTCAAGATCGATGAGGTGTCCATGAGGTGGAGGCCAAGTAGACTCCAAGTGGATTAGGGTTTTGACCATTCAAAGGGGACCATATGCTCATACATGTGTGAGCAACCTCTAATGGTGACATGATCAATGAGGTGTGAAAAGCATGGCTTCTCACACATGTGTGAGACAACTTGATTCTCATGCAAGAGGACAAGTGTGCAAGAGGTGTGAAAGCATGGTCTCTCACACATGTGTGAGACACCTTGACTCTCATGCAAGAGGACAAGTGTGCAAGAGGCATGCAAGACATGAGGGATGAGGAAAGTGTGAACATCTCTCACACATGTGTGAGGATTCCTCACACATGTGTGAGCACACACTTAGGATTAAAAGGTAATTAGCTAGGATGATTTTGCAAAGCAAGCATGATTAGGAAGTGGGTAGGTTTAGAAAGGTGGGTTAGTTAAGATAGTGAGGTTAGGTGAGGGTTAAAAGTAGGATCCATGTGCTCAAATAGGATTAAATTTAATATTTAATTCCAAGAGGGATTTAGGAAAGGACTAATTAAGTAAACGAAGTACTTAATTAAAGTGAAAGGGTTGGATTTAAATAAACCTTAGCTTATTTAAATCAAGGAAAGGCTAGGATTTAGATAAACCTTAGTTTATTTAAATCAAGTTAAGGCAAGTATAATTAAATAAATGTGAATCTATTTAATTAAACATAGGGTAATTAAATAGATAATAAATATCTATTTAATTGACTAGGAAATAGGTTTTGGACAAATTTAGGTGTCTACATTTTGCCCCTCTTTGATATAGCATTAGTAATGTTATATCTAAGAAAAATAAAACATAGTGGATGAAAGGATAAGACTAGTAGCATGATGCCCCAGTCATGGAAGGATGAGAAAGGATGACGAGGGTGGAAGGGTATGCCCCCTCAAGAGGACATGCGGGCTAGGAGAACACAGATGTTCTCTCGAAATGGATAGGAAGATGGAAGGGAGTGGAAAAGTTATGCTGCAATGGTGTGAACAACCTAAGTTTGATATTTTACTTAACACTATGCACCAAGGTATGAGGAACCAAGATGACAATGTGTCCAGTACATGATAAAAAGGGTCTAATACAAGCATATGCCTTATGAAACCATGATATGGAAGACCATGATTCCTGGGGTCAATAGGATGCAAAGACCATGATAAATGCAAAAAATACTAATGCATACAATTAACAAGCAATCATGCACAAAAAACCAAAAGAAAACCAACATTTTGCCCCTAGTCAAGCTAAAAACCTATTAATGGATTGATTGGTGATGATTGAGTAAGGATGGCAAAGCTAACGATAAGTGTAAGGCACATCCAAGGATTGGGAAGGATTCATCCCATGATAATGATTGAATATGGTTAATAGATTATCAGCTGATTGGGTCAAATTGATGAATTGATTAAGGATTGATAAACAAGATTACAAGATTAGACTGATTGAATTAGTATTGATTGCACAAGTGATTTTTTTGATTTTTTGATTTTATGGTGGATAGAAGAATGAATGTGGATGAGAGTGGAAGAATGATGGTGATAGGATGAAGAATGATGAGAGTAGAATATAAATTGATGTTAAAGAATTAGAAGAATTGAAAATTGATTGAATTAGAGGATGAATGAATTGGATTGAAGTGATTGGAAGAATTAGATTGAATGTGATATGAATGTGGAATAGAATGGATAGAAATGAATTGATTGAACAAAAGTGAGATAAAATGAATTAGGACCAATGACAAGGGAGAACCAAGGCATGGTAAATGGAGGAAAAGCAATGTGAGTAGGTGGATGAAAGGAATAGTGGAAGGATATGAGGGGCCAAATGATATGGGATTGGAAAATGTGGACCCAAGGACCATGTTTCGAAGAAGACCAAATGATGCCCCATACCAAGGGTATGAAAATGGAAGGAAGTATGGTGGGAAAAGATGTGTGAAAATGGAAAGAGGGTGCGAAGGCTAGCATATAGAGGAAGAGAAGGCATGTCTTCTTCCAAAGCATGTATGAACATTTATGGTATCATGCCTCTAATAATGATCATGAGCATGTGTACAAAAGGGGAATGAATAAGGGATATGGGAGGGAGGTTATGAAAAAGGGATATTGGATGGAGGTTATGAAAAAGGAGAATGATATGAAGGGTATGGATGCAATGTGAGATATGAGGTGGATGAAATGGAAGGTATGACCAAGATCAAAGACATATGAAAGGGGGATGGAAGCATGTAGAAGTATGGATGGAAAATGGACAAATGAGAAGGACGATGGGATCCAAGACATGGACAACATGTCAAGATCAAATATATGAAAGCATTATGGACGTATGTAGGATAATGTATGGAGGATGCACAATGGATATGGAAAGTGCATATGGATGGATGAAAGGAAAGTGAAATTCAAGATCAAAGAGGAAAGAAAATGATGAATGGTAGATGGAAGCATGGAAGGTATGTATGGAAGAGTAGTATGGATGGAGCTTGCCCCCAGTATAGAGTGCAAGTGGAAGAGGAAAAGTGAATGGAGGGATAAGTGGAATGGGAAGGCAATGGGAGGACTCAAGCATCTAGATATATGGATAGTATCCCTTGATATTTTTGTCTCTTTCTTTTTTATTTTCAAGGAATTTTGACTATTTTCTCATAGATGTTGATAGGGTAGTGAATGGAGGAAAATGACCTATGAAAAGGTTTGGATTAAGGGGTTGGTGTGGGTGGGAGGAAGACATGGTGAGTGAGTGGGTGAAGGAGGTGAAAAGATCATCATTGGCACACACCTTGAAGGTTGTTGGAAAGGAGGAAATTGTGGAGGATATGTAGGGGAAAGTGTGGATTTGGGTATATAAGGACCCAAAATGGATGTAGAAGCCTTTAGATTAGCCAAATTGGATGTCGTTTGTAATCTTTCTTTGAGATTCATTGCTACATTAAGTAGCTTTGGAATCCACATAATCTTTGCATTTTAGATTTTCAGCCTTTGTGGCCTTTTGATTTTGCTTTGGATCAGATCTTTCTTTTCTTGAACATGTCTTTTAGATGGGACATGTTGATCCTTTGGATTTTGTGGATTTGTGGCTTTCTTATATTTTTCTTTGGCATCCAAATTGCTTCCATTGGCCATGGTATGGGTGCATGAAGGTAAATGGGATGGAGAGCAAATAGATGGTGAAAATTTTAAGGAATTCAAGGATGTGTGCCTTTGTTGATCTTTACTAGGACCATGAGGGGATGAAGGGGAAAACATGGATATGCTGGATGGGTGTATGTAAGGACCCAAAATGGAAGGAAGGGATGAAGGGTTTGGATGTGGAACATAGGGACCTAGAATGGATGGAAGTGAAGAAGGAATGGGAATATGGATATAAGGTCCTAAAATGGATTTGGAAGAGGAATGATGGGAAGCTTTAGGTTTGGAAGGAGGAATTGTGGATTTGGAAGAAGTGGAAGGCATACCAACATCTTGAGACATTATCTTATCATTTTCAACACAAGATGCAAGTCCAGGTAGATGGGGTTCATGAGTGCATGGGATGGGTGTGATAGGGTCATGTGGAGGATTAGGATCACACGACGGATTGTGAGGGATAATAGGATTGTTAGATGGAGTGGGATCATGAAAGGAAAAGGAAAGGGTGCTTTGATCTTGACTTAGAAGAGGATCATGGAGCAGAATGAGTGGATCATCAGATGGAATACGATCATGAGATGGAGTGGACAGGATGGAATCATGAGATGGCATGATTTGATCTTGACATGGAGGAATATTAGTGGATGGAGTGGAAGGTATTTCTTCATGAAGTAGAGGATCTATGGAGGTTAACTCTTGAGATGGAATGGAAGTGGTAAGGTGTGTGGTACATGGAATGTCTTGATCTTGATTAGGAAGGGGATCGTGAGCTGGACTAAGAGGGATAAATGGATGTTGAGGGATAAGGGAATGATGGGATGAAGAAATGCTCGGATCTAGAGGAAAAGAGGAATCTATAATGTCATGCTTTGGAGGAAGGTCTTGTGATGGAACTAGGGGTATGACTTTGGATGATTGGACCACTTCATTTTGTATTTTACACTTAGCCAAGAATGATAAAAAATACCCCTTATGAGGTGGGGAGGATGTGGATTTTGGAGGATTAGGATTGTGTGAAGGTGAAACTATGGGTAGGGGATTGCATGGAGGGTTGGGGTTGGATGGGACATGAGGACTAGGATCTTCGAAACATGGAGGGAGAGGACACATGGCATGGAAAGTGGACTCTTTTTGTTGACTTTCTAAGAGATAATTCTTTAATTATTCCATTTTCATGGCAAGGGCATTTTTGTTTGAGGAAGTGTGTGGGCTAGGAATGGAATCGTATATAGTGGAAGGGTAATGAGGTGGATTTCCGTTGTCAAAGGTAGAAGAATAATGCACATGAGATGGAGGAGAGTTGGATATGAAATGTTGAGGATGAATTTGATATGCAAGTTGAATGGGAGGTATAACTCCATACTATCTTTGAAGATTGTCAACCATTTGATTAAGCAAATTCAAATCTATAGATGTTAGAGGAAGAGATGAAAGATTTGATGATAGATGGAATATGAACCTAGGACTAGGAGCAAATGTTTGACTTTGTGTTGATTTGATTTGAATTTAATTGGACTTGATATTGATTGGATTTGATTTGATTTGATATGATATGATATTGATTGGATGAAGGTTTGATTTGATTTGATAAAAATCCTATAAGATTGCAAATGAGTGAATGTGAAATTGGAATGAAAGTCCAATATGGATGAAAATGCTCCTATGTCCAAAGTGAAAAATTGAATTTAAAGAAGATTTGGATAGATGAAGAAAGATTGATTGATTTTGAGTTGAAAATGTAAATGGATTGAATTAGAAATTGATTAGAAAAGAATGAATTTGACAATGGATTGGATTAGAAGGATGATGATGTGGAGGATTGAATTAAGAATGCATTATGAGATTGGTGGAGGAAATTGAAGCTAGATGATGACGAAGCATGACTAGGACGAAGATTAGGAATTAGATTGAATGACAAGGAAATGATTTGGATGAATGGAGATGGTTAAGATGTCAAGGGATGGTTTGAATGATGAAGACAAGATGTATGAGGGTGATGACTTGGATGGAAAGAAGATGTGATGTGGAATGATGTGGACAACTTGACCAAGAGGTCTGAAACCAAGAATTGTTTTTGTTGTTTTTGAAACTATTTTTTTAATTTTTTTGGATTTTTGAACTTTTACAATTTTTTTGGATTTTTATGTTTTGCGATTTTTTTTTGGATTTTTGTGTTTTATGATTTTTTGGATTTTTGTGTTTTATGATGTTTTGGATTTTTATGTTTTAAGATGCTAAATAAAACAAAGAAAATATGTACAAGGCAAGTGTGTTTAAAACACTCAAGAACGTCAAACACACCAACAATCTTATAAGGTTGCAAATAGGATGTACAAGGATCAACTAGAGGGCGTCCTCGATATACACAAAGTACGTGAGGCTCAAATCTGTAGATGAAAGAAAATACTGCCACATAGCCAGGGGGAGATGATAACCCAAATCTCCTCCTTCACTTCCCAAAGGTATAAAGTTCTTTGGGGCTTAGCCAAGAGTGACAATATTATGCTTCTAAGAGAGGTGTCTTTTGATTCACCTCCCAATTTTTATACTCCGTCAGAACACGGGAGTTGAGGTCATCCCAAGGGATGATGAAATCCTCAAGTAGGCCTCCTAAAAAAGAAAAACAAGAAAACTTATTTCTTGTGCACCCAAGACCACCCGAAGGCGCAAGGGGAGAGAATACTTAAGTGGCCTCGGGGTTCAAAAAGACATGCGTTCTTTCCCAATGAAGCTTTAGGTTTTGTAATCTACTTGAAGACACTCGTGATTATAGCAAAAAATGTTCTCTCCAACTTGAAATCATCATCAACATAAATAAAAAGTGTGAATTCATCAACAAGAAAGTAAACTGAGCATGTGTATAAGCAAGATTGCTGAAAATGAAATCAATTTTCTTTAAGGCATTCAAGATTGTGTGAGTTCATTTTAAGCACCAATTCCAAATGTTTGCTAGCCTAAGAATACATGTCCATTCTCTTAAGGCATTCAAGAGTGTGTTAGTTCATTTTAAGCACCAAATTGAAATGTGTATTGCAATGTTTATTGATCCTTAGACATGCAAGATTGTATTATCATTCATTCCACAGAAAAAGTGTTGTTCAATTAACCATGCATTCAAGATTGAGTTTTAGCATTTAACCATGCATGGAAAAATAAGTGTTTAATCATACAAGTTCATTCCCAAAATAAAATATGAAGCAAAAATTGCAAGCAAGATGGTTAGTGAGAAGATATCCCTGCAAAAACACAAGTTAGGGCAGTGAAAATGTAGGACAACCGTGAAACAACCCTACAATGAAAAATTTAGCACAAAGTTTGGACTTTGATAGAAAAAACAAAGATCTAAACTACATCAAAATTTTATGAAACCAACACCATGACGATGGGCTCGAAATCAGCTTTCTGGTGATATTTTGTTTTTCAAAAATGGAGTTCGTATGCTCAAGATATGAGCAAAAAACCAAAGGCTGCTCCTTATGGCTTAGAATGGCATGTGAACTGCTGATGTAGTGTTGACATCAGTGACCTGTGAGCAAAAATTTTACGATTAGAGGCACTTCAAGCAAAAAAAAATTGTTTTTTTGACATTTTTGGCTTTAAAAAAAAAAGTCAAATCCCCTTATATTAAAAAGATAAATTTAATGTTTTTTTTTTTTAAATAAAATTTTTAAAAAATTGCAACTGTATGAGGCTAATCGAAATATGAAAATGAAAAACAAAAAATAACAAGGAATTACGTGGGAGATTAGGTCAGATCAGAGGGTGGGCAGAGGGGACTGTGGCTGTGGGCTGAGGGAAGGGGAGGAGCAGCCAGAGGCAGAGTTTGTAGATGAAGGTAGCTAGGGTTACTGCGCGCAGGCAGAGGGAGGGAGCTGCGCGGAGGGTAGGAAAGGCTGCAGAGGTGGGCAGAGGGAGCTCAATGAAGGGATAGAAGAGCGAAGAGGGGAGATGGAGTGGTGTAGGTAGGGAGCAGCAGCGATAGAGGGAGTAGGGACGATTGCAGCAGCGCAGTTGCAGCACCGAGCCGCAGGTGGTGGGTTGCATGATGGGAGGTCGCAGGGTTACGCAGTTGCAGAGCTACAAAGTGGGGAGGTGGCGAGATGCGGAGGGGACTGAGGGGGCTTTGGGGATCCCGGTGGAAAAGGAGTGGTGGAGTGGGTTTTCTGGTCAATGGGCAGTAGGTGGCTAAATGTAGAGAGGCGGTGTGCAGGGCTATAGGCCAAGCAGCAAACACAGCATGGGCAGAGCGACGCCCGCGGGAGGACGCGGAGCAGGCGGCGGGCTAAACTAAAGTGGGGGATTTGGAGGTTGAGGGGTGCTCATGGTTGAAGAAACTACAGAGATGGGGTGGGCCACCAGGAGATGGGTGGTGGAGCTGGGGGAGAAGGGGGAGCTATCGGGGAGCAGCTATGGGGGCGGCGCTCGCTGGCACTGCTAGCCTGCAAAAAAGAAATAGAAAAATGATTTTTATTTTTTATTTTTTTGAATTTTTTATTTTTTATTTTTGTTTTTTAAATTTTGATTTTTTATTTAAACTAACCCCATTTCATAAAAATGTAATTTGTTTTTTTGAAACATAAATAACATAAAGCAAAAATAGAGGAAACCCACTCTCACTTTAAAAAAATTAAAAATTAAAAATCTATTTATCTATTAACAAAGGAGCATTTTTTTTTCCTAAATTTTTCCTATTAGCAAAAAGATATATTCAATGTATATACACTTCTAGAACTTGAAAATAGAGCAACAAAAAATAAAATATGGGGTGATATATATTAAAAAAACTTCTCTTATGCGGTCCAAAGATGATGATGGGCTCCTTGGCTCGATTAGAGGCTCCTCATGAAACTTGATCTCCAAATGTAAGCCTTCAACCTACAAGTTTGAAAACTCACAAAACACTCAAAAACGCATTAAATGGTTAGTTTGAACATGTGAAGTGGGTCCCACCAGGCATGCCAAAATATATTGCATAAAAATGTAATCAAGGAAATAAATACTAAGCAACTAATATCTATTCCTACATGATTATGCAAACCTCAAAATAATGTAGGATAAACATGTAAAAAGCATAACATGAAATCAAAATAGCACTATGCAAACCTCACAAATCACCAAGTGGTTGATGATTTTCTTGATCATGGGATGTGGTTGCTCACAATTCCTGCAGCATAACAATGAGGTAGATGGTCTTGAGGAAATGAGGAGAGGGCTCTCTTTTTATAGGAAAAGAGATTAAACAGATGGCTAAGATTGAATGTAAGATGAAGGGCTAGGATCTTTCAAGATCGATGAGGTGTCCATGAGGTGGAGGCTAAGTAGACTCCAAGTGGATTAGGGTTTTGACCATTCAAAAGGGTCCATATGCTCACACATGTGTGAGAAACCTCTAATGGTGACATGATCAATGAGGTGTGAGAAGCATGGCTTCTCACACATGTGTGAGACAACTTGATTCTCATGCAAGAGGACAAGTATGCAAGAGGTGTGAAAGCATAGTCTCTCACACATGTGTGAGACACCTTGACTCTCATGCAAGAGGACAAGTGTGCAAGAGGCATGCAAGACATGAGGGATGAGGAAAGTGTGAACATCTCTCACACATGTGTGAGGATTCCTCACACATGTGTGAGCACACACTTAGGATTAAAAGGTAATTAGCTAGGATGATTATGCAAAGCACGTATGATTAGGAAGTGGGTAGGTTTAGAAAGGTGGGTTAGTTAAGATAGTGAGGTTAAGTGAGGGTTAAAAGTAGGATCCATGTGCTCAAATAGGATTAAATTTAATATTTAATTTCAAGAGGGATTTAGGCAAGGATTAATTAAGTAAACGAAGTACTTAATTAAAGTGAAAGGGTTGGATTTAAATAAACCTTAGCTTATTTAAATCAAGGAAAGGCTAGGATTTAGATAAATCTTAGTTTATTTAAATCAAGGTAAGGAAAGTATAATTAAATAAATGTGAATTTATTTAATTAAACATAGGGTAATTAAATAGATAATAAATATCTATTTAATTGACTAGGAAATGGGTTTTGGACAAATTTAGGTGTCTACACTTTCAAGTATGAGTTATTATCTGCAATACCTTTAGCAAATTCACACTTTTCCAAATACTTGTCCAACCTTTCATACTAGGTTCTAGGTGCTTTATTTAGACCATATAGAGATTTCTTCAATTTGCATACCATATCTTTATCTTTTGTTAGAGGGAAACCTTCAGGTTGCTCAATGTATACCTCTTCTCAAATTTCTTCATTCAAGAATGTTGGTTTGACATTCATCTAATACACTTTGAACTTTTTATTTTTTGCATAAGCCAATAACATTCTCACCACTTCCATTATGGATATAGGGGCATATGTCTCCTCATAATATATTCCTTCTTGCTATGAATATCCTTTGCATACTAGTCTAGCCTTGTTTCTTACAACTTCTCCTTGTTCATTCATCTTGTTTCTGAATATCCATTTTGTTCCTATAGCATTCTTGTCCTTAGGTCTAGGAACTAATTCCCATGTCTTGTTCTTCACAATCTGATCTAATTCTTCCTTCATTGGTTGAATCCAATTATCATCTTTGCATGCCTCATCTGCACTTTGAAAAGTAGCACTAGCATTTGTTAGGCCAAATAGAATTCTACTATAAGCATGGGTACCCCAAGGTGTTGTAAATTTCATTTTATATTGTTCTGATTCCTTTACAACCACTAGGTTATAACCTGAGAACCCATCCATCATGGACATGAGTTCTACTCTAGTAACCCCCTATAACATTGCTTCCATGTTAGGTAAACCATAGTTGTCTTTCAATGAAGATATATTTAAGTTTCTAAAATCAACACATAACCTGATATCTCCATTATTCTTCCTAACTAGAACTAAAATTGACACCAAGATGAATGTCTAATAGGCTTGATGATCATGACATCTCTTAAGTTTGTCAGTTCTTCCTGCATCTTGGGTGCAAGAGTGGGATTAATTGGTCTTTGCTTCTCTCTAAAAGGCTTTGCACCATCCTTCAAAGGAATTTCATGCTGAAATAAATATTCACTATATGCCTTTAAATCATCATAGGAACAAGCAAATACATGTCTATACTTTCTTGATAAACCAAGCCTAATCTTAGGGGCTAATTTTTTACCAATGTATACCTTTTTAAATGCTTCATTAGTCCCTAGATTCACTTCTTCCATATCCTTACCACTAGATTCTTTGTTTTCAACCTTAGATTTGTCATGACTATCAAAGAAAATCTCTAAAACATCCAACCCTTTTGGGATCATGTTAGTTTTTAATTGTACAACTTCCTATCCAAAGATAGTATCCTTACCATCAATATTCTCTACATAAGTTGCACAATCAATTTACTACCCCCAATATTGGTCTTCACAATTTAGAAACCTTATTATATCCTTGTCTTCTTCAAAGACTTGCCAATTTTGGATGTTTTCAGGAAGTGATGGTCTAGTCTATAATTCTACTTTTGATAGACCAGCAAAAGTTGCATCATCGGGCTTAATAGAAATATTTGCTAATAAGGATGCCATCTTATTTTTACTTCTATACTTCCAGTTTATCCCAAAAGCATCAAAAAATTCAATCATATCTCAGACAACATTTCTATATTGCTTCAATATTTTATTCTTTGAAACATATACTCCTCTGACTTGAGAGACAATCAGTTCAGAATCACTAATGACATACAAGCATTTAATTCCATACTTATGGGCTAATCTCAATCCTAGCAATAGGGCTTCATACTATGCTATGTTATTTTTACATGAAAAACTCAAAGTAAAGGAGAACTTATAAGTACAACCCTCAAGAGAAATCAAAAGAATACCTATCCTTGACCCCTCCTTGTAGCAAGCTCCATCAAAGTACATCATCCACAAGGAACCCTTCTCAGATTTTGATTCATCTTCTTTTGCAATAGGTAGATTGGTCTTATCTTTATTGAATACCAATATTTCAGCCCTAAAAGCATTCACATCAGTATCTACAAAGCATGTCATGTCATCTTTAATCTCTTTCTCAATCATGTAGATACTTTTGGGCTCTCTATTTACCTTCACCAACTTATCATCAATTTGAAACATTGCATGTGACAAATCACATTGTATACTTCCCCCCATTGATGCACTCTATTTTCTAGATAATAGTATGCCATACTGGGGTGGGATATCTACAACTAACACACTCATGGTTTTCTCCTTTTCAAGATATACAAGTAATTTGTAAGGCATTGCATTAATGGTTCCTATGATAGTAACCTCTCTTTTATCCATAGCATAATACCTACCCTGAGGAGTGTCCACTTTCAAACCTAACTCCTTCATTACCTTATAAGGAATGACTATATTAGACACACTGGAATCAATCATATAGTTTTTCAATATTTTTCCATTTACAATGATACTTAGGAAGAAAGGGTCTATACTTCCTAGACATTGGTTCATAGAATCATCTAGATACATAGGTGGAATTTGGTATACAACAACCTCAATTTTTATTTTCTTTTCAAGCTCATCAGGGATCTAATTTGTATTACAATCATGAATGATATTACTATCTACACCCTTGGCCCATGCTATGGCTTTACTTTTATGTTCAGGGATTCTAAGCAACCCTGAAAGAGGAACTTTTATTTTAAGTTGTGAAAATAATGACAACATATCAATGGGAGGAACAATAGAGTTATCAGTAGACATACCTTTTACCTCCTTTTGTTTATCAGTAATATTGCTGATCACTAATGATCTCTTTTCCTTTTTACTATCAACAATTTGGTCTTAGGACCCTTTGCAATATCTTTTTTCTTGGCTTCGCATTTCTTGTTAACAATTTTCACCTTGATATTGCTCTTGTCCTTTGTTTCACTGATCTCTATTTTCTTTGGATCAGTTTTCTTAATAAAAACACTAGACATCTTATTACCTTCAGCCTTGTGCATCATACCTCTTGTCTGCACTTCAGCAACCATGTCTATAGTGATCTAGTCAATTTATACCTTAGTTGGCATTCTAAGGATCACTTCATTCTTTGATGACATCATATTGCAAGTAGTGTCATTCTCATCCTCCTCATCTAAGAAAATTTGTTGGTGTACTGTACTACTGAGATGCCTTCTATCATGAACATCATATTCATTGTCATCACATTCAAAATCATTATTAGAATATGAACCTACCATGTTGCATCTAATATCTTCAACTCCACCATCATAAATTGATTATTCTTCAATCTTTTATTGATCAACAACAAATGATAAAGCAACAACACAATACTTTGGTGCATTAGGCAATTGACAAATCATACAACATTGAGGGTCATCAACCATGTTGATAGTTTTCTTTTGTAGAGGATTAGGTGTATTTTTCTCATCAATATTCTTAGTAGGAGGAACAATAGGCTTCCCATCCTTCCATTGAGTGGTTTTTCAGAAGTTCTGCATTCTATTCTACCAGTTGTAATTGTTGTTAAATGGGGCTTTCTCACTAATTTTGGGCTTATTTGCATTAAATGTTATCGGATTCATGTTCTTAAGAAGATTTAGAACTTGCCCCATTATATCCTCTTCAGTCTTCTTACCTATAGCAGGCTTTTCACCCTCTTTCTTTTTGTATCTCAGATTAAACAATTTTAGGTCATCTCTTCTTCCCAACTTACCAAAGGCTCTTCTATTGTTCTCAATGTGCACAACTATCTTGTAAGCATATCTTAGTGTCCTGGGATCTTTGTCTCTGAGGGTATAGGCCATCTTACTATCAAATGCATTGAAGTAAGTAGTAATATAAACATCCTCACCAAGTATCATCACCTGAAATAACTTGTAGATTCCCTTTTGAAATCTCATATTAAAGTCAAAGGTGGACTCATTAGAGCTCTTCTTTATATATTGAATTCATTCAGCATAAAGACAATATTATTATTATCCCCATACTACTCTTTAAAAAACTTCTCCAAATCACTGATGAACTAATGTTGCCATTAGGCAATCTCTTGAACCAATCCATGGCATCCTCAGTCAGTGAATGTACAAATAACTTCATTACCACATCCTCATGATCAACTTCATAATCATTAAGAATATCAATGAATTTTTTTAGGTTCTCTTCACTAGTAATTCCATTATTTCCTTAAAATTTGATGACCTTATCTCTAAGATCATTATAAATAGGATGGGGAAACCTAGGGATGCCTAGAAAGGACATTTGCTTATACTTTTCCATGTATATGGGTTTTCTCTGAAAACCAAAAATGCTTGATGTACTTGCTCTAGTAGGTTGAGTTTGTATTGGAATTCTAGGCTATTGAACTTGCTACGCAATAGGGATTTGGCTATTTGTGGTAGAAGATGAAGCAGGGGATGATTGAGATATGTTTTGGCTAGCTATTGTTTATACACAAGTAGGGACAAAAGTTGCATCTTGTGAGGAAAAATTTGGTCAAGAAGCTAAAGTAGAATTAGATTTGATAAATTGGATTTTTCTTTTGGTTTTAGCTACTTGGGCTTCATTCTCAACCTTCTCAAGCTCTTTAACTAAATCCTCCTCTTTTTCAGCCTTTTGTAAGTCTAAATCTAATTTAGACATGATAGGATTTGTAAATTGGCTAGGAATTACTTGAGGTTCATTTATTTGGATCCCTACAACTTTATGTTTTCCTTTATCAAGATGTTTTACAATTAAATCTATGATCTCAAGTTCAATGGGTTTATAGGGCTAGATTTGTGAGGTAACTAATCCTTCTCCTTCATTTAGAAGTTTTTCTTATTCATAAACCTTTGATCTTAAGGTTTTAACATCTCCAAACACATTTGAATGCACTTTGGAGGACCTTTCTTTCAATTTCTTGTTCTACTCCTCCAGGGTAGACATTCTCCTAAGAAAATTATCTCTCTCAATGAGAGTATTCATGGTAATTTTCTCTTTCTCCTTTTCCAAATGGATGCATTTAGCTTCTTCTTTAGCAACCCCTCTTCTAAGGACTTCTACTTCAGAAAGCAAGTCATCATGGTTTGTGGTTTTTGCTTCAGATTCTATAGGATCATCCCAATCTATTAGATTTCTCTCAATGTATGGATCTTGTCCAAGATTTTCTCTATTAGATTGAACACTTCTAGGTCTGAGATGCTAGTTCATTTCTTCTATAACACTTGTTCTAAAAATAGTATCTCCCATAGAAGACACCATTTTGTCTTGGTAAATCCCCTCTTCATGATAAGGCATTGTGGAAACAATACTCAAGAACCTAATAGTTTCAGATTCAAAACTATGAGATGAAATTTCCTTCTTAGCTAAGGGTTGGTATTGTGGGCTATCTCTAGGTTTCCATGTATGACTAGATTCCCCTTTCTTTTTAGGCCAATTCTTTTTACTACCCTTTGGTAAGTCTATATACAATGAGCTATCGAGGTTTTCTCTTAAGTAATCTCTCGTACTTTTCTTTCTATCAGCCATCTTTCACTTTTTAATACAAGCACTAGTAACAAAACTATTGGTGTAAATAGATATTTACTATTTACACTTTACTTAAGTTTACTTAGGTTAATGCGTTATTTTATTATTTTCTTAGGTTTCCACTTAGCAGTTTGAGTACCTTTATGAGTTGTCATGTTAACAACACAGAAGTACGCAACTCTAATTAAGCATATGGTGTCTACAGTGTTGGAGTTTACATAATTAACTGAGTTGTCATGTAGACAACGCAGTTATTCACACTCCCATTTTAGCACATGTTGTCTACAACATTATCTTGCATGCTACACCATTGTAGGCTTATCCTCTCATCATCGCACTTACTCTCGTGCTTAGTGGAGGATAATCAATATCTAGTGGGCATGTGCCTAGTTGCATGACTTATCATGTTGTTAACTTCTGGGCATTCTAGAAGCATTCTAGAGGCCTTTATATACAGGCACTCCTAGTGTAATTGTACATTGAATTGAATACTATACATTTATTCTAATCATAATCTAGTCCATTATGTGCTTGTGTTTGAGTTCCTTGGTCTTGGGTGAATTTTACCCTAAGGAAAATTCTTACATGGTATCAGAGCTTAGGAGGATTCTCATCACATAGCCATTGGAGACCTTGTTGCTTCATCTCCCAAGGGGACCCGATTTAGATCCGAAGCATCTACAACAATTGGGAGTGTCTAGAGCTGAAGCAACATTATGTCCAAAGAGACAATTCAATAAAAATCAACTATAAATTTGCCTATTTTTTGCCATAGTCAATTTTATTCTGCATTTTTAGAAGAAAAAAATTCAAAATTTTTAGCCCAATTGAGCATGCAGAGAATTTTTTTTTTTGCATAGGCACCATGTAGTCATACCCCAGCCCTACATAGAATATTCCTTTATCTAGAAAGTAGATACCATTTAACCATTGATAGATTTAAATTCAAAATTGAGTAGCACCGAATTTTATTTTTTTTCAATGGCAAGCTACACTACTTGACCAAATCCAATGACACACCGATAGTGTCCACATAAAGTCTGGCATTTTGTTTGTATACCACAACCTGGTGGTTTTATACAACTCTTCCCACACAAGTTTGAACAATGTGGGACTAAATTAGTTCCCCATCGCCAGACCTTTAACAAGCCTCGCCACCGATGATAAAGCCCAGCTATCAGCTATTCAACTATATAACAGTCTCTATGGCCAATTACAAGCAGACATGTGTTGCATTTGGTGCTAGTCATCACCATCTAATGACAACCTGCCACATCAACAAAAGTTTACTCATTTGTACACATCAGTGCAGAAGTCACGCCTCAACGGTAAAGTCATAGCCACATCTATGGTACAATCACCGCCATGCCTGTTGTACACGTGGATTGCTAGCTCAAGCCACATCAATGCCAACTAGTCCTCCACATCAACTACAACCATACTATACTACCACATCACAACCCATACAGTGTCATACATTTTGATGTCATCATTCGTATAGGTGACATCATCACCACATCAGCAAGGGCATGTGTTTTCACTAATGTCAGTAAACTACTATGTTAAATTTGATAGTCAGTTGATCGTCATTCTTAAAAAAAATTGAAGTACTCTAATGATCATTTGAGCATCAAATTTAACATAGTGTTTTCCTCTCCAGACTCGTCTTTAGATCTAGTTTTGATTTGGCAGCTTGACTTTGAGAGGCCATATCTCGATCATCCAAACTCCAAATCAAGTGCAACTTTTTTTGATTTTGGGTAGAATTTCCTAAATTTTTTACTGGTGCAACTCTTTTTTGGTTTTGGTTCATGGATTTGTCAAAAATAGCATTTTTTGGCAACTATACCTGTCCAATCCTGCATTTTACAACTTCAAATGCATCGTACGGGCTCATTTGGACTCCTTTTTAGGTTCTATTTTTTTTGAAAGTGCATTTTTTTCATTTAATTTTCAAATCTATAGTCAGATTGTAGGCTTGTGTGGACAACAATACCACTTTCAGAAATAGGTCATGTTTTTGCATTATATTGCTTCACAATTATTGTGTTTTTGAGCTACATTGTAAAGTTCTAGATTTGTACTCTAAAAAGAAGTTGTAAACAAAAAAATTAGAATCCCACTTTGTCCATTTTGACAAGTCACCTATTGTAAAATGCACTACATATAAAGTGCCAAAATCATTCATTTTGTGGGGATTTTGTTGATTGAGTGAAAAGGGGGGGTGTGTATTGTGTATTGTTTCTCCTTGATCTTGTGCTCTAGCATTATGGGTTCTTTCTCAAAGTTAATTCCATATAATTATGCTACTTGGAAAGAAAACATTAAGGAACCATTGGTAGAAAAAGGTTTACTACGTTATGTAACTGATGCAGCAACCTCCTGTTGATGCTGATGAAGCATGGAAAGAAGATGGGGAATCAAAATAAGAGATGGCCTTAGGAACCTTGTTGAAAAATATCTTTGATCCTATCAAATTTCACATTAGGAAGCTTACCGATCCAATACAGGTATGGGCTAAACTTGAAGCATTGTATGGGATAGTAGATGAAATCATGCCTTACACCATAGAGGACAAACTTCTCAAGTTGGATCCTATGAATTTTGACACCATCAAAGACTATCTTACCCAAGTAGACATGTATAGGGCACAACTTAAGGAATGTGGTGAACTTGTCAAGGATGGAAAAATGATCAAACATATCATGACTCATCTTCCACTTGAATATGCTCCTTTTGTTTCTAGTTATAATACTCACAAATTAACAATGGGTAGTGCCTACATTAAGCCTTCATTTAAGAAATTTTTAGAAATGTTGATCTTAGAACATGACAATCTAGTGAGTATGGGAATTCTCAAGTCTTCCAAGACCAAAACCTTGGTAGCTAATGAAGGTAATTCAAGTGGTAAAAATTCCAATAAGAAGCAGAAGCAGTGGAAGGCAAAGCCACAAGATAACATGCAACAATCCTCCTCTAAACAAAAATCTTCTTCCACTCAACAATCTTCTTCACAACAAGAAAAGTCTTCTTCCAAAAATAACCAAAAGGAGAACAATTCCAACAAAAAGGAGAAGAAAACTTGTTCCTATTGTAAGAGGAATGGTCATGATGAACATGAGTGCAAGGATAAGAAAATTGATGAATTAGGCAATATAATGAGGAAACAAAAAATTGATGTACCAAATGCATATAAGGATAATGGATCTTCAACCACTTCAAAGGGTAAGGGACAAGCTTTGGTAGCAAGTACAAACAATGTTGAGGAATGGGTTCTTGAATCAGGAGCAATGCATCATATGGGTGCTTCAAGGGAGTATTTTTCCTCTTTGAAACCATCAAATGTACGTTACATCTATGTGGGCAATGACACTTAAGTAGAAGTTTAAGGGAAAGGAAATGTAGAGTTGGAAAATGGTGTCTTCAAGGATGTTCTTCATGTTCTTAACCTTAGCACCAACCTTCTCTCCATCTATCAGATCACTCACTATGGATGTGGCAACAAAGTAGAGTTCCTCCCTAATACAGTTGTGGGAAAAATCTCCAAGAAGATTCTATGGTGGAAGTTGGAAAGGCTAATCATGAGACAAGACTTTATTCTTTCTCACATTTTGTGCCTAATTCCACTTCCCTTTCCTTGTTGACTCATTCAAATACACAATGTAAACTATGGCATGAGCGATTTGGACATCTCAATTATTTCTACCTTCAACAACTTAGAAGCAAGGAGATGGTTATTGGTCTACCTCAAGTCAAGTATTCAGAGGGCGTATGTCCAGGTTGTGAAGCAAGCAAGCATCTTGAAGAGAAATATGACAAGGGGAGCTCTTGGAAGCCTACTGCCATTCTAGAATTGGTTCATAGTGATGTAGCTAGCCCATTTCCAGTACCATCATTTGGTAAGCCTCATTATGTTCTAACCTTTATTGATGACTTTTCAAGGTACACTTGGGTCTTTTTTCTTGCTCATAAGAATGAAGTATTTGATAACTTAATCACCTTCAAAGCTCAAGTTGAAAAAAAAAATAGGGAAAGCCATCAAGATCCTACGAATAGATAATGATAGGGAATATGTCAACTCCAAGCTTATAGACTTTTTCACTCGTGAGGGTATTGATCTTCAACATTCAGTTGCATACATGCCATAGCAGAATGGTGTCCCTAAAAGAAAGAATAGAACCCTTAAGGAAATGACCACTTGTATGCTTCAACATAAGTCTCTAGATCAAGTGTTTTGGGTAGAAGCCATGTGTTGTGCCAATTACATCCAAAAAAAAAGTTCCCATAAGGCCTTAGATGGAACACCTTTTGAGACATGGTGTGGTAGAAAACCAAGTGCATAGCACTTCAAAGTTTTTGGTTGTTTAGCATGGGCAAGGATACCTCCACAAAGTGAAAGGCATTAGAACCTCAAAGAGAACCTTGCATATTTATTGGATATCTTTACCAACTCAAGGCATACAAACTAATGGATCCAGAGACTCATGAAATATTTTATGAGAGGAGTGTTCACTTTGAAAAAACTTGTCCAAGTTTGGCTTCTTCAACTCCTCCTTCTTCCTCCTTCATGGATAGTGATCATAGTGATGATAGTGACTTGGAAGATGATATTCCTACAACTTTGACTCATAAGCCAATACCTTTGCAGGGTCCACAAATAATTGAGGACATTCCTTCTTCTTCCACTAAACCTCGTTGGGCACAGCAAACCCTTGATGTAGCAGGTTCATTCATGAGGAATCCTTTAGACACTCAAAGGATAAGGTCACAACACAAATCATTTCCACATGCTTATATAGCCATTGCATCAGATCCATAGTCATTTAAGAAAGCATCAGGGATTCTAGAATGGGACAAGGCTATGGAGGAAGAATATAACTCTTTGATGAAAAACAACACTGGGGACTTAGCTCCCCTTCCTAAGCGAAGAAAGGTGGTTCGATGTAAGTGGATCTATCAAACCAAATTTTTAGTTGATGGAAGTGTGGATAAGCATAAGGCCAGACTAGTTTCCAAAGGTTTCTCACAAGTTCCTAGCATTGACTACATAGAGACTTTTGCAATAGTCACCAAGATGAACTCCATTCACTTGACACTACCTATTGCTACAGCTCATGGTTTGGTTGTACACTAGATGGATGTTAAGAGTTCCTTTTTGAATTATGATCTTCATGAGGAGATTTATATGGAGAAGCCACAAGGGTTCATATAGGATTCTACTATGGTTTGCAGATTGAAGAAGTCTATCGATGGTCTTAAGCAGGCACCTCAAGCTTGGTATGCCAAGATGGATTCATTTTTACTCTCAGTAGGATTCACCAGGTGTCATTATGATTTGAATGTCTCCTTTCTTTAGAAGGATGACTCACACTTGATACTCATGCTTTATGTAGATGACTTGATCATTATAGGGAGCACTTCATCCATCATTTCCAGTGTCAAGACCTCTCTATAGGATAGATTTACTATGACAGACTTGGGTTTGCTACATTACTTCCTTGGTATTGAGATCACATAGTCTTGAACAGGGATCAAACTTTCTCAACCCAAGTATTCTCTTGACTTGCTTTCTAGATTTCACATGAGTGACTACAAGGCTGCTCCTACTCCTTTTCTTTTAGGTGTCAAGTTAGAGGCCGAGTGTACCACTCCACTTGTTGATGCTACATTGTATAGATAGTTAGTTGGGAGCCTCATCTACTTGACACATACACACCCTGATATAGATTTTGCAATTGGCATGGTTTCTCACTTCATGCAAGAACCACATGAGCTTCATTGGAAGG
Organism: Cupressus sempervirens; assembly: GCA_028749045.1. Lineage (NCBI taxonomy): Eukaryota > Viridiplantae > Streptophyta > Pinopsida > Cupressales > Cupressaceae > Cupressus > Cupressus sempervirens. The sequence goes on from CM053790.1 coordinate 786,577,990, forward strand.
CCACCAAGCACATCTTGCACTACATCAAGGGTACACATACACATGCAATGCATTATGTAGCAAGTACAAGACTTTAGCTAGTTGGATATATAGACTCAGACTATGCAGGGGACCTTGATTCTCACAAGTCTACTTCAGGTTATATCTTTCACCTTGGTTCTAGCCCTATTTTTTGGCAAAGTAAGAAGCAAATAATGTTGTTCTTTCTTCCACAGAGCTTGAGTATCAAGGTGTTGTCAATGCAGCTATAGAAGCTCTTTGGTTAGAGCACATCCTGGAGGATTTTGGATTTTATCTACCTAAACCTATAGTCATACATTGTGACAATCAAAGTGCTATTGAATCTCTAAGCATCTAGTTTAGCATTAGCGAACCAAGCACATTGAGGTTCATATGCACTATATCAAAGAGCTGATACATGAGTAGATCATTGCATTACAATATTATCCTACACTAAAGCAAGTTGCAGATATCTTCACCAAACCCTTCACTGAGGTCAAGTATACTCATTTGTGAGATCTCTTGGGGGTGCGAGATGTTGTAGAAGGGGGAATCCCTTAACTTCTCTCTTCTTTCTTCTAGGAGGGATCTTTTCCTCATTTGAGGTCTTCTTCTCTCTCCTCTTCTTTATTGTACTTATCTCTCTTTTTGGAGGAGGTATTTTTTCATGAAGTTTTCCCTCTTTCTCTGCTTTATGAGAGATTGCATTACATCATTGTATATGGATCATTGCTTTTGTACATGGGTACCTAACATGGCCTTGTAGCTAGGATCCATCATGCATTTGTGAGCTTAAATGCATTCCCCTAAGTTGCACTTAAGGGGGGTGTTGGTGTAAATAGAAGTACGCACCTAAGTTTGTGTACCTTTATGAGTTGTCATCTTGACAACACAGAAGTACGCAACTCTAATTAAGCACATGGTGTCTACAACACTTGAGTTTGCATAATTAACTAAGTTGTCATGTAGACAACATAGTTATTCACACTCCCATTTTATCACATGTTGTCTACAACATTATTTTGTGTGCTACACCATTGTAGGCTTATCCTCTCATCATTGCACTTACTCCTGTGCTTAATGGAGGATAACCCATATCTAGTGGACATGTGTCTGGTTGTATGACTTATCATGTTGCTAACTTCTAAGCATTCTAGAAGCATTTCATAGGCCTTTATATACATGTACTCCTAGTGTACTTGCACATTGAATTGAGTACTATATAGTTATTCTGATCATACTCTAGTCTATTTTGTGCTTGTGTTTGAGTTCCTTGATCTTAGGTGAATTTTTCACTAAGGAAAATTCTTACAAAACCCTAAGACTGAGTTACCACCCACTAGAGGGAAATATCTTTATATTTGCTAAAAGATAAGAACATTTACAAGAAAACTCTTCTGAAAATAGATCTAACAAAGGGGCCCAACCTAGATAATTTTATATTGTATACTTCAGGAATACAACTCTATATATTCAATAAGGCACTTTGTGAGCCCACTCCACATCACATAGCTTCCATGGTACAGGAACTTTTATAGATTCTTAAGGTTTTTTTCTCAACAGCAACCAATACCAAAGAATGGGTATAAAGACTAGCAAAAATATGACTGCAAGTGCACAACTTACTTCAGAGATTCTAGCACTTCAAAGTTCATTTCTTTCATAGCTCCCTAGTAGAATCACCATTTTGTTGGTGTTTTAAAACTACCAAGCTGAAAAAAGACATGATATCAAGATGTAGAAGACAAAGACTCAATCTAAGGGTTAGTTATTTCCTCTATTCAACTAGATTTTCTTCAGATTTGGACCAACATTAATAGAATCATAGAAGAGTCTCTACACTTTAGGCTCTATAGGGCCAAGGCAGGTGCAACTTAGGGATGGAAATGTGATTAGTTTTATGATTATCTTTTCAAACATATGCTCACTAATATTCTTCTTTTAGATCTATCCCCTATAGCAGAAAATGGTTACAAATTCTTCTTAGACTTGCAATGAATTCCTTATTAGCATAGCTAACTATAATTTAGAGAAATACTATTACAAATAAGTGATGACCAACATTATGATTCTTTATTACAGAAAAGTAAAATTGATTTGACTTTATAATTGTGCTTTGTGCAACCACATGAATTCTTCAATTTGCATTCAAACAAATGATCAGTGCCTTATCCATTGCTATACAGAGTCTACCCAGCAAACTTGACCTAATTAATTGCCTTATAATTAATTTATTAGTAGTTAACTCTACATTTCATTCTTATGAATATGCCTCACATACACCTAGAAACCCTATCGATTCATTGAAAGAATTTAATTAACTCCTTGAATTAAAAGCAATCAATGAAAAGATATATAACCCATCCAAGCTACATTAAAATGAAAGAACCTTATTCATTAATTCCCAAAACTTAAGACATATGAAATAGGAGACAAAATTTAGAGATAGAGATGTTGTAGAACACTCCTTTATATTTATCTTTCTTGAAAATAATACATTATTGGTATAATACTCAAGAATAACTAGAGATATGACAAAATATCATTCAAGATTAAATTGTATTCCTAGATTGCAAAATTTAAATACATCACTTGAAATTGACACAAAAACTACTAGACTAACTGAAACATAGCATAAGCACTAAAACTATACAGACTTCAGACCTCAACTCCACATCTTGGAAATCCTTTTAAGGGAAGGATTGCAACAAGCTTTAGATGGGAGGAAACATGTCAAAATCTTATTGGAAACAAAATACAAAGAAATTTTATCTTCTGTTACAATTACAACATTCTTTATATTTTGATCAAAATTCTGGATGCAGTTTCAAAATTGGCAGGTAGCACTTTGAGCAGGTATCTTCAACATAATTTTATTTGTATTCAAGCTCCTGTTGCTTTCCTTTCCTTTTCGTTATTCCTTTTTCCTCTAACTACATCCTAATTGCATACTTGTACTTCTTAATCATTGTCACTAGATGGTAGGGCTTCTATACTCAAGATATGACAAACTGTCATTCAAGATTCAATTGTATTCCTAGATTGCAAAGTTTGAATACATCATATAAAATTGACGCAAAACTACTAGATCGACTACAACATAGAATAAGCACTAAAATTATAGAAACTTCAGACCTCAACTCCACATCTTGGAAATCCTTTTATAGGAAGGATTGCAACAAGCTTCAAATGGGAGGACACATGTCAAAATCCTATTGGAAAAAAAATACAAATATATTTTATCTTCTATTACAACTACAAATTCTTTGTATTTTGATCAAAATTTTGGATGCAATTGTAAAACTAGTAGCTGGCACTTTGAGTAGGTATCTTCAACATAATTTTGTTTGTCTTCAAGCTCATGTTGCTTTCCTTTCTTTTTCTTTGTTCATTTTGCCTCTAATTGCATCCTAACTAATCACTATCACCAGATGGTAGGGGCGATTTTATATCTGCTATGACCTCCCAAATGGAAACATCTGTATCTATGTTAGCCTAAGTGGCATCCCTAACTACATCTAACTCCTCGAGGCATTTTTTCTATTTGGCATCAGTTATGGCCTTAACTTCTACAATTATTTTTAACATTTCTGACTCCAATTTGTAGAGCATGTCTATTAAATCATATACTACAACTATGCTTGCTTCATCATTGCAGTATGCCAAGAATTTGGGATGGTTCAAAATGCTATCAAAAGATGTTGACCATTCCATCCTTAACTCTTCCATCACTCTCCAAAATTGTAGGCACAAAATTGGATGTTCCTATGGAAATTGCTTTCATCTTATTCTAGATCAGTTACATTTTTCTAGAAAAGAAACCATTTAGATCTGTAACATTGTTTATCATTTTTCTAGTATTTATAATAGTTACTTTGGGTAGATCTTTCTTCTATGCCAAAAAAGGTACAAGACTGTCAAAAAATGGAGTATAAGGACCCTATGTGGTAAAGAGAGTAGATAACAACACAACTGCCTCTGAACATCTGTATTCTAGTCCTTACAACACAAGATAGTTGCTATACACATTCTAGGATACTAGTTTTAGTGCATTTATTTTGTGAACTAGCAAGTTCTTAATAGTTTAGATTTCAATTTCCTTTCTTTATTCCAAATCCTCTTCATTAACTTCCATAGCCCGACCTGATGTGTCATCTATCTTAGATGTTTGGCCCTCTATCTAGATGCCCTAGTCTTTAACCTCTATAGCCAATCTAATACTATTTCTTAATGTTGCTACCTCATTTTCCAATCTGAGGGCCTTCTATTCTAAGACATAATTCTTCTTCATTTCTTCCCCATAGTGCCTCCTGGTCTTGATGAATCTCTCATAGAATCCTTCCAACTATGCTTGAAGGACATCAATTTTGTTCTTTCCTAGTAATGCCATAGATGTTTGCATCCCATGTATCTAGTTGCTAGAGGTGGAGTGCACATTCCAAAATATAGCATTCCCCCTTGGGGACTCTTTGATTTCCATAAGGGTGCACTTTTTATCCTCTGGAGCTAAACTCCATATAGTCATTGTTTGAGCATCAATATTGTAGCCTAAAACTCTCAACTCTCCGAGTTGGTTCTCATCTTCAAAAGATATTGACTTGTCTTGTCTCATCATCTAGTCTAGTAGGAAAGAAAGAAATTATATCCCATCTTGGGAAGACAATCATGCCACTTCTTCTCACTAAGTCTCTTACCTCCTCTACAATGAGGGTTTCACTGGCAGGGTCATACTCTTGTAGGTTCTGAACTAACTCAACAACCACCTCATCAAAGTCACATGGCTTCATTTGCAAAGTCAATTCATTTTTTTTTAGCTTGAACTAAAAACTCTTGAATTCTTTAGTTTTAATTAAGTTATCATCACTCATGAATTCATTGGCTTCAATGATTATATCATCAATCATTTGATTTTGTAATTATAGTTTCTTTTCGCTTTTCTCATCCTTAGAGGCCTAAGCTATTAGATACCTCCTTCTAACATCATTAAAGTATTGACTACCCCTTGGTAGAATTTTTAAGGCTTTTTGCTAAGCCTTTTTTGGAATCTCCACCATCTTTTATTTCTTCTTCCTTTGTTCTACCCATTCTAAGCTTTCAAGAAGGTCCTCCTCATTATCACTGACCTCAACAACAATGTCCTCATTAGAGTAATTAGGATCAACCTTCTTCCTTATCTCCTCAAGCACTTGGGCTAATATCTCATCAAAAATTTTGACACATTTATCTAATCTAATCTAGTAGTCCATTTCAAGATAGAATCCCTTAATGGATGGATCTACCTTTTTCATCTCCTATTAAAAACTGATAACATCCTAGAACTTAATCATTTTTCCCTACAGACACTCTCATCCAATCTATCAAAAATGACATCCTCTTCCCACATAGGTTTTGTAGGAGGTAAATTGTATCCCCTCATGTTTTTTAGGGCATTCCTAACTACATTATAGGGGTCATATGTTCTAGCTAGCCCAATTAGAAATTTGTAGTCTCTCAGTCTCCTCAATGAAATTCTTATCTATCTCAAAGTCTCCTACTTTGGTGCATCTACACAAAAATGGTCCCTTCTTGACAAGTTTACCTAGATACTCTTTGATTAATGAGATTAGTTGCTAGAAAACTTCTACAAACCCTAGTCTATCTGGGACATACTTGGGTAAAATGTGGGGTGGTTGAGGGCACACATATATTCTGATGACAATATAGTCTTCAAATATAAAAACACTCCCCTATCACGTGTCAATTGTTTCCCAACATCAAAACACATGTTAGGCTTAGCAACCTTCCTAACACTCCTATGAATTCTTTCATTAGTCATTCCTATCATTTTTAAAATAGGATGCACAAAATAATCATAGAAGGAAAAAAATATTGAGTATGGGTAGAACCTTTTCCATACCCTTGTCCATCTTTGCACTGGTAGCCTTTCTCTCCATTTTTGTGTAGATTGGAAGAAGCTTTGATCAAATGAATCAACATTCTTGAACAGGATCAAGTTTGTGATTAGAGAGTAGTGAAGGAACCTAAAATTTTCCAGTTGTTCCTATTATGTATCAATGATCTCCTCATGTATCTTGTCAATTATGTATGTCACATAATCATACCCAACATTGGCATTGGGGTCTTGAATATTTAGAGCCATGACATAGTGTCCTCCTAGGGCATTCATGGTTACATCTAAACTTGGGGCTTTATTGAGACCAAAGATAGTATTTTGGAAATACCTCTAAAAGAATTCAAGAGGCATGATTTTCTCTACTTTGTTCTTCTTTGGAATTTCTCCCTTCTCTTTATGGGACATAGGGATGTGTCTTTTCATTGTTCTACCCATATAAAAGCTCTTTTGGCTTTTGAAATTCTCAGTTAGGTCATTGATGTCAATAGGCAATGACATTGGGCCTCCCATATCAAATACCTCAATGAATGTTTCTTTGTCTAGGGACAGGAAAATGCTTTTGTCTCTCTTGTGGAATGACTTACTAATTAGATTGTAACACTTGATTAATGCCTTCACCAGGTCCACATCTACAAATACCTTTGGCATGATCAATTTGCCCAAATTTATGACCCAAGGGTGGCAAACTAGAACCTTCTCCATTTTTTTCTTATTGAAGAACCAAAACAATTCATATCCATTTCTACCCAGAACCTCTACATCTCTACAAAATATATATGGATCTTTGAAAGCATGGTCATTTGTGTTGGAAATATTCAAGATATGGTAGGTTATTGAGAGGGGAGGGGTGAATCAATAACCCCAAAACTTTAAAACAATTTAGCACTTTAATTATATATACTATTCACCATTCATTCATCTAATCTATTTCATATATGAGAGATAAAACATCCATAACACATGTACACAGTGATTTGGTAACCCAAAAACCTTCCAAATAGAAAGTAAAACTAGGGTGGGGATGATACCCACAAAACATCAATACTTCAGTATAAAGTTGGCCTATTAAGGCTTACATTGACCACTTCTGGCGATCTACCCTGTTAGGAGCACAAAGGACTGCTAGTTCTACCTTGTTAGAGGATTTACAAACATAGACTGAAGTATGCACTCTGTTAGGAGATTTATACAAAGACTGTTAAGTCTACCCTATTAAAGTATTTACAAAACTGATTCACCTGTTAGGATGAAATAGTGGATCTACTTACAACTTGATTGCTAATTAGATCCTTGAAGTACAGATCACCTCTTGTGACTGATGAATCTTTGCTGCTCCTTGTAGATCTTGTTGAATACTCTACTCTACTGCTAATTTGGTTTTTATTCTTCTCAAAGCATTACATGTTTCTCTTGATACTCTAATGCATACATTGTGAATGATATAATACATTACATATATACCATTCCAATAATTACAATTGCAAGGTCAGCCAAAACACAAGTGAACAAAATATTACTGAGTCGGCCAAACAATAAAAAACTTGAGTTCTTCAAGCTGACTTGGTAACCTTTTGATACTCGGCATTCACTGCATTACTCAGCATCATCATGCACTCAGTAGAAGTAGAAGTTCGGTCCATACTAATCACACAATGTAGCTTGGAACTCGATAACCATTGGAGACTCGGTAGATGTCGTATCACTCAATAAAAATTGAATCCTTCGTTTACCTTGCTTTCACTCGATAAAGACTACACTTCCATCACTCAGTAAATACTGCACTTCCATCACTCAGTAAACACTAAACTTCCATCACTCGGTAAACACTGCATGCTCGATAGATATTGAGATGCTCGGTTTAATTTGTGAAGCTCAGTGTAAACTGCTGAACACTTTTAAGCTCGGTTAATACTAGAATGCTCGGTGAGTGTAGGAAAGTGAGTGTTGAGCTCGGTAGCTATACTAATATAGATAAGTGTTGTCACTAATGGAAATAATAACTTAATGCCAACAATCTCCCCCTTTGGCATTAGTGACAAAACAATTATAATCCAAAACATATGTACATAACCTAACTCAACGAATTTTGATTTTTCAAAATTGATATTTATAGAACTGATGTGTATACAATCTTCTTGATGATGTATATACAAAGATACTTATGTACGCATGCTAACTCTATTGAGTGCTAACTCCCCATTTCACTTATACTAATAACTCTCCTCATTTATTATGTTGAATCTCTCCCCCTTTTTGACAATAATGCCAAAGGACTATATATATAGTTCATATGACTACACCAAAGTGAGATAGAAAATCTTGATGTACCTTAAGGATGGTAGAAAAAGTATTATCCCAAATCTGTTGCAAAATTTGAGAGGTGGAGAGAGCAATTTGAACTTCTGCTGATAGTTGGATCATGTGATCAGCCACTGAGAAGTTCTGATCTTGGACCAATGTTTTGCAATGAGCAATATGTTTCTACATTGTGTCCATGATAGGAAGGATCAATGCTCCTTTGCTTCTTTGAGTTGAGCCATAGCCATTTCCAGATCTAGCTTTTCATTTTCAATAGCTTTGTCAAGTCTAAAGATCTCCATTGTCCTTGATCTTTGCTCAAGCTGTCAAACTTTATCATGAGAATCACAAAGCTCTGATAACAATTGTTGGAAATATTCAAGAGATGACAGGTTACTGAGAGGGGATGGGTGAATTAGTAACCTCAAAAATTTAAAACAATTTAGCACTTTAATTATATATACTATTCACCATTCATTCATCTAATCTATTGCATATATGAGAGATAAAACATCCATAACACATGTACACAGTGATTTGGTAACCCAAAAACCTTCCAAATAGAAAGTAAAACTAGGGTGGGGATGATACCCACAAAACTTCAATACTACAGTATAAATTTGGCCTATTAAGACTTACATTGACCACTTCTAGTGATAAGCCCTATTAGGAGCACAAAGGACTATTAGGTCCACCTTGTTAGAGGATTTACAAACATACACTGAAGTATGCACTATGTTAGGAGATTTATACAAAGACTGTTAAGTATACCCTATTAAAGGATTTACAAAACTGATTCACCTATTAGGATGAAATAGTGGAGCTACTTACAACTTGATTGCTAATTAGATCCTTGAAGTATAGATCACCTCTTATGACTGATGAATCTTTACTGCTTCTTGTAGACCTTGTTGAATACTCTACTCTACTACTGATTCCTTTTTTATTCTTCTCAAAGCATTACATGTTTCTCTTGATACTCTAATGCATACATTGTGAATGATATAATACTTCACATATATACCATTCCAATAATTACAATTGCAAGGTCAGTCAAAACACAAGTGAACAAAATGTTACTGAGTTGGCCAAACAATAGAAAACTCTTATAACTTGATTTCTAATTAGATCCTTGAAGTATAGATCACCTCTTATGACTGATGAATCTTTACTGCTCCTTGTAGACCTTGTTGAATACTCTGCTCTACTACTGATTCCTTTTTTATTCTTCTCAAAGCATTACATGTTTCTCTTGATACTCTAATGCATACATTGTGAATGATATAATACATTACATATATACCATTCCAATAATTACAATTGCAAGGTCAGTCAAAACACAAGTGAACAAAATGTTACTGAGTTGGCCAAACAATAGAAAACTCGAGTTCTTCAAGCTGACATGGTAACCTTCTAATACTCAACATCCACTGCATTACTCAACATTGTCATGCACTTGGCAAAAGTAGAAGCTCAGTCCATACTAATCACAGAATGTAGCTTGGAACTTGGTAACCATTGGAGACTCAGTAGATGTAGTATCACTCGATAAAAATTGAATCCTTCGTTTACCTTGCTTTCACTTGGTAAACACTACACTTCCATCACTTGGTAAACACTGCACTTCCATCACTTAGTAAACACTACACTTTCATCACTTGGTAAACACTACATGCTCGGTAGATACTGAGATGCTTGGTGTAAACTGTGAAGCTCGGTGTAAACTGCTGAACACTTCTAAGCTCGGTTAACACTAGAATGCTCGGTTTTAAGCTCAGTAGCTATACTGATATAGATAAGTGTTGTCACTAATGGCAATAATAACTTAATGCCAACAATTTGTAGATTGTGCTTTAATTGAAATAGGTAAAATGTGCATGCATTCTTCCACAAATGAGCTAGGGCTTTTGGTTTGTGATGTAGGTTCTTCAATTACGGCCTATGCAATCAATTCTCCTTCTTTCTGAGCCATTTCATCAAACAATTCAATCAATTATGAATGATATATGTTGGAAAATCACTTTTGCAACTCAAATTTCACTCTTAAAACTCAAAGAATTTTGTAACTAGTAAAGAAAATCTGTGTCTTTTGGAATTTATCTATCTCTACAATAGAGGTGTGGCATTGATGGCATTTAAAGTTGGCACACTTCAAAACCTATCAATCCTCAAAAAATTGGCAAAAACTTTTCTTTTTCATATTTCATACTTCCAACTCATACTCTTCTTATCCAGCTAAGACATGGTCATTAAAATTACTTTTATGTTTTAAAAATTTCTAGCTACGGTGATGTGATTACCTCTTTATCATTGGTTCACCATATTTTTCTTTCTTTTCTTATCTCTAATTGTGACCATGTGAATAAGCCTATCTTTACTATTTCACAACCTCGTGCCTTTTTTGTTTAACCACTAAGTCTGGGTTGCGATGGTGCAATTCCCTTTGTTAGCTCCTTTACAACTTCATTTCTTCATTGACCACATGGGCTTGCAAAATTGTGTCCACTTTTTTTTCTAATTTGTCACCACTTTGCAATCTTTCACCACTTTATCTTACTGACTGTTGTGATCTAGCAATGACCTCTTCCTTCACTACTTCACATCTTCATTTCTATTTAGGAGCTAACATCTTTTATACTTGTGAGGATGTGACACTTCATATATTTACCTTGTCACTTCCTCGCAACTGCCAGACTTGATGATAACTCTAATTGTGCAATTTTGCACTAAGTACTTTCTTCAAAATTTTCTTCATCTTGCAACATTACAACTCAAAATTTCACTTGCCTTTGGAAGCTTGTGAAAGTGTGATAATAGTTCTTCTCCACTTTAGAACTTAAAATACTAATAGTAAATGAAACCATGCAAAGAGGCAATCATTATCTTTAACTATAACACTTTGATTATTCGCAAACTCACAACTTCACTTCTTCACCTTAGCTTTTGACCTGTGAAGATGTGATTACTACTTTGTCTGACCATCATCTCTTTTCACAACTTCTCAACAAAGATCTTAAATGTGACTGAAAAAATTATGATCTTCTGCTAGCCTTTAACTTTAACTATTCTGAAATCATCTTGCAAGCTCACAACTTCAAAAATTTAACTACACCTTAACCTTGTGACAGTGTGATCTTAAGCTTTTACCACTTCATAGCTTTGACCCTGAGTCAATCATAAACTCATGTGATGTTACGATGGTCTAAATCTTAACTACCTAACCCCTTAATTGCTCCATCACAACTTAATCTATCACTTTGCTTCAAACCCTTGAGAAAGAGTGATGATCATTTCTTCTGATTGTTAGATATCTTTCATGGTTTCACAACTTATAATCTCAGCTTCCTTCTTACCCATGCAATGTCACAATCAACTGTTAGCTTGACTAACTTTTCCATTGTTGCTACTTCACAACTTAAACTCTTAACTCAAAAAATAACCTTGCAAATTCATGATTACAAGCTTTTGCAACCTCACCATCTTAACCTAAGTTTTCTCTTAACTACTTGTGAAAATGTACTAGTCTTAAAACTTAACCATTGTTGTCTTTCGTATCCTTGCAACTTTGCCTTCATAGTTTATTTAGTTTCCTGAGATGAAGTGATGACTCAACTTTGACTATTGTTTCTTCTCATTGTACCATCATGACTTTAAAATGTGACATACCTTTCAACCTAGTGATGTTGTGGTAACCTTCTTATTGATTTTTTCCTTCTATTCACACCATCGCAACTTAAATTTCTTTAAGCTAGAATTTACTTGTGGGCATGCACTTTCTGAGCTATCACTCATTCATAACATGAACTTGTCACATAACCTTAATAATTGTGAAGTCGTGTTGACCATGTTATTACAAGTTAGAGTTGTCATTGCACCAAAAGATTGACTTGTTGATGCTCAATACAGCCACTAGACTTATAGAACAGAGTAGGTGATTATGCCATGTCATGAATCCTAAAGGGGAAGGATAGTGGTTAGTCCAAAAATTCCCCCCTCAGTGTTACTCGACAGGATTTGAAACTGTGACCAAGCTTTAATACCACTTGTTACAAGTTAGAGTGGTTGTTGCACCAAAAGATTGACTTGTTAATACCTGATACAACCACTAGACACATAGAACATAGGAGATGGTTAAGACATGTCAGGAATCCCAAAGGGGAAGGCTAGCGGTTAGTCCAACACATGTTGATAGACCATTTCACATCCTTGCACCCTTCAACAAGGTTAGTGATTAAGACATAGCAATGTTGCAATTAAAAGGCATTCGCAATATCATAACTTAAAAAATAAGAGGAGCATAAAATATAATGTGGTAATATGTCAAAATACTTAGGGATATAATTGCATAACTAAGATTTTTATCATTTATACCTATTTAATATTTGCAAGCCAATTTCAAATGAAAATCAATCGAAACAACAAGAAGACTTTTCCCTAGGGTTTTTATGAGGGTTAACACAATTTTCAAAAACCCTAAGCATGTTAAACACAATTCTTCCTTATTTTCATAAAATAATTACAAAAATTTTGGTAGGTGGAAAATCAGACCATCAGGTAGAACAAATACAATGTATGCAAGAATTGCCCACTACCCTAACATGTAATTATACAATTCAGTTCTCCACAAGAATAGATATGCATACAATACTTTCTGTCTATTGTACTTTATAGTTTCTCTGATCAAACATTAGATATAGTTCGCATATCACAAATATTGCATAGGTCATATAGTGTCGTACACTTGTTTTTCTTGCACAACACACTTATCTTCACAAGATAAGATCTTTACTTATACCTCACATCTTCATAATTCTTTGCTCAATCGGCCTTCATGTCTTCACACAGTTGACATAATATAAAATAACTTATAGAATAATATCTACATAGTCAACTCATCATGGCTTGGTAATTATTTTGTAACCAAAATGATTCCTCAAGTTGTACAATCCAATTCTCTACTATGCTCTGTTTTGTTCTATTATATACCTGTATTGGTATTTTAATCATAACTTGCACCATATAGTCTGTACACACTTGTGCACTGGTACATGTCATCATAACACCATCATAGAGATTTCCTTAATTGTACATGAGCTAACTCTCAATGAGTCTTCCATACACATCACATCTTCTCTATGCTTCTGCAAACTGTCTAACACTTAGACAATTTTCTGTTGAAATTTACAAGTAGGAAGATTTACTTCTAAGAGGGTAGGGTGAATCAAAAGTAACTAACTTTAACCTTTTCAAAACCTTTTTACTAAAAACATTCACATGCATCTAATTCATCTAATAAACATGAAAGTAAAGACATGCATAAAAATAGATAACACATGAATTTGGTAACCTAGAAACCCTCCAAAATGAGAAGGTAAAACTAGGGTGGGGATGACACCCACAAAGTATCACTGCAACAGTATGTAAATATTTAAGGTTACAAAGTTTGACCACTTCTAGTGGTCTACCCTATGCTTTAAGGCCTATCTTATTAAAGACTTTACACCCTGTTAAAAGTGACCTGGTTAAAAGATATACAAACATTCACTTGGAATGTTACCTTGTTAAAGGATTTACAATCTTGTTAAGGATCTACAATATGGCTACTAAACCAATATAGTTGCTAAGCCAACCTATCAACATAGGATTTCCATTCTCATAATACAATGGTTAGAAAGTATGGTAGAATGTCTTGACCTGATGACTTGCAATCTTTAATTGCTAATTCCAAATCCTCATTCTGCTCTATTTGCTCTAATCCTTGTTTGATCTGATATGAAACTCTTCACAACTCTGATACTCTATTCTTGATCAACTGGATTCTGCAATATTTTTCTACTATTTCTAAGTCTTTTCACCCTTCTACACTTTTCTATAATTAACCCATACACATCTCTCATCCACTTCTCATATGCACATAATGGGGTTTCATCCTCCTTTTAAGGATTTCAAAGACTTAGGGTTAGGTATGAATCTATGATCAATATTTACTCTTCATTTCCTACTCAATTCTTGCATTTTTCTTATTGGTTGCATGCTGATTACATAGGTAATGTAAAAGATTCTATCTTATCTTCAAGATACTTCGAGATTCATCCTATGTCGACTTCAAAAATGGTTTACATCTGAGTTTGTGAAGATACAAACTCATATGTTGATTTTGTGTTACTTGGCACTTACTAGTTGTTGATGCTCAACACATATAGGAATTATGTTTCACTTAGCTCCTATAGCATTTTTGTTTCACTTGGCATCTATACTCTACTCAGCACCTATAGTGACTTGGCATCTCTTATCACTCAGCACTTGAACTTCGCTCGAAACTTAAAGTTCACTCGGCACCTATTGAATTCTCTAGCTTGACACACACTGCAGCTTGGCTTCTATATTATACTCAGCATCATCTTGAAAATTGGTTAAGTGTGTTGACACTCAATTGTTAAAACCAATTTGAGACCAACATTTATATCTCTAAATGCATAAATGAAATGTTGAATACATGTTGCCATAAATGACAACCATTAATACATCTATCTAGCCATATTTCTAACAATTTCCCCCTTTGGCATTGATGGCAACATTATGAAAAAATGATAGTCCCAAAATGATGTCATACATCGGGGGCTAAAAAAATAACTTCACAAAATTGCCTTCAAAACATAACAATTTTATTCATGTTTTGATGGATCATTACATTCCTTATATCTCCTTTACATTGATACATAAGTGTACTCCCCCTTAATTATACAATATACAACATACAACTATACAATTTTCCTTCTACATAATGCTCCCCCTTTGACATCAACGAAAAAGGTGTCAAAAAAAAAAACTATATCAACAAAAACTGAGTGGTATACTATTGATCAACTTGATATCCTAGGAAAGCAATTTGAATATACAAGTTTTAGTCTTTCCATTTCCTTCTTCCATTTCTCCTTCAGTATATCTAAAATCTTGATTAGTGTGCATAGTGCATAAGATACCACTTCAACTGCGCTCAAGTTAGTATAGGAAAATTTGTCATAGGAAGTCTTAGCTTCAAGATATTCCTCCAATTGCCTCTAAAAAATGTTGATCTTTGTTGATAAGATTTCTCTAAGACTAGAGAATCTCTTTTTTTCCTTCTCCTTATTAGATTCCAAGCCTCTGATTACATCATGTATCTTCTTAACTTCTACTTTATAGTCATCAATACTGGTGTTTGGAAGTTGTAACTTAGTAGTGAGTGTTTCAAGTTCACTCAACTTTCCCTTTATTTGATTGTCAAAATCAGTTAGGTACTTGTATGATAATTTACATTGTCCATACAATCTCTTCCCTTCATCATTGTGCTTTCTCAATTTCTTGATGCTTCCATTAAGTGCTTTCAAATAATTTCTCACATTAGTGCATACTATGTCAAATAGTGATGCATCATTCTTTGTCTGGTGCTTGCGTTGAAGCTACTTCTACTAGAATTGCGATTTCCTTATCGAAGGTTTTCACCAACTCCTTGGCCTTTGACTACAAGTTTTGATTTGCTACAGTTGCGGTAACTATCTTCTGCATTCTATCCAAGATTTGTTCTTCTCAAACAAATTTCTCAGTGAGCTAATCAATCCTTGTTGATCTTCATCATCTGATGATATTGATATTATTGTTGCTACTAGAGTGACTGTAGGAGTAACTACTTTCTATTCTTCCTTCTTCTTCTCTTCCTCGTCTCTCTTCTTCTCTTGTTCCAATATTTCTGCTTCTTTCCTTGCATATTCTTCAACTTTCTTCCTTTCTTCTTCTTCCTTTTTCTTTTCTTCCTATATCCTCTTTTCCTCTCCTAGCCTTTCTATTTCTTTCTTATTCTCTTTTTCTCCATCATCATCTAAATTGGAGTAAGTTGTAATATTGCCAATAATAGTTTGGCCATAAGTTGCAAATGGGTTTTCTTTTGCATTTACAGTTATGTGTGTACTATCCACTTGCATGGATTTAGTACCCATAACAATATGCAATGGAAAAAGTGCTTTCTATGTCCCCTTTGCTTCTTCCTCATCACTGGAAGGTGTACTTGCTTGTACATAGATTGGGTTATTAGGCTTTGACTGTGCACTCACCTTTGGCATTATGGTCAATAATTTTACAATTGTTTCCCCTATTTCTTTCCTTACATCCTCAGAATTGCCTCCCATTAGAAGAATTGTTCTTCTTTTGTTACTTAGTAAGGGCTCAACCTCCTTAGAGTCAACCTCACATAGTTTATTAATCATAGAGATCCTCATATTTAGATCTTCTTCCAATACTCTCTTTTTCCTATTTATAAGCCTATTATACAAATCTTCTAGTATCTGATTCCGAATGTTATCAAACTTCTTATCCCTCAAAATAATATTTCTTACACATGCATTCTCTAACTGCCTTCTATCCATATTACTATACAAGCTATAATTCTTATTCAACTATACAAAATTGTCATCATTAATAATTTGCATGTTCAGGATGTCTACCTTTAGTTTTTATGCTTTCTTTCTAGCTACAGTTATGCCTTCCTATGCATCTTGCACTATTGGCTTGTCTCTAGCTTCATCCTTAGAATTGTTTGAATCACTTACTTGCATCATTTTCCTCTTCTTTCTTATTGAATTTGATGAAAGATCAACCCAAAAACTCCTAAGAATCACCTACATACAAACACCTATCATAGAAAGCGAGAAGCAAAAGCTATGGAGGCTTAAATAGCTAGATTCACAGATGAGACATTCTTGATGAGTAAAAAGATAGATTGCTATTATCAAAAAATGAATTCGTTTTAATTAAAAAAGAGATCATCCTTATAAAGGAGATCAAAACTCAAAAAAGTTCTAACCTAGGTTGCATTATAATAATTAATAAAAGAATTAATCATTAGATGCCTAAAGTTTAGCTTAAGCAACTAGAGTTAATTAAAAAATATCTAATTACTCTAACACCCCCCCTCAAGATAAACTTAGGGAGTAGCTAAAAACCTAGAAACTACTACTGAAAGTAGATTTGGGTCCTAGAAATAAGGTTTAATGAGGTACCCAAGCACAACCAAATCTCTAAAAAGAGGAGAAATAGAGAAAACCACATAGGAAAAACCCTACTTCAAAAAAAGATTGAAAACATGTTGAAAGAAACTAGTGAAGGACTAATGAAGCCTCCAAACTAGGGAATGTCCTAGAAGATAGGAACAAAAGATGATCATGAAGAACATCACTAAAACATTTAGAAGTTGCACAACTCTATCAAAAGTAACTACTAATCTGAAGAACCTCCACTAAAATAGAACCTGACTAGGTAGAGAGACTGTAATATGCACCAAATTAGGAGGCACACAAAGGAAAACAATTGAACTCAAAGATATAGATGGCATGAAACACCAAAGCCTGAAGAGCTGATCAATCAAACTAAGGAAGCATGAGAAACAACAGAAGAACCCCCCTAATGAAGACAAGGGTGAGGTGACATGCAATTGGAAAAGTGGGCCAAAAGAACTGCAAGTCAAGAAATCACAATCAAGATGCACAATATAGTACATATGTGTGTACTGAGGTGATCAGTCTCAGACATGACATGAGGCTAATTTCAAGGAAGAGACACTCACTGGAAAAAGGAAGATGGAAAACAAAGGCCAAACATCAACCCCCCATGACACTTTATCATAGTAGTGTATGTACAATAAGGCACAAGACATAATGAATCCAAAGAATACAATAATTTGCACAAGTATCCTTAGATGTCCCTACTCGAGTCAAAAATCAAAACAAGGCAACACTACTAAAACAAAAATATAGATGCAATATTACACTTTATCTTAGTGCATTTTCAAGAATGCATACAAATGATGTCTAAATAGACCAAAAGAGACATAAGATTGATATAAAAATAGTTCAAGTCATGACAAATCATCTGAAGCAATGAAATCATTCCCCAAACCTAAAACAACCAAGATATCCACCAGAATGCAAAAATAAAAAAGACTAAATAGAATGTGCCTAGAGTAGAATTTGGAAAAACAATCGACATCACTAGAAAGAGCTCAGAAATACCTTTCCAATGATGTAAAGAATTCCCAAATGGAGATTGAATGCTCAAGTTAAGTCTCCAAGAGTGAAAAACTATACCTCTAACTTTGATAGCAAAAAAAGCATCAAAAAAGCATTGAAACTATAAAAAAACTATACCACTATGATGTGCTTGGAACCATCTTTCCATCGATATCTTATTTTTGGAAAATAGAGTTTGTATGCCCAAGATATGAGAAAAAATGTGAAGGTAGGTCAAAAAAAAGCTCGACCAGTTGATAGGAATGTTGATGCAATGCTGACATGGTGCTAACATCAGCAAGTGACAAGCCCAAATTTGATGATCAAATGGTTGTCGAGGCAAAAAAAATGCCTAAAAATGACCAGTTCACCAGAAATACTCTCTGGAAAAAAAATCCTAGTCTATTGAAAAACAATAGCAAAGAGAAGTTAGTGCTGGAAAACAAAGTCAAGTGGCTATAAAAGCATGTATAGGTGGTGGGTCCACAAAAATTCACCAATCCACCATAGACCACCAACAAGGTCACAAAGGATAGGTTCCAAATCTGAGCCAATCAACTCTAAATAGATGAGTGTGGGGCTCGTGTGACATGGCATGAGTGAGCATCATAGTTCAAACATGAGTTTGAGAAAAGTTAGGAGAAAAAAAATCATCCAATGCGGTGGCTACCCAAGCTTTAAAAAACTAGTTTGATCATGTGTTGGTGGTAGAGGCTCCAAACATACCTACCACATGATTGGCAAAATCCACAAAAAACTCCCATGAATAATGGTAAAATTCCATGTAATATACCAACAAAATTCAAGGTTCAGTTCAACAAGACCCAAAACAAAGGTCTTGTACCACCAATTGGCAAAATATCGACTAAAATGGTGGTGTACAAGGGGTGCATTGTCAGTGCCAAATCACCAAAAAACACATGGAGAAAAGAGAGTCCCACCAATAAACTAATGAATAGAAAAAAAAAACCCAATGTCACACCAATAACGCATGCATTGATCACTGGTAGACTTACTCACTACATGTACGTGGGTAGGTAGAAATAGTGGCTCCAAATCTAGACCAAAAAGGGCACAAAACGAGGCATTCAAATCCACACTCAATGGGCCTATGGGTGACATAAATTGGTTAAGGAGAAATAAAATCAAGCCCTAATTGAATGCATGAATCCCAATGCTTGGTCGTGCTCAAAACTCCATGTCCACCTTTAAAACATGCACATGGGAGATGAAATGGTTACATAGAACCAAGATACATGCAAAAAGGATAGACGCCATGAATGGAGTCACTAATGTCACCAAATAAAGTTGATGAAAGATTTGTGTTGATATGAGGAAGAGAAAGGCGAGGAGAGATCACGGTATCCAAGAAGGGTCACTAGAGGAAGCATTGCCACGGGCTATAGGAGATCAGCAAAAAAATTGACTGCAAGCTCCACCCAAAAATTGCAACATGCCGGTAGTGCATGGGAAAAATCAACAATAGATGGACTTGTGAATTGAGTTACATGGTGCTGATGGTGGAACTCACCCCCCATAAAATTTCAAACTTGTCCTTTGAACCACCAAAAATGAGTGGTAGAAGGTCCACTAATAATATGCAAAATAAACAAATCAACCAGTGACTTGCTCATAATTCCAAAGCAAAAATATATACATGTTACATAAAGACAAAGGGTAGAGTGTGTGAACTACCAAATAAAAAAAGCTCTTGCATGTGGTGTGAGCCCAAAAAGAGCCTACTTGTCATGTCATGTGCGCATGTGCTTTACCAAAAAGCTTTACATGTCTTTTCTCAATTTCAAAGAAAAAATAATGCTCCAAAACTACAACATTCAAAGTGAAAAGGGTCCTCCAAAATTTAGGCTGATCTTTAGCAAACGTGTAAGACCTTCAATAAGGTTGACGAAAGAAAGACTAAAACCATTGGCCAAAAATAATGGTGTAGAGGTTGAGAGGAAGGTTGGCTTGTTGAATGGTGGTAACAAGGTTATTTCCAAATCACATGCCTACATCATTGAAAAAAGGTGGTTAAAAACCACATGGCATAGGCTTGAATCCTTCACATGCCCCCCAAAATCCAAACAATGTTGTCTTCTCAAACAAGAAATTGCCCATAACAAGGGGCCACATGAGCGCCATTGGCCAATCAAAATAGGGCTATGTAGAGTCCAAAGGTGGGGGTTGTGGGCCTTTGAAAGGCAAGAAACTACCAAACAATCTAAGGGCTTATTCAAAAAAGTTGCATGCATGACCCCACAACAACATGCATACCAAGCCACAAACCATCCCCAACCACAAGGTGGTTGGGCACAACCTCCAAAAATGTAGCCTTCAATTAAAATCACACATTGATTGTCACATTAAAATGTGAACAAAATGACCTGATTCCATGCATAGAGGATGATTTCATTATGAGAACTATTTTTGATAAATAAAATCAAAACAAACTTGCCTTGTTTAGTGTGTCTAGGTCAAAATGCCCTAAGTGCAAAAAACATTTGCCTCAAATTTCAACATCCAAACGAGACATATTTTATATGGAAATGAGGGTTTTCGAGTGCTCTGAGCTCATCGAGGATGACTGTTTTGACTCAAAGTGCATCAAAAATTAGTGACCCTAGATCCAATAAAAAAATTTTGAAAGCTCAAATTTGAAAATTGATGCCAAATCTTTCAAGAATAGAACATGGGCATGAAGATCTAGAGCTCTAATACCATGTTGAAGTTGATGAAAGATTAATCCCACAGATCCCAAATATCATCTACATGCAAACGCTTGTTAGAGAAAGAGAGAAGCAAAAGTTATGGAGGCTTGAATAACTAGATCCATAGATGAGACATTCTTGATGAGCAAAAAGATAAATTACTATTATCAAAAAAATAAATTGGTTAAAATTACAAAGAGAGATCATCCTTATAAAGGAGGCTAAAACTCAAACCTAGGTTACATTATAATAATAAATAAAAGAATAAATCATTAGATGCCTAAAGTTTAGCTTAAGCAACTAGAGTTAATTAGAAAATATCTAATTTACTCTAATATTTCCTAGTCCACTGGTGGTCTGCTTGACCCTTTTCTTTGGTGAAGGTTTAGGTTCTTGCATCACCTTGACCAATCTCTTAGATTTTCTCTACATTGTAGGTGCTTCCACCTCTTACTACTTTCTTTGTTGCTTGTTTCTTATCTTTACAAGTTGCACTTAGACAACTATTGCATAAGGTGCAATAGGAGTCTGCGCACATGGTTGTGCCACTGTCACACCTTCTAAAGGTCCTACAATAGTAATAGGAGTTGTATCAGTCACTTCAAACTGTCTGCTTACTCTCATCTCCACTGTGATGCCTTTGACCTCATTGAATTCTTCTCTTTTTGTTCATGTTTCCTTAAGGATAGAATCAATGGCTTTCTCCACTTTCCTCTTGCTCTCCTTGTTGTGTAGTTTAGAGTGACTACTCTCATTTTCTCCTCATAAGTTCCCGATCTAGGGAACTCTGTGTCCTTTTCTGACTAGAGTATGATCTGCACATACCCTTCTATGAGCTCTATGCTCATCTCATATCCCATAAGTTATATGAATTGAACCCTTGGTACCATATCTTCCATATAGGTGTTATTAGTTTCCACCATGAAGCATAATTCATCCTTATATTTCTCTACCATGGAGGGAGGTATCATATACCTTTGTTTCATTTCAATTTGAAAGTTATTCATCATCCTATCCATGCCATTATATTTGACATTCTCTAACTTTGATCTATAGCATTGAGACACTATTTTCATTGTGCACTTGTTGCTATCCCAATTTTTCATACCAAGAAACTTCTTTGTAGCATAAAAGAATAGATGAGTCAGTAGGAACTCAAATATAAGAACTAGACTCCTTGATTTCTTCACCTTTGCAATGTTATCCAAAAATTGCAATATGATAATCTCACAAAGATTAACTTTTCTACCTTGCACTACCATTGCATAAGTTGGATGTAAAAATCTAGTTGGTACTAAGTTGACCCTTGATCCATGGTTGAACTTGTACCCTAATATCTTGCTTAGTAGCTTTACTCCTTTGTCTAGAATGGAGTCTACCTTCGCATTTCTTCCATCAAACCTAGTGTTCAGGTTCATTTCAACAATCTTCCTAACATTCTTCTCATTAACAGGATTGCATCCTTCATTACTCAATCTAGTGACCTTATGAATTAGGTCATTGTCAATAACAATCTACACATCACATAACCCAAAAAATCATCATGTACTCTACTCATAATAATTTGGGTCTAGTTGTGATTGTCAAATTTCATATAAAACATATACTTCATTAGATTTAATCCATCTATGTGTGCATACTTAGACTTTAAAGATAATTCATTGTTACACATTTTTCTTAAATCTTGATGAATATCATCATCACCAATACTTTATATCCTACAATGGATATAACTTCTATTATCCTCAACATGTAACACATTTTTGGGAACTTGCAAAAATGCGCCCAATGGGTCATTTAGTAGCAACACAAACAGATGCTTCTTTAAAACATATAGTGGTCTATTACTCACGTCATATACATTCTAACTAGTTGTACATGGTATATTCACATATTCATGAGACTTTGATGCAGAGTGTAGATAAAATGACAACAAACTAAACTAAATCCAAGAAATCATTGTCAAAATGGAAACTCTATGAATGTCCCCATGCTTCCCTAACTACAACCACTAAGAATGCTCTCAAACTAGTATCTTAGTGATAGTTCTACAATGGGAGTATGCTTAAAATGAAGATCTACAAGTATGCATGCAAGATCTATGAATAAATGTAGATATTATGACAATACTAACCCTATAATTATTTGATATGTTCATATAATGAACTAAAAAAGTGCTAAATGACTCCAATGAACCATATAACAATGCTAGAATGAGACTAAAATGACATAAATTTGCTAGAATAAAAATGCTAATATGCTAAATATGAAAAATTTGAATATGCCTATAGTGCAGATTTCTAAAACTTGGGTCCTTTTGCTCTTGAATTTTCCTTCTATTTATAGGATTTTAGAAGGGGTTTGGGTAAGAATCAGGGTTTCACTCTTGACTAGGGGTAATGGTGAAGCTATAAATGTCTCATAAGGTAACAAGAGGAAGAGTCCAACAAACTTAGTTTTAAGGATAAATCGGGATTTTTCCAATTCTTTTAAATGAAAAATGAGGGTTTTCACTTTTGTGAGGATAGATGGATTTATCGATTTAATAAAAAGCTCCATTTATTTTCAACTTTTTTTCTTTTCCTTTTCTCTTTTTTATTTCATTTTATGATTTTGAATTGTTTTTCTACTTTTTTTTAAGTTGGTTTTAATTCCTTCTAATTTGATAGATGATTTAATCAATTAATGATCTGATGTAATCCTTTATTTGAAAGTCTGTTATTTTCTTCTTATTTGTGTCCTTTGATTGAAATTGTGTTGTTTAGTTCCTTACCAATTTTTGGGTGTCTACAAATGCCCCTCTTTGAGCTAATATGTGAAACATATTAGTTCAAAGATTGTCTTGATTCTCTAATTTTGGTGAGATTCTGATGATTGAACATCTAATTAATGATGTTTTTGATGTTTCAAGGTTGGTATGATGTCTAATTGTTGGTGTTTGATGTTTGATCGTCATTTATTTTCTGTCTAATTGCTGATAGTTGATGTTTGATTTGATGTTGTGATGTTTTAAAATCCTTCATTTAAGGTAACTTGATTGAATACCCCAATTTGATTTAATGTTGAATTTTTTGGCTAGGGTAGCACGTTTTTTATATTTGAAATTTTTTGATACCCCAATATACTGCCCCCTCAAAAATGAAATTGAAAAATGAATGTGAAAATATAGGAAGATATCAATTTTATTTCTAACAATGTTGATAATTGATGGGTGGAGATGAATAAGTTGGTTGGAAATAATACCCAATTCAAGAAGATGAGCGGAGAAGTTCTAATGTTGAGTAAATAGGGTGAAAAGGTTAGATAAATGCCCCTAAGGAGGGTTAAATAGGTCAAAAGACCTTTTACCCTTTTCATTTTCATACTCCCTATTTATATTTGGCAATTTGGAGCTCTAAGCTAGCAAGGATATTGGTCCCTTTACGAGAGCATAGATTCGAGAGGGGTCCTAGATACAAGTGTTCAACTGACTACAGTGCCCCGGTAAGTCATCAAAATCCTCTATATTTAAGATTTTTGAGTTTGTACCTAAGTTTTTTGAATTATGCATGAATTTATATTGTAAATGTGGTAGTTGAGATGTTTTAGCACTTTTACCTGTTCTTTTAGCACATTCGAAATACTATAGTGCATTCACACAATCTTATAGTGCATTTGGATGATGAATTAGTGCATATAGGAAACTAATGGTGCATATGTGTGTTTTTATAGCGCATTTGAACGTTTTGATGCATACGATGTATACTATAGTGCATATGAGACATAGATTAGCACATTTGTTGTGTAGGGTTTGTCAGGTCCACAAGATCATGGTGATAGGTCATATTAAAGTGCAAATGAAAGAGGTTTTAGCATTTTTAATTCAAAAAGTGCTTGTGCATGTTGAAATAGTGCATATCGATACTTTGATAGCACTTTCCCATTTGATAGCACATATGATTATGATAATGGTGCTTTCAATTATTAGGATAGTGCATAGACCTCTAATGGTGCATTCGATGGATGCATTAGCGCATATGCCATAGGAAATAGGACATGATTTTGTAGTGCATTTTCTGGTTGAAATGGTGCTAAATGAGTTAAATAGAAGAAATAGTATGTGAAGCAGTTATTGAGTGAAAGATAACACAAATGGCTAGATTATGGGTCTGTCAGGTAATGGTCTATCATAACAAGCAAACAATAGCAATTAGTTAGTCATAATGTGATGTCTTAGGATCAATCTGAAGATGGATAGATAGAGAATAATGCCCTATATCAGGATACAAAGTAGGGAAAACAAACATGTTTGGCACAAGATATAGAGGAGGACAATTAATAGGTCCAAGATAGAACCATTAGCTGAGTAGCTAGATAGTGACAGTAGATTGATGTATGATGATCACTTGGGATGAAAACTAACATTGTCATTTGATTATTTAATGAAAATGGGTACGTGGGTGAAAGCTCATGGTACGAGGATTATATCCTTGACCATTAGAGTCTATAGGCCGATTGATGGCAATAGAGCTATAGGTGATTAATAGATGTGGTTTTACCTATTCGCTATAGATGCCCCAGTTTTGAGTGAACAGAGCGTTGTTAATAGTTGTGGCCAAGTGATGGCACTTTGACCACAAAACCTTCCACATGCTCATGGGTGAGATGACCATGACTCATGAGGATGTATATTTATTATTACAAATCCCAACAGTGGGAGATCTGGTGTATTATGATCAGACTATAGATGGAACTATGTTCAAAGATTTGTTTGGGGATGATAGTATTGGTGATGACAGTGTATCATGGTTCTAGATGTTGCAATATGAGTCATTGTCAATGGTGTTGGCGAGACTGATAGGAGGATTTTTTTTTACTAGATAGATGAGGGAGTTGGATGGGATCATTTGATACAGGACATGATCAATCAGCCATGAAGATTTGCATGGGGTAGCTACATATTGGCTCATTTATATCATGATTTGCATCAGGTTGTATATTCTAGGGCCTCATCATTGTTAGTAAGGGTGATTTTGTTACAATTATGGACATGGGAGCATCTATCCATCACTCACCTAATATGTGTGTGATAGCATCCCCAGGAAATGCCTTATGTATACACTTATTCGGGTGTGATTATGCAGCCCCATTACGGCAAGATAGAGTATTGGCAATGCATATTGGATGACATTGATGAGGTCATATGGAGGCCATATAGGTTTATTGAGTTGTGGGTTGAAGATGATGATGAGATGGTATATTTCTTTGGCTTGAGATATTTTCTTAGTCGAATTCCCATGGTGATAGAGAGATTTTGTTCCAGGCAGGTTATGAGATAGTTTGGTCAACAATAGGACATACCATAGGGATCAACACATTATGCTTAGGTTCAATCAGAGAGAGCATTATGGGGGCCAACCTTGGATTATGAGGCTTTCCTTGAGGCATTTCTCTAGACGATAGATACTTCATAGTCATGGGCAGTGAGAGATGAAGAGGCAGATGCAATGATGGAGGGAGACTATGCATGATGGTTTCGTGAGCATCCATTCCCAAGATACATAGATCTAGTAGAGCCTATTCATGGTATCAATGAGAAATCAAGTGGAGGAGAGGTAGGGGTTAGCATCGAGCCAAAGGCAGAGCTAGGGGTAGATCCATAGGTGGAGTTAGAGCACGAGGGAGATATGGAGACTGAAGTCAAGCAGCAGTGAATACTACCACAGAGGATTATTGCATGGGGTCCAGTGTAGAGGCCAATAGATGTGGGTTCAAGGAGGTTTGGAGGGATCTGTGGCTATAGTAGGGTGAGGGTGAGAGGAGATATGGGTAGTGGTGTAGGATCTAGTCAGTGGGATGGTTCTAACTCCAGGTGCATAGGGATTATAGTCATAGGGGCCACATTAGGTACCACCATAGGAGAAGCTACCACTAGAGAGACCAGTTGGGTCATCAAATATAAAGATTCAAATGAGTGCCATGGAGGCACAAATGAGTGAGTTGACAAGCATGGTATAGGCTTTTATTGATGTGATGACACTGAGGCCACCATCACCACCGAGGATAGATAGGGCTATGACCAATCAGATGGCCACAACCATGCCGATCATATTGATAATAGGTGTGACCAAGCATGCTCCTTGAGATGAGAGTAGTGCCCCCAGTAATTAGGGACCTACAAAGAAAACATAGATAGATGATACAAATGGCAAGACACATGGTTGATCTTGTTATCATGTTGAATCACACTTTTATTGACATATCATGTGCATCATTGATGAGGACCTAGTGATGTTCATTGTTAGAAATATAAGAGGAGTAACTAAGAAGGGAGGGGTGAATTAGTTACTACAAAAATAAATCCAAAATCCCTTAGAGGTCAATACAAAATGCAAACAAATAATTAAATACTGTTGAAGCTCGACAAACACAAAGAATGCTATAACTTGGTACTAACTGGATTAGCTCGGTAAAATATTATCACATAAATCATTAGATGTTATCTGTGATTACCATTACTTTAACTTGGTTACAAACACATAAAGAAAATAGCATGAACACATTTGACACCAGGATTTAACGTGTAAACCCAATTTGGGAAAAACCACCAATAGCAACTAGTTACTGATTTTCACTCTTCTGAAGTGAGCCCTATTAGGAGCCAACCCTGTTAAAGGTTACAAAACACACGGTTAGGTGTAACCCTGTTAAAGGATTTAATCACCCTTTTAGGAGTGGCTTGGTTAGAGGTCTTCAAAATAATTCAATGGAATTTCCACCTTGTTTGAGGATTTGCAAGTAGCTATTAAGCCAACTCTGTTACGAGATTTAGATTACTACTATAATGGTTAGAGAGTAATAATGAAATTACTTGATTTGACTGCAACTAATTTGTTGATTTTAGATCTCTATTTTGGCTTGTACTTGATCCTTCTTGATCAAATATGGCTTTGTTGCACCACAAGGATATTTTGCTTATCCTTCAAATTTGCTTCCTCTTCTCATTAATAGATCTTCAATCACATCATCTCTTCCACTTTTCTCACACACTTTGAAATCACAACTTGAGCTTATACTAATATCTTTTACTTTTTCAAGTTAACTCAAATACAACTTACAATAATCAATATTCATCACCTTAGTCGACTGGAATCTATAGATAAAACAATTAAGCTCGATACAACAAAATAAGAAAATCCTTCGTTAGCCAACCCTGCTCGGTAGAAACTAACTTAGAAATGATTTCCTTTATTAACTAATAGAAGCTTGGTTAACACTGAAAACTTAAAAAAATACTTTGGCAATCGAGTAAGCTCGGTTAGCACTAATTCTATCCAACTTTCCTTCATTAACCGAGTGAGCTTGTTTAACACTTACTTTCTCTAACAGTGTAAATTTTCCTTTGACGCCCAAGTGAACTTGGTAGACACTGCCTTTTGAACTAGGAAAACACAAAAATACTCGGTAGACACTGAGAATTGTCTTCACTGACTACGTGAGCTCATCATATACTGAGTGATAATGATTATGACATTTGTGTAACATCAAAGACAACACACAATTAATTAATTGTATCCAATAATCTCCCTCTTTAGCATTGATGGCAACACAACATGTCATAGCACAATGAAATTTCTTAGCATATATTGAGTGATAATGATTATGACATTTGTGTAACATCAAAGACAACACACAATTAATTAATTGTATCCAATAATTTCCCTCTTTGGCATTGATGACAACACAACATGTCATAGCACAATAAAATTTTGGATTTAAGATTTGAGAACACCCTCTATCAATATGAGCTCTTCCTTTCATTGAATTTTGTCTGCAACTATTGTTGCCAAGCTCATTCAGAACATCCTCCCTCTTTTAGCATACTTCTTCTTTGGAAGACTTCTCCCTCTCTGGTTTCTTTATTCTGATTCCAAAAATTTCTCAAAGATATGATAGTAAACTTCTCCCTCTTTGACAACACATGTCGAAGACAATAACTTTGTAAATACCAATGTATCTTAAGTACTTATTCATCTATAATATGTCCTTGTCAATTCTTGCACCAACTGATTGATTTTCAATAGGTTCTGGTTGATGCATTCACTAAACATCATTTAGTGAATTTTAGATAGGGGAATGACCCCTAGCTTACCTCTTAGATGAAAAAATGCATCCTTATGTAATGGCATGGTGAATATGTCTACAATCTATTCCTTTGTATTCACATATTCCAATTTGACTTCTTTATCTTGCACCAACTCTCTTAAGAAGTGATATTTTATAGCAATATGCTTTGTTTTGGAATGCATTACTAGATTCTTTGATATGTTGATTTCACTAGTGTTATCACAATATATGACAACTGGATCTTTGATCTCTACCTTCATTCCTTTCAATAGTTGTTTGAACCAAATAATGTTAGAACAATTGACTGCTATTGCTACATATTCTGCCTCTACTATGGATTGAGATGTACAATTTTGCTTCTTGCTTGTCCAAGATACTAGTCTTTTGCCAAGAAAGAATGCTTCACCACTAGTTCTTTTTCTGTCATCAAGACTTCATGTCCAATTAGCATCAATAAATACTTTCAAGCCCAAATTGCCTCCAAGTTTGTATCACAAACCATAGTCTTTAGTACCTTTCAGATAGCTCATGATTCTCTTGATTTCCATCATGTGATTTTCTTTAGGATTTGCTGAGAATCTTGCCACTATTCCAACTGCTAGAGCAATATCAGGCCTTGTGTGTACTACATACTACAATTTTTCAATCATTGATCTATAAGTGGTCTTATTTACTTCTTTAGAATCGTCATTTTTGGAAAGCTTATGTCCAGTAGACATAGGTGTTCTAACTAGTCTTGAATCTTCCATTCCAAATTTCTTTAGTATCTCCTTGGTATACTTAGATTGAGTGATGTAGATACCATTCTTGTTCTACTATATTTGCAATCCAACAAAGAATTTTATTTCACCAAACATGGACATCTCAAATTTTTTACTCATTTCTTCTAAGAATGCTTTGCATAAATCATCATTTCCTGTAAATGGAGTATCATCAACAAATATTTATGCCAATACAATCTTCTTATCTAGTCCTTCCTTGATATACTACAGACTACTATTATCATTATTCCTTTGAAAACCAATCTATACCAAGTAATTATGGAGTTTTTCATACCAAGCTCTGGAAGCTTGCTTAAGACCATATAATGCTTTGTGTAGTTTGCAAACCATGTCTCCTTTGTTAGGATCTAAAAAACCTTTTGGTTTTTCAATGTAGACTTCCTCATCAAGAATTTCATTCAAGAATGCAGATTTAACATCTACTTGATATACTTTAAATCCTCTATGTGTTGCATATGCTAGTAAAGTTCTAACAACTTCAAGTCTTGCTACAAGAGCAAAAGTCTCACCATAGTCAATACCTTCTTCTTGAGAATAACCTTTGCATACTAATATTGCTTTGTTTCTTGATACTTTTCCATCTTCATTTAGCTTATTTCTAAATATCAATTTTGTACCAATCACATTTTTATCCTTGGGTCTAGGAACAAGAGTCCAAGTTTTTTTATTTTCTATCTATTCTATCTCTTCATTCATTGCTTCAATCCAATGTTTATTTTTTAGAGCATCTTAACACTTCTAGGTTCAAATTCATTAAGTAAACATGTAACTTTTAATTTGCTTCTTGTCATTAGTCCATCTAATTTGTCTCCAATGATCTAATTAGGTGCATGATGTCTTCTGACATATCTTGCTAACATAGGCTCTTTGGTCTTTGAATGAGTTCCACTGTCTTCTTCTTGAATTTTAGTTTCAAGCTCAAGTCCTTCTGTCTATGACTCGGGTCCATCAGGCTCAGTTTGAACTAGCTCAGTAGCCTCTAATTATGACTCATGTCCTTGTAGCTCAGGTTGCACTGCTTGCAACTTGGTAACTATTGGAGTTTTTGGGGACTCAAGAGATGAAGCTTCTTTTCTCTCAGATAGATCTGGAAGAGTATCAGGTTCATAGTAAATGAATCTTCTCTAGTCTTTAGGTTCCTTGTTACTTTCTTCTTCACTCTTACCTACATATTCATCAATTCTGACATGTGCATTATCTATAATTTTGTGAGTAGACAAATTCAAACATCTATATGCTTTACTTATGTAGGAGTATCCTAGAAATATGCCTTCATTACCTTTTACATCGAATTTTCCTTTTCTAGATTCTTTCAATACGTAACGTTTGTTGCCAAATACTTTCAAGTAACTTATATTAGGTTTGTAGCCATACCATAGATGATAAGGTGTCTTGTTTGAATCTTTCTTCAATTGAACTCTGTTCAAGATATGAATTGCAGTGTTGATAGCTTCCTTCTAGTAGTTGAGAGTAACATTCTTGTCAATCATCAAGGTTCTTGCACAATCGATGATAGATCTATTTCTTCTTTCTACTATACCATTCTGTTGTGGTGTACCACGGGCAGATACTTGTCTTTTGATTCCTCTTTCAATGCAATAATTATTGAATTCATGGGAGATGAATTCACCACCTCTGTCTAATCTTAGGCATTTCAACTTCTTTCCAGTTTCTTTTTCTACTCTTGCCAGATACCACTTGAATTTTTGAAAGGCTTTTGATTTTTCTTTTAGGTACATTACTGTCATCATTCTAGAGTATTCATCCACAAAGAGAATGAAAAAAATTTCTCCACTATAATTATCTATTGTAATAGGTTCACATAAGTCTGTATGAACAATTTCAAATACTTCTTCTGAATGATAGTCTTTGTTTTTGAAGCTTGTCTTTCCCATCTTACCAATTTGGCAATTCTTGCAAAGACCCATGTCAAGATTCTTCAAACTAGGAATACCTCTTACTCTTTTATGTTTGTTTATCTTAACTAGATTATCAAAATTCACATGACATAGCCTTTTGTTCCATAACTAGCTTTCCTCTACTTGAGCAATAAAACATGAACAATCACTGAGATCAAAGATAAAATAGATTACCTTTTGTTTTTTTGCCAGAACCAACCAAATTTCCTTTCCCATCTAGTAGCTTGGCCTATCCATTCATGAATTCTACCTTGAATCTAATGTTATTCATCTATGCCACACTCAGTAGATTAGGCTTTAGTCCTTCAACCCAATAAGCATTATCACACACAAGTTCTTTAGTCAACAAGATACATCCTTTTCCTTTTATGTTACAAGGTTCATTGTTTCCAAATCTTACACCGCCTCCATCATAATATTCGATATGCTCAAATTTTGTTTTGTTACCAGTCATATAATGTGAGCAACCACTATCAATAATCCACATGTCATTTTTGCTAACATGAGAAATAAGTGTCATCTTAAATCCTTCATCATTATATTCATCTTTTCACATCAATATATACCATTTCATCTTCACTATTATCAAAATCTTTAGCTATGAAACAAGATTTCTTACCTTTGTGCTTGAAGCTCTTGTAATTCTTGGAGTCCTTCTTGCCTTTATGCTTATTTCTTTTCTTCTTATCCTTAACTTCCTTGTTTGGACACCTAGCAGCAATGTGACCAATTTCTTCACATGAAAAGTAGAGATGAACTTTACCTTTGTACTTTCCTCTTCCTTTGGAATACTTCCTTGCAAGCAGGGCTTCAACAACTTCATGATCACTATCTAAACTTTCTTCTAATAATCCATCTTTTTCACTTCCTAATTGACTATATTTTGACTTTTTACACTTTTCTTTGAGTGAAACCTTAGCTTTAAATGTAGATTCAATATTCTTTGAAGCAGGAACATAGTTATCATAATTGTCTAACTCAAAAGTTGTTAATCTTCCAACTAGAGCATCCAAACCTATTTTATTATTTGGATCACATCTAATTTCTTGAATAGTAGATACTCTAATTGCATAAATAGGAACAAGAGTTCTAAGCACTTTACTTACAACAGTTTCCTCCTTGGTGTCTCCTCCAGATGTTTTGATTGCACTTACATTGGCCTTCATCCTTTCCACATATTTTTCAATGTTTTCATCTTCTCTCATTTTCATTTGATCAAATTATCCTCTAAGGCTTTCTTCTTTGGCTCTTCTTATATTTTCATCTCCTCCATAGATATCTTTCAGTTTGTTCCACATTGCAAAAGTAGTTTTGCAATCTTTTACCTCATCAAATTCAGCATAACCAAGAGTAGATGCAATATCAGTCATCATTATGTTATGATTCTTCTTTTTAGTAATGTCTTCAACTAATAATGTTCCAGTGGGAGTCTTATATTTAGTATCAAGATACTCACAACCTAAATCACTGATGGTAGCCAAATGTAATCACATAAGTCCTTGCCATGCTACAAAATTGTCTTTGTTTAGCTTGGGAATCTCTCTTTTGTAAGACATCCTGATCTTTAGCTTAGGTCCTTGAAACCTTCTCTGCAAGCACCAAATGCTCTAATACCAATTGTTGGAAATATAAGAGGAGTAACTAAGAGGGGAGGGGTGAATTAGTTACTACAAAAATAAATCCCAAATCCCTTTGATGTCAGTACAAAATGCAAATAGATAATTAAATACTGCTAAAGCTCGACAAACACACAGAATGTTGTAACTCGGTAGTAAATGGATTAGCTCAGTAAAAGATTAATGCATAAATCATTAGATGTTATTTGTGATTACCATTACTTTAACTTAAATGCAAACACATAAAGAAAATAGCATGAACACATTTGACACCAAGATTTAACGTAGAAACCCAATTTGGGAAAAACCACCAATAGCAACTAGTTACTAATTTTCACTCTTTTGAAGTGAGCCCTATTAGGAGCCAACCCTATTAAAGGTTACAAAACACACTGTTAGGTCTAACCCTATTAAAGGATTTAATTGCCCTTTTATGAGTGGCTTGGTTAGAGGTCTTGAGAACAATTCAATGGAATTTCCACCTTGTTAGAGGATTTGCAAATAGCTATTAAGCCAACTTTGTTAGGACATTTAGATCACTACTACAATGGTTAGAGAATAACAATGAGATGACCTGATTTGACTACAACTAATTTTTTGATTTTAGATCTCTATTCTGGCTTATACTTGATCCTTCCTGATCGAATATGGCTCTGTTGCACCACAAGGATATTCTGCTTATCCTTCAAATTTTCTTCCTCTAGTCATAAATAGATCTTCAATTGCATCATCACAATTCACACATTCTCTTCCACTTTTCTCACACACTTTGAAATCACTACTTGACCTTATACTTATATCTTCTACTTTGTCAAGTCAACTCAAATACAACTTACAATAATCAATATTCATTACCTTAGTCGGTTGGAATCTATAGATAAATCAATTAAGCTTGATACAACAAAATATGAAAATTCTTCGTTAGCCAACCCTGCTTGGTAGAAACTAACTCAAAAAAAATTTCCTTTGTTAACCAACAGAAGCTTGGTTAACACTACAAACTTAAAAAAATCCTTTGGCAACTGAGTGAGTTCGGTTAGCACTAGTTCTATCCAACTTTCCTTCATTAACTAAGTGAGCTCAGTTAACACTCACTTTTTGCAACTTTTCATTCGACACCCAAGTGAACTTAGTAGACACTACCTTCTAAACTAGGAAAACACAGAAATACTCAGTAGACACTGAGAACTATCTTTCTTTGCCTAAGT
This sequence comes from Cupressus sempervirens, assembly GCA_028749045.1. NCBI lineage: Eukaryota > Viridiplantae > Streptophyta > Pinopsida > Cupressales > Cupressaceae > Cupressus > Cupressus sempervirens. The sequence goes on from CM053790.1 coordinate 786,612,560, forward strand.
GAGCTCAACATATACTGACTGATAATGATTATGACATTTGTGCAACATCAAAGACAACACACAATTAATCAATTGTATACAACAATTCATGTGGATGTACTTTGTGACCTTTTGATGTCCATGTGATATGATCATTTTGAAATTTATGTTGATGTGATCCATTTTATATTCATGTTGATGCAATCCATTTGATATATGGTTTGATCTTTTCATTTATGAGATATTTGAGCTTTTTGATGTTCAGACTTGTGCACTAGTTATATCATGGACTCATGTATGCATGTGATGGTGTGATTTGATTGATATGATAGATGTAGATATTGATGCATTGTGGATCATTAATATAGTATATAGATTAGCATGATATGTGGATAGCAAATGAAGTAGTTGAATGACATGAATGAGTGAAATGTGTTAATGAAATATGAGAAGGAAATGCTAACTAACGAGATGCATGAATGAAATAAAATGTAATGTAATGAAATAAGTGTAAATGAAATGTAATAATAGAAATGAAATGTGGTGACATAAGATATAATGTGATTAAATGTGGTGCGATGTGATTAAATGAAATGTGATATAATGAAATGAAATGTAATGAAATATAATGAAATGAAATGTGATAAAATGGAATGAAGTGAAATAGAATGTAATGAAATGAAATGCAATGAAATGAAAAATGGAATGTGGTAAAATGAAATGTGATGTAATAAAATTAAATATGGTGAAATGAAATGAAGTGTGATAAAAGGAAATGTGATGAAATAAAATGTAATGAAATGAAATGTGTAAATAAAAGGAAATGTGATGAAATAAAATGTAATGGAATGAAATGTGATAAAATAGAATGAAGTGAAGTGGCATGTAATGAGATGAAATGTGTAAATGAAAGGAAATGTGATGAAATAAAATGTAACGGAATGAAATGTGATAAATGGAATGAAGTGAAATGGAATATGATGTGATGATATGTAATGGAATGAAATGTGATAAAATGATACGTGATGTGATAAAATGAAATGAAATATACAGTGTACAAATTGGCACCCACCATGGGGCTGGAACTTAAAGCCTCTTTGATCTTCAATCTTTCTATCTAATCTCCCATTTTTATTGTAGATCTATGTTTTTTGTTGGTTTCTTCTAAAAATATAATTGGTTTTACATTCTACAACATTTTAGAAGCTTCATAACAGTAACAACAAACTCTCAAAGATTTACTGAACTCACAAAGGTTAGATCTATAATTTTTTGATGCTACAACGCTTTCAAACTCTATTTTAACACTTCCTAGGAATCTTTTAATGCATTTAAAGCTTTTCATAGCACATCTAAAGAATTTATTAGTGCATTTAAAGTATTCTATAGCACATTTGACACTTTATGTAGTGCATTTACTAGTTTAAATAGTGCATCTGATAAATTATGTAACACAAATGCTTATTCCTGTGGTGCATTTGATCAAAGTCATAAATTATTGAATCTGACTTGTAGATCTAATTATTGATTGCTTACAAGTCTCTTCCAAGTTAACAAGAATTCCCAGGTCATTGAAAACGAGTGACATGAATGAAGATCCTTAGAAATGTGCCTAGCCTTTGCTACCATCGAATCAAGTAAGTGGACCTCAGCCCTCTTTAATTCAAAGTGCCACATTTCTAAGTTCAAAACCTAGTTTAATAGAAACATTTGATATTGCTAACCTAAATAGGAGTAGGCCTATGCTCTCAACTCTTTTGAGTTGATCAAAATGCCTAACCTTCTATAAAGATTGGTTACAATCAAACGAGGAAAGAACTCACACAACTAGGAGCCCCTTGTCTTTTGTAGTTAAAGGGCTTGTAATCGAACAATTGTGTCTATTGTGTTTGGGAGGTTAGGATAGTAGGGATATTCTCTCACTCTTCTAGAGTGATCAAATTCCCAAACCTATTTTTTATTTCCATTTTCTTGTTGTCTACTAGGTAGGTTTACTTAGCCATAGAAAGGCTACCTCCTAAGTTACCTTTGCAGGGCTGGTGAGAGGGAATGCCTTCCAATCTTGCATTTCCAATCGAATTCAAGCCACCCATGTTTGAAATATAGGCTTCCTCTAGTAGTCCTAAAAGGGATTGCACCAAACCTCCTTAGCATTGGTGGGAAGCTCTCTATCACAAGAGAGATAAATCCGAACATTGCTGGTTAAAAACTAAAACCCACTAGTCACCACCTCTAGACAACCTTGTTAGGAAGCTCTTTATTTCATTTTCTAGGTGTGTGTGGTTTCATAGTTTATTTTCATTTCTACTACTACTATGCTTGGATGTGTTTTAAAACTTAATAATAAACTCTAGTTCGGATCACAGTCCTTCCAAAAAGACATAACTATAAATTGATATAAAAACCAAGCTCAAAATAACACTGTTGAAGACCTTGAAATAGCACATTTACTACTAAAATAAATGCATTTGGCCCATTCTATGATGCACTTGAACTCTGTTATAGCATATATAACTATAGGACAATGCTTATGAATATTTAAATAGTGCATTTACTCTACATTATAGCATAATTGATACATAAAAAAAGTGCATCTGAACATTTAAACATCACATTTTCCCTATAGAAAAGCACCTAGTGAACAATGAAATAGCACATACATCAATTGAAATAGTGCATTTGATCAATCATGTAGTGCATTTGAGAAAAAACCTAAAACAAAGGTTATCTGCATACATGACACTAGCAAACAAACAACAAATTTAGATACCCTTTTTCCTCATTGACATTTTCCAAGATTGAGAGATTCCAAAATTGATCGTAACCATTTTTGAAACAAGAAAAGTTACAAGTTCCATTCAGAGATTCTTTATCCAATAGTCATTATTGCTTCACCTCGTATATTAAGACAGACATGTCTGGAGACACACATTTGTTCCCTACTTGACTTCATGAAAGTGAGCTTGTCGTTATTGATAGTCCCAAACACCTTTTAAAACTTATCTTGTTACTCCAAATGAACCGTGGTCAACAAAAACCCTCATATTGTGAAAATTCATAAGAGTTAGTGGAATTCTATCTACATCTCATGCCACTGCGTAAAACCAGTGTAGCCACAAAACCAAAATGATCACCTATATAGGTGAGTGCTAGAATAGCCAATAGAACCATCAAACGCATGAAATCTCTAGATCTTATTGAACCTATCACTCCAACGGATTTCTCATCAAATAGATTACCCATGAGTCACCCTTATTCAACCAAAATTCAAAATCTTTTTCCAAAATGGGTTCATCCAACATGTGGGATGAGAAGAGCATCGAAACTAAAATTGATGATTTTTAGCAAAATCCTAAGCTTGTCGATATCATGGACAAGATACTTGAAAAATATAAAGAATGTTGCATACTAGCATTAGCACAACAAGGTGCAAAACTGCCATCCAAGTTTGATGTAACTAACCTTAAACGAGATGAAGAAGAGTCACCTTTAAATATTGTCAGACAAAAACCACAAGACCTATAATTGGAAATGGAAAGGATGGAGCGAGGCAAAATACAACCTATAGAATTTAACCTTAAAAAAGTGTGTCCTCTTCCATTCAATAAAAACATCACCTTTACACCTTTTCTATAGAACGTGCAAATACTAAAATATGACAAGTATTTTGGTACAATAGATCCCCAAGATCATCTTAGACAATTTTATACTCTAAGTATGGAGTTTGTTCACAACATGATGTATCTAATGTATCTATTTCTTAGAAGCCTCGGAGGGCAAGGCATGGAGTGGTTCTCCAAGCTACCCTCTAACATTAAGACCTTTGATCAATTGGCTTCCATTTTCATCACCCAATATTCTTATAATATCGAAAGGGAAGTAACAATAATTGATTTGTGTAACACAAAAAAACCTCCTAGAGAATCATTTAAGGTCTTCCTACAATGATGGAGACACACATTTTCCAAGTATCATAGAGACATCCTAGACAAAGAGAAGACCGACATCTTCATCAATAGTCTCTCTAAACCCATGAACTATTGGCTCTAGCTCAAAGGGCCTAAAGACTTTAAGACTACCTTAGAGAATGTTATTAAGGTAGAAGAGACCTTGATAAATAATGACACTATTAAGTTATCAAAAGATGGTAAGGGTTTTTCAAACAAATCCTTATAGACTCACAATTCATTTGATCGGTCCACCGATAAACAAAATTCATGGTGGAGAAACAACAACAAAAACATTGTTAATGATGGGGTGGTTAAAGCTAACCATGTCAAACCACAAACCCAAACCCATCCAAATTAGTAGTATCCCATCATCAATAACACCAATCCAAACACATCTAAACAAGATAATGCCCATCTATTTACCATGTCTAATCAACAAATTTCTTATAATCAAGCTCCTTCTCTTAGAGCATATCAATCTTCTGACATACCCAAGGAGTATACACCTATTGGGGTGTCTTAAGAGAGTTCTTTACAAACACTCTTGGCTGATGACCTCATTGTACTCCCCAAGGCCAAATCTTATGAACCACAATTTAAACTGAAGTGGTGGACTGACAAGCATTTTTGTGCCTACCACTGGAACAAGGGGCATTTAACAAACAATTGTTTCACCCTTAAGGGGGCTATAAAAAAATTAATCAACGATGGAATTATCAAACTGAATAACCTTAGCAATAATGAAGACCACACAACCTTCAAGAACCCTTTCATGAGTCAAGAAAAGGGTGAATCCTCTAGTGTGAATTAGAATGCACCTTCCCATGATAAGGTTAAATATGCTCATCATTACGATAATACCATCAACATGATCTCTAGATTTGATGATGTCATGAATGTCATAGCAATTAAAGATAAAAACAAGAAACAATCATCAAATGTTGTTACCCAAGGTCAAGCCTTGAAAGTCATTTTACCAGGGCTCGTGACAAATTTTGATCATGTAACTATGAGTTCCTCCTTACCCAAATACAGCTTGGTCAACCAATTACTCAAGACTCCTGCCCATATCTCTATTTTTGAGTTGATGCAAATTTCCCCTAAGCATAAAGAGATCCTCACCAAAGGCTTAGTGTCAAAAGACCTTGATGGTAGTAGACTTCAAAATATGGTAAGTAACCCGATTGTCCTCATTGTGTATCCTTTTCAACCCAAGATGACATGTCTGTCATCCATCCACAAAATTCCCCTTTGCACATTGAAGTCTTTATCCATAGAAACAAAGTCAAGAGAGCCTTGGTTGATGGTGGGGTAGACTAAACATTTGCACATTGAATTTGGTAAAAGCCCTAGGATATATGGAGGATTTTTTTGATCCAAAGAAGAAAATCACCATTAAGGCTTATGATGAGGAGGAGAGATCCTCCAAAGGCATGGTTATTCAGCCAATTAAGGTAGGACCAGTTGTAAAAGAAATTTTTTTTCAAGTCTTGGACTTAACATTAACTTACAACATCTTGTTAGGAAGATCATGGATTCATGACATGCAAGTCGTTCCTTCCACATACCATCAATGTCTCAAATTTCCATACATGGGTCAAGAGGTGACCATACCTAGGGATCAAAACCTTACCTAGTATTGCAATTCCCTTATTCCTCATAACAGGGAAGAAACTAGCACCCCAACAAATGACATCAGCAGGTCTACACCAATCGATACTTCATGTTCCACCAACAGAGATAATGAGCACTTATCTAAATCAACTAAGGGTAAAGAGAAAATTGGTTGTTCAAGTTCTTCCCTCTCTTCACCATCATCATCTAAAGACCCCAAATAGACACATTATGAAGAAATGGATAGGCTAATAAAAGAGTTTGATAGAAAGTGCAAGCTGCAGCACAAAGGGGTAGGTGAATATTCAGTCTCATTATTTGATCCCCCACTTTCTCCAAGATCTCATGGAAAACCATCATCCACCATTAGGCCTTACCATGAATATTTTGTCAAAGCAAGTGGTGTACCTTCAAGCTCTATAGAAGATATCAGTGAACAAAATATTGACATTTCCCCTCACCTGTATGGAAATGGTTTTGACTTAACGAAAAAGATGGGATATATGGGCGATGGCTCTTGAGGGAAAGGGAAAAGCATCATCAAACCCCTAGCAGCATAGTTCAAGTCTAACATATCCAAGACAGGGGTGGGTTACAGTGAACAAGACAATGCACAGAACACTTCCAAGTACCATTCCAAACACAGTGATTCTTCTTCTTCTATCCTGGTATGGGCACCTAAAAGAAAAGATATCAACAACCAAATAGTAGCTAACAACAAGAATGTAAATCTATCCATCCTGGATCTACACCCTACAAAGGAACCATTCGTGAACACCTCTTATAACAAAGATCATGATGATTCCACCAAGTGGGAATTTTAATCATTATCTGAATAGCCCATTCATGACCAAGAATGTTATTTTGTTCATAGCTCTACATCTAATAATCCCATTGCATAAAGATCAATCTCTCGGTAGGAATTTACTTCATCAGGAGCTAGTACACCTCAGAAGAACTCAGAGGTTGATATAGAATAGACATGTCACACCACATCATATGAGGATGATGAACCTATTGAAGAGTTTTAGTTTCAAACTTTATTTCTTAACTTCTTTCCAGCAAAATTTGAAGATCACTACTATGAGCCACTCACTAGCTCTACTTTTCCTAACACTTTACAGGAAGTGCATGTTATAGACCTAACTAATATAGTGTATGAACCATCAAATGAGGTCATGTCTTTAAACCTTACCAAATCCTATACATATTACAAAACACTCTCCATAGTTTATCCCAAGCTCATCAGCTAGGATACAACCGAGCCTCACCATATTCCTAATTTTGAAACTGACCATGATGTCTTCATCTACCTTAATGTGGATGAACCATCTCATCCACAAAGAATAGGAGAAATGCACATAGATGGGTCTAATATCAATCATCTCAATCATACTAGAATAGGCTGAGCACATCAAAGCCTTAATAACCAACATTAGGTTGTAGTTGATCTTGAGAAAAAATAGAAATGATGCATCCAAAGGTGAAAACCTAACTATGGCACCCACGAATGAGATGATTGATATGCATGGATGAGTTAGGGAAATGTCTCGTCCTATTGTGGGCACCAATTTGTACATGGTATATTCATGTATTCATGAGACTTTGATGCAGAGTGCAGATAAAATGACAACGAACTAAACTAAACCTAAGAAATCATTGTCAAAATGGAAACTCTACAAATGTCCCATGTTCCCTTAACTACAACCGCTAAGAATGCTCTTAGACCAGCATCTTAGTGATAGTTCTAGAATGGACATATGCTTAAAATGCAGATCTACAAGTATGCATGCAAGATCTATGAATAAACGTAGATATTATGACAACACTAACCCTAGAATGCTATGGTATTTGCATATAATGAACTAAATAAGTGTTAAATGACTCCAACGAACCATATAACAATGCTAAAATGAGACTAAAATGACATAAATTTACTAAAATAAAAATGCTAATATGCTAAATATGACAAATCTAAATATGCCTATAGTGCAGATGCCTAAAACTTGGGTCCTTTTGCTCTTGAATTCTCCTCCTATTTATAGGATTTTATAAGGGTTGGAATAAGAATCAAGATTTCACTCTTGGTTGGGGGTAACGGAGAAACTATATATATCTCATAAGGTAATAAGAGGAAGAGTCCAACATGCTTAGTTTTAATGATAAATGAGGACTTTTACAATTATTTTAAATGAAAAAGGAGGGTTTTCACTTTTGTGAGGATAAATGGATTTATTAATCTAATCAAAGTTCCATTTATTTTCAACTTTTTGTCTTTTCCTTTTCCCTTTTTTATTTCATTTTATAATTTTGAATTATTTTTCTCCTCTTTTTTAAGTTGGTTTTAATTCCATTTGATTTGATAGATGGTTTAATCGATTAGTGATGTGACGTAATCCTTGATTTGAAAGTCGATTTTTTTCTTTTGATTTGTGTCCTTTGATCAAAATTGTGCTATTTAGTTCTCTACCAATTTTTGGGTGTCTACACTAGCCATTGAATTGTAACTATAAATATTGAATAACTAGATTCAAACTCCATAAAATACCTTCAAATCAACATTTAGGGCTTCTAAAACTTTCCACTACACAATCTACACTTCGCTCTTCAATTAGCAATCAAATTGCTCTTTAATTCGCTAGAGACACTTCACATGAACAAATGGTACATACAATCTTGCTTGCGATCCTTAAATCATTTCAAATCGCACTGCATATTAAATGTGTATCTACCATAGATTCAAATATTGTCTTTGCTTACTAGTAAACTTGATTTCTTAATTCCTACTCACTACGATCATATCTAGACTTGTGCACTTGACCATAGCCTTCTCTCTATGTCCTTAACCTCCTATTAATTGCACAACTTCCAAATCTCTCTCTCTCTCTCTAATGTTAGTTCTGGCCAACTAATGCACTGCCTCTACTAGAATTCCTTAATTCGGGTAGGATTATTCACAAATAATATGTGACTTCAATGTCTTATTAGGTGCATTGAAATATTGTTCCTCGAAAATTGTATAAGAGCTTTTTGGGTCTTTAGCTGTCACAAATGCTTCTTTGAATTCATCAATATGTTTCTTAAATGCATCTTTCTAACTATTGTTACTATCATTATCATTCCTTCTATCATTTATGTTATTGTTCCTTTTGTTATTTAGATTCTTGTTAAAGTTCCTTCTATCCATTCTACAATATCTATTGTGTGTCCAAAGTTGTTACATAACTGACATACAGATGCATTCCTTTTCTGATTAGTTCCATTTTGATTCTTAGGTGCTCTGCAATTCCTTGCAATGTGACCAAGTTTGTTACACTTGTAACACATAAACTGGTTCTTATCACCATTAGATTTCTCTACATCATTGGATCTATTATGCAATCTTCCTCTTTCACTACTTACAGGGCTAGTATTCCTAAACATTCTACTATTTGCATTATTACCATCAAACTTAGGTTTATTGCATTCTACTACCTTATGTCCATAACCATGACAACTATAACACTATAAATTAGTAATAGGTTTAAAAGACTTACCTGTATAATCTCTTTTCATGTGTCAAACCTCATTACATATGAAGCATCTACCTCTAAACTCACATCTAACTTTCTTGGATGGTTTATCTTGCTTAGACTTATCAACTTTCTCTGTTTTCTTAGGTTCATCATGTTTCAATGACAAATCAATTAATTCTACTTCCTCTAATATTTCAGTAGATGTGATTGATTCTACCTCACTCAGATGATATTCCTTAAGGGATTCAATAAATGGATCCGATTCTCTTTTGATTTTAACTTTCTTTGTTGATTTCTCTCCAATCATATATTCAATTCATGTCTTGTCATAAGAAGGTCTCTAGTGAAATATCTGTCGATCTATCTTCTCGCTAATGGAATAAAGTTTCTCTAACTATTGCTTAGCTTGTATTAATTCTCCTTTCACAATGACATTATACATTTCTAATTTTGCATGCTCAATCTTTATAGTATCCAGTTCAGACGTAACTTGACTTAATTGGGATCTAAGGTCTGCATTCTTAGTTTTTAGTTCAAGTTCATTTTGCCACCATTTTTCTTAAGACTCAACTTAGGTTCAACAATTTTTAATTCATGTTTCAAAATCTCATTTTCTTTCTAGATATTTCCTACTTCATCATTGTTACTAGTCTGCACAATTGATTCCTTGCCAAATTTTAGATCATCAATCTTTTCTTTCAGTTTAGCAATGAAAAATTTTACATATTCATATCTATCTTTCAAGTTATCTCTTTCTTTAGTAAGAAATTCAATCTTCTCAAAAGCTTCTTCAAGGTTTTTCTTCAATTGTTCCATATCTTAAAAGTATCTTACTCAAGTTGTTAAACTTCTTAGTAACTGGGCTCTAATACCAATTTTTAGAAATAGCTAATATTGAGAGGGGGGATGAATCAGTATTCTACAAACTTTTCCCACAACTGAATATTGTTAATTACTTTACAACTTGCATATTAAAGTAAACCAACAATGTTGAATAGTAAATATAACCATGCACATAGAGAATTTGTTAACTAGGGAAACCTTGGCCAAGGCAAAACCCCAATAGGGATGATAACCACTAGATGATTCACTAAACAATAGGATCTTGTTAAGGATATTAACCCTATTAGGATTCTATGAAGTACATATAGTGTCTTGAGTCCTTGTCAGAGGACTAGACCTTGTTAGAAGCCTCAACCTTGTTAGGAGTTGGTAGAATAAATACAATGTATGCAAGAAGAGCCCACTACCCTAACATGAAATTATATAATTTAGTTCTTCATAAGAATATATATACATACAATACTTTCTATTTCTTGTACTTTGCAATTGCTCTAATCAAACATAAAATTTAGTTTGCATATCAAAAACCTCACATAGATCATATAGTGTTGTACACTTCTTTTGCTTGCACAATGCACTTATCTTCGCAAGATAAGATCTTTATTTATACCTCACATCTTCATAATTCTTTACTCAATCAGCCTTCATGTCTTTACATGCTTAACATAATATAAAATAACTTATGGAATATTATCCACATTGTTGGCTCATCATGACTTGGTAATTATTTCGTAATGAAAATAATTCCTCAATTCATACAATCCAATTCTCTGCTATGCTATGTTTTGTTCTATTAAATACTCGTACTAGTATTTTAATCATAACTCATGTCATATAGTCTGTACACACCTACGCACTGGTACATGTTATCTAACAAGGAACATTTATATTAGTACATCATCTTGTGGGTACCATCCCCATCAGGGTTTTCCCTCTGATCAAGAGTTTCGCTAGTTAACATATCTGGTGTTATTGTGTATGACTATCTTCTTGTGGTTTTTGATTATATTTCTCATATGGTTAAAGTTTAATTAGGTTGATAATTGTAATATTAGTTGGATAACTGATTCACAACCCCCTCTCGCCCCCCCCCCCCCCCCCCACCCACTTATATTGGTGGACTATATATTCTAACAAGTTATCAAATTGTTATCACAATTATCAACCTTATTAAATCTTAACCATATGAGAAATATAGTTAGAAACCACAACAAGATATTCATGCACAATAATACGAGATATTTTAACTATGGACACCCTTTATCAGAGGAAAAACCCTAGTGGGGATGGTACCCATAAGATGATGTACTAATATAAGTATGCCTTGTTAGAGGATGGACCCTATTAGGAGTCTATGGAAATATTTAGTACATATGAATCCTTGTTAGGAGACTTTGAATCTTTGTTAGGAGATTCCAATCCTATTAGGAGTTTTTCCAACCCTATTAGGAGTTGTCAAAGGCAGATGGACCCACTATCCAAATAGCTTCATGGGGAAGACCAATGAACCCACTGTCCAAATGATCTCTATATTATTTCTTGCAGAATAATAGAATTGAACTAGACTTACCCTTCTTCTTTCTCTATCCTATCAACCAAACTTCTACTCCATCTGATCTCAATACCAGATCAAAAACTTTACATCTAATAATCCCTTGGATTGCTTACTCGCATTTACCAAACACTCTACTCTTGTTCACACTTCCTTGAACACTTCATATCCAATCACATCTACAACACAATTTACAATCAAGGAAAAATACTTTCCTTTATATCATGTCCTCAAAAAAATCCCTTAAGTTGGCCTTGAGGCTTTCCTAATTAATTATAATAGGACCACAATAAGACAATTAATTATTTCACAACCACATAGCACTTTTGGCTCACACTCTATACAAATTTTCACACGTGCAACTTCAAGACTTGCGCACTCACTGACATCATCATTAGATTGTCATCTATCACTGTATAACTTTGTGTACCTTAATTATATCTTTGATAAGAGATAAAATATAATCATCAAAAATTGGTTCTCAGGTACTCTATTTATGTATTACTCTTTATAAATCACATATATCTTTCGTATCTCTTTGACTTATGTTACGTGCACTTAACCTCATCATTAGGACACAATGTGGAACATGTCCTTAACCATGCATTACCTGAACATCAAAATATTGTCTGTATGACCACGATCTCTGCCTGCTACTCTGCCAGTCTTCATAGAATTACTACTATGTTGATATCAATGAAAAATGTAGTCATGAATACAACATATCAATACTGCCACATGCTCTCCAATGGTTAGGATACTCCCACAAAGGAATACCATCAACATTCATGCTAACACTTTGTCATCTTCTAAAAGAAAGAAAGTTTGTCCAGTGTCATTAGGTGTACCATACCAAGTATGTTGTAGATGGTTTTATTGATAGGTACAAGACACATCTTGTTGCAAATGGATTTTCATTGGTTAAGGGTATTGACTACTCTAAGACCTTTCCTCCTGTTGCCAACATTAATTCTATTCACCTTGTACTCTCTCTTGCAACTTCACAAGGATGGATAGTTTTTCGGATGGACGTGAAGAGTATTTTTTTTGGATGGAAACCTACATGAGGAGATATATAAGGAGAAACCTCATGGTCTTGTGTAGGCTTCTTCTTTGGTATGTAGGATTTAGAGTTCTTTATATGGTCTCAAATAAGCCCCTCAGGCTTGGTATGAGAAGATGGATTCCTTCTTGCTTGTTTTAGAGTTCACTTGGTGTCATTTTGATCCTACAGTATACATTCAACATCATAGGGCTGACTTATTGATACTTGTGCTTTATGTAGATGATCTCATCATTACAAGTAGCTCATCCTTCATGATTCAAAGTGTTCAACAAGCTTCGAGAGAGTAGTTTGAGATGATAGACCTTGGACTTCTACATTATTTTTTGGGCCTACAGGTTGTTTTGTCTTTGGATGGGATAGCCATACTCTAGTAGAAGTATGCTCTTGATATGCTTCAGAGACTCAACATGCTTGATTGCAAGCTTACTCCCACACTTTTTTAGTCGAGTTTTTTTTTATCTACCACTTGCACTACTCCTATAGTGGATTCCACTTTATACAGACAACTTGTGGGTAGTTTTTTGTACCTGACACACACATATCCTGATATTTCCTTTATGGTTAGACTTGTCTCTAGGTTCTCACATGATCCACATGAGAGTCATTGACAAGCTTCCAAACGTATCTTGAGGTACATCTGAGGTACTAATGTTATGGCATTCACTACACATCATGGGATCCTCACATTGTTAAATGCGTAGACCCAAATTGGCTTGGTGATATTGATGATTGCAAGTCTGCTTTTGTATTTTTTTCTGTCTTAGTTCTAGTCCTATCACATGGTCTTGAAGTAGCATGCTCACGCATTATCATCTATAGAGGAAAAGTATAGGGCATTTGTGCTAGCTAGTCAGGAGGTTTTATGGCTTTGATAGTGTAGACACCTAAATTTGATTACATTGCTTTGGTAATCCTATTTAGTTATCTCTAAAGGCATCATTAATTAAATTCCTATTTAATTAATCATTTTCCATCCCCTAGCTGATTAATTTAATTAATCATCTATAGTCCTAACTGATAAATCAAATAACCTATTATTTATCAATTAAATCCTATTCTTCTATCTAAATCCTAAATCCTCATTTATTAAATAAACTTATTTGATAAATAAAATCCTCAAATCCAAAAGCCCCTAAACTATTCCTAAACCCTCTTTTTAGCCTAATCCACCCCATCCACCCATACTAACTAAGCTTAGTCACTAACTCACCCACCCTCATGAATGCCATCCACTTGCAAATCTCTAACATCCCTAATCTAATCCTAAACCCAAGCCTAATCCACCCCCTAATGTTGTCACATTCCCTAAACAAGCTTAAGACTTTCTTAAGCCAAAGAAAGTCAACAATTTCAACTCCCCTCAAAATATCCCAACCACCCAACAATGAATTCTGTTACAAAAGCCATAAAGACTCTTACAAGCTCTTACAAGCCATAATGAAGGGTCTTTATGAAGATATTATCCTTTGAGCCTCCTTTGTTGACTCATCCTTCCCCTTTCCTCCATCCACTCACCTTGTGACATGTGTCACTCCTTGATTGGTGCTAAACAAGCACAATCCATGTGCTCCCTTTTGAGTGCATCCTAGCCCTCCTTAAGCTTTTATCTTTCCTTCCATCTTAGCCCTCCATCCCTCAAGCCCTTAGCCTATAAATTGAATCCCCTCCCAAGCCATTTAATCACCATCCATCAAGTAAAGTTATAATGCCATTTTGAAGCCAAATCCATACTTTTGCATGCATCCACACCAAAAATCCCAAAAATCTCCATTGAAGCTAGTTTGAAGCTTGAGCATACATCCCAAACTAATCCATTAGACTCATCCCTAAATCAAGTGACTATCCTCATTGGGAGAGCCATTCCATGGCTCATATTCTCATTTGAGGGTTTCACTTTGTCTCTCATATATGTTATGTCTTTTATGCTAGTTAATGCTTTTGTTTTTTAATAGATTAGTATTACTTGCTAACATATTTTTCATATACATTTTGGCACGCCCGGTGGGACCCCACTATGGGTCATTTAATCATTCATTTTCATCTATATGTTTTTTTTTTCTAACCATCTAATATTTGTTGTTGTTTGAGTGTGTTGTAGGGTGTTTTGCTTGTTTTTGCAGGTTAAAGAACGCACTTAGGAAGAAGAAATACCATCTAAAAATCCAAAAATAGCAAAAAATTAAAAAAACTCTGGAAAAAATTCTCATTTTTCAACTTTTTTCACGCAGTGTCGTCTCCGCAGTTTGGCGTCTACACCTGCAAATTGTCATCTTCGTCGGCTACTTTGTCGTCTGCACAACCAAATCAGTGTCTCCGTAGTTTGGCGTCTCTGCCTGGTTTTCTATTGTCAGCGCTGCCACTAGACTGTCATCTACGCATCCTCAACTATCATCTTCGTAGATCCATGTCTCTTGTCTCCACCGCCGCCAACCCAAATCGTCGTCTGCAAAAATTTGCATCTGCATAAATCGACGTCTTTGCTTGTCACTTATTTTCTGCGCAAATCTGACCTGTCATCTTCGCTTTGTCATCTCTGAATACTAGTGTCTCTGCATTTCAGCGTCTCTGTAGTTTGGCATCTCCGCTTGATAGACTGTCGTCTCTGCCTGTTTATGTTGCATTTCTATTTTAAAATCTTTATTTCCGCACTTTGTAGTTTTTAAAAAAAAAATTAAAAAATTAAAAAAAAGTATAAATCAAAATTTGACTTTTAGTGGTTCCGTAGGATTTAGACCATTTTAAGCATTTTTATGCATAGGAAAAACAGCAAAAAAAGTTTTAAAATTTTTTCCCATAGTTAAGCTTTCCTTTTTGAAGATTTTGGTGACTAATCAATTTCTTTTTTGTCTTATTACAGGTTGGAGCAACTTTTTGGGTGACTAATCATGTTTTTTTAGGTTTTTCATGGGATGAACCTGAATGGTTAAACACATTTTTATTGAATGAATGTTGCTCAAACACACTCTTAAATGCAATGGATTAAAATCAACCTTTCATTGGAATGAATGCTTAAAACAATGAACACAATCTTGAATGCCAAAAATCAACTAATTATTGCACTATCTCACACTTCCAATTTGGGCTTAAAACACTCTAACACAATCTTGAATGCCTAACAATCAATGAACATTGCATAGTTTTGATGCATCTCAATGACACTATCTTTTCTTACGTTGACGAATTCTCGATTTCCATTATGTTGACGACACTGTCAAGTTGGAATGAACATTGCATGCCATAATCACGAGTGTCTTTAATCATAGCTTACAAAATCTAAATCATCAATAGGAAAAGAACTCTGCTTTTTAGTCCAAGGTCATCCAAGTCTTCTCTCCCCTTGTCGTCTTTCGAGGCTATCTTGGGTGCATAAGATTAGGATTCAAAACCTTGTTTCTCTTTTAGGAGGCCTGCTTGGGGATTTCATCACCCCTTGGGACGACCTCAACTCCAGCGTTCCAGCGGAGTATAAAGATCAGGAGGTGAATCCAAAGACACCTCTCTTGGAATCAAAATTTTGTCACTCAGGCTAAACCTCAAGGAACTTTATACCATTGAGAAGTGAAAGAGGAGAAGTGGGTTACCGCTCCTCTTGGCTGTGTGACATCTTTTTGGTTTCATCTACGGATATGGGCCTCACGTACCTTGCATATATCGAGGACTCCCTAGCTAAACCAAATTTCATCCTTGTAGAAAGCTTCCTAGGATGTTGGTGTGTTTGATGTGCTTGCTCCAAAATTTTGTCTACTTGTTTGTTCATAGCCTTTGAATGAATGTTTGCCAACTTTGGTCAAAATCCCAAAAAAAGCAAAAATCTCCCAGCTCAAGGCATACTTAGCGTAGTCATTGCCTCATCAGAAGATCATCCAAGCTCCCCCGCTGCAACCAAATCTATCTAGTTCTCTGCCTTAGAACAATCCCAAATCCAAAGTCTCTCCAAATCATCCCCCCCAACCAACTAGCAACCCAATCCAAAATCACACCCAAGCCTTTAAAGAGTTGTTGTCATTCTACCAGAATTTGCTATCCAATCAATCCTACCAATCAACCAATCTCACCAAGGTTATCCCTCTAACAGAGCATTGTCTAGGGTAACCCAGCTTTGTCACTTGTATCCCTCATCACCTTGAGCTAAAGGTTGGGATCCACAAGTGGTCATTCTCGTGTCATGCCCATAGGATCATTAGTCTATCCTTAAGTTGACACAATCTCCACCAATCCTGCACATAGGAAAGCAAAACTCTCACTTTTTGACAGCATGCCCCTGAAAGTCTTCCATTCACCAGAAAGCCAAAAATCTCCAGCCAATCCTCCTTAGGTTTGTCATACAGCTTTGACTCTCCCTAGGAAATCCTTCATCAGCCAATCCAAAATCTGAGCTTAAGCCGACCATGAGCTTTCGTGTTCATCCATATGCAAGACCCCATCCCCATCAAACTCATCATCAAAGCATGAAGTACCAATCCTATCATGATGTGTTCGGTTGTATTGTCCTTGCTCCTGCTACCTCCTATTCCAATAATGATGAAGATCTGGTTGACTATGAAGGGTATCTTGAGAGCCTTACAAACATTCCACCAACCATCCCCCAAAATCCAAGAGTTATTCCAAACTACCTAGTCATGCCATCTGATATCCCAGCTTCTTCTCCATCACCCAATCAATCAAGCTTCCAATCTTCCACCCCCATCACACTAGCTATTCCTGTCAATTCACCTCCACCTCCGACACACAAGTCTCCAAGGAATCTCCCAGAGGAAATACAAGAAAAGAAGCCTCCAACAGTCAATAAGCCATGTCATCTAATCCAACCATGTGAAGTAGTCAGTGATGAAGCTTCCCCATCCATAATGTCATCTCCATCTCCCATAGCTATCATCCCCATACCATCCATCAAATTGCTTAAAATCCTCCCACTTCCCACAAGCATCAAAATCCCTACGCCTATCAAATCCCTCCAAATCCTATCCACCTCACCTCTAAGCATTTCCCAAATCTCCCATAATGACCCTTATGCATCCATCTTCTACTCACCCATCTCCACTACTGAATCTCCCATCTATCCATCCACTACCTTTGAAGAATCCATCCCTTCACCTCCTATCGCACTATCCACTCCAATCCAATCCTATCAAGATCCTGCCCAAAAGCATGTTGACATCCCCCAAAGCATAAATGAAGATATCCTCGTACCATGTCTTCCATCCATAGCGCAGTCACCATCCCCTCCATCTCCAAAAACTCAAGCCATACCTCCTCTACTGAAGGATATATTTTCATCCCATCAGCTAAATCAAGATCCTATCCTACCATCTCCTCCATTCCATGCTTCCATCTTACCACCTATCCAAGCTACTCCACCATCTATAATCTATCCTCTTGGTTCACTTGCATTCATCCATGGTGGCCTCCTCTCAGCAGAAGAATTAAGAAAAGTATCTCCCCATTGCAATACATCTGATAAAACACTTCCACCACTTTTTGCAAACAAAAAGTATCCTCAGCTAGTTCAAATGCTCAATCGATGGCATTATCAAGGTCAAGGTTTAGGACCACAAGAGCAAGGAATCGTAAAGCCTATTATTGCACAAAAGAATCCAGGATTTCATGGTCTTGGATATGTATCCAAAGGCTCACCCTCTAAAGGTGTTGGTACACCACACCCCCAAACCAAGCCTATCTCCAAACCCCCCATGCCAACTTCCCATCACTACTTCAAGAAATCTTATGTCCCCCCCCCTCCACCATCTTTGCAACCGAAAACAACCTACCATATCCCCCCTTCATCCGCTAAATCCATTTTGGGTCCCTATGTCCCAAAATCTACCATCCTCCATCCTCCTATTAGCCATCATTCAAATCCTATTCCCTCCATTCCTATGCAAGATCAGCAAAGGCACATATCAGGGCACATCATCCATCATCATCCCCCTACATACTCTTCCATATCCTCTTCATCTCACAAAGCTTCTCCTAACCATCTTCCCAAAGCTTACCACAGCAATGTAAATGCCAACTTCAAAATGCATAAAGCTAAAAATCCACATCCTAGGCAATCATATGTCTATTCTAAAAGACATACTCCAAAAAGGAAAAATCCAATCAAAGAATGCAAAAGCCTATGAAAAGAAAATCCAAAACCATGTGGATCCCAAAGAAAAAAGTTGAAACCCAATGCATAATGGCATCTGCCATTGCTAATCCTCCATCCAGTGACTCATGTCCCCCATCTCCTAACTCCATCTTGGGTGCCTGTATCCCCAAGCACGCTTCCAAAAATCCACCATCAAGCCCACATCTACCATCTATCCCCCATATGCTCTTTTCACACCTTTCCCAACATGTGCCAATGTTGATCCTACAAGCATCCCCATCTCATGCTCCTTTCCGACCTTTTCACCCCTCCATCTCCTACCATCAATCCCATCTAATCCAATCTATTGCATAAATCACACATCTGGTGTACCAACAGCTAGCAACAAAATTGAACATTCCAATAGCTAGTGAAAAATCCTAAGGAAAAGGCCAAAAATAGCTGAAAAAAGCCAAAATCATTCCAGCTAAGTCCAAAGTCAAAAAGTTAAAAAAATAAAGAAAAATAAAGCGTCCACTGGTGAAAACTTGGCAATTCAAGCGCCTTGGACAAGTACCATGATGAAAACTTGGCAAACAAGCGTTATGTGTAATCCAGCCATCTCCAGCTTAGCCTATCATCCTCATGTTTTTGGTCATCTCTTGACATCCAACTCCATCTTCCAATCTATCCAACTATCCTCCATCCTCCATCTTCCATCTATCACCATCCACTTATCTCCTGCAGCTTCAGCCAACCATCATAGCTATCATCCATCTCCCTAGCCCCTTCAGCTTTTTCCATCCGAGCTTCAATCCTATCACATCCATTGTAAGACCTCATTTCGCATATCATCTTCTGACTGAGGGCATTGTATTCCTTGGAGATCTTTTCTTGTCCATCCTCCCTTATCATTGGTATCTAGCTCTAGGCTATCCTCATGCAAACCCAATGTCATCTCTTTATGTCCATCATAATCCTAGCTATCTACCATCCTATCCATCCATCTCATCCTATTCCTCTAGATATCCTTGGTCACAAAGTCTCTCATCATCATTGGATGCATCCTGCCAAATCCATATCTTTTGTTATCACCCCACCCTTAGCTTTCGCATCTTGCACAACATCGAACTATCCCGCTATCTTATCATCCTGAGCTTTTTCCTGCTTGTAAATATCTTGGTCAGCTCCAACTTGTAACTATCTTGGTCAGCTTCAGCTTGTAAATATCTTGGTCCATCAGCTTGTACATCCTCTTTATCTTAGTACCATTGTATCTATCCAGCTTTTGTGTCAGTTCCTCCTTGATCAACATCTTGCACACATCGCACATCTTGTTTAGCTATTCCAATGCATCCTTTAGCTAGATTCCCTGTCACCAAAGTGTTATCTTTCTTAGTTCAGCTTGCCAGACGCATCACTCATCCAAATCCACCAGCTTAGGTGCTCTCTGATAGATCCTTGCAGGATATAGCTTTCCTCATGTCTGATCTTGGTCCGTTAGTACCTTGTCCTACCCATCTCGTTGGCAAACGACTCTCTTTTGGATTTTCACTTTTTTTTGATTTGGAATCTTCCCTTTTGGGTCTTGAAGTATCTTTTCCAAGCAATCTCCTTGTTCCCTCCTCAAGGTTGCCACGATCTTCCATATCATGGTATGCTGCGAATGGGGCAATTAGAGCGTAAGGTCTTGATCAAGTCTTTCATTTGTTTTTCTTTTTTGCTTTTGGGTTACCCAGTGTCGATTCTGCACTACTTCCTCTGGGAATCATGTGCGATGCTGGGGCAATCCTTGCATGTTTGTTTTGAGTCAGTTCGTCAGTCCTCTGGACAGTTGGTGAAAAGGCTATGATGTTCTTGGTAACCTTGGCAATTAACCAATAGTCCTATAGAAAATATAGTGCTCAACTACATGGTGGTACTTCTTTTTGAAGTATCCCCCCGCTCAAAAAACTTCAATGGTTTTCCTTCATCTCCATTATCCCCCATCCATATCCAGCATCCATCTCTCCTATCCCAGCTTGTGCATCAGTACCTCTTTGAATCGCTCCTCACACTTAGCTTTAGGGATCCACAATCCTAGTCTTAGGGATCCACCAATCAAATCAATCCACCAAGCCTCATCTTTCGAGATCCACAATCCTAGTCCTAGGGATCTTCGAAAACCCATCTTCCGCCAAACTGACTCTTTGAAATCCTGTTGCATTAGCTTTTTAATCCCCTCATCCATCTCTCCATCCCGAATTCCTTTTATAGCGCTCTGCTCCTTCATCCTCCCCCCAATCCCAAAAGTCTTAAGCTTGTTTCCTCTTGTGCCCCAGATAGCCCTTTATCATTCTCCCGTAGTGAGAATTTGAGCTAATTCAGCCCCTTCTCTTTGCCAATCTGAGTCTTCTTGCTCATCTCGGATTCTTGTACTTTTCAAGAAGCTGTCGAGCCTCATTTCTCTCCTCACCGCCTTCTTGAGAGGGCATCATCTAAGTCTAGTCTCTCCTCTTCTTATCGGAGACTGGGGCAACCTCGTTGCTAAAACATCTTCCTCATGTCGTCTTCATTCGAACTTCTTTGAAATAGTGTTGTCTCAACACTATGTCAAAGAAGGGCAAAATGTAGACACCTAAATTTGATTACATTGCTTTGGTAATCCTATTTAGTTATCTCTAAAGGCATCATTAATTAAATTCCTATTTAATTAATCCTTTGCCATCCCCTAACTGATTAATTTAATTAATCATCTATAGTCCTAATTGATAAATCAAATAACCTATTATTTATCAATTAAATCCTATTCTTCTATCTAAATCCTAAATCCCCATTTATTAAATAAACCTATTTGATAAATAAAATCCTCAAATCCAAAAGCCCCTAAACTATTCCTAAACCCTCTTTTTAGCCTAATCCACCCCATCCACCCATACTAACTAAGCTTAGTCACTAACTCACCCACCCTCATGAATGCCATCCACTTGCAAATCTCTAACATCCCTAATCTAATCCTAAACCCAAGCCTAATCCACCCCCTAATGTTGTCACATTCCCTAAACAAGCTTAAGACTTTCTTAAGCCAAAGAAAGTCAACAATCTCAACTCCCCTCAAAATATCCCAACCACCCAACAATGAATTCTCTTACAAAAGCCATAAAGACTCTTACAAGCTCTTACAAGCCATAATGAAGGGTCTTTATGAAGATATTATCCTTTGAGCCTCCTTTGTTGACTCATCCTTCCCCTTTCCTCCATCCACTCACCTTGTGACATGTGTCACTCCTTGATTGGTGCTAAACAAGCACAATCCATGTGCTCCCTTTTGAGTGCATCCTAGCCCTCCTTAAGCTTTTATCTTTCCTTCCATCTTAGCCCTCCATCCCTCAAGCCCTTAGCCTATAAATTGAATCCCCTCCCAAGCCATTTAATCACCATCCATCAAGTAAAGTTATAATGCCATTTTGAAGCCAAATCCATACTTTTGCATGCATCCACACCAAAAATCCCAAAAATCTCCATTGAAGCTAGTTTGAAGCTTGAGCATACATCCCAAACTAATCCATTAGACTCATCCCTAAATCAAGTGACTATCCTCATTGGGAGAGCCATTCCATGGCTCATATTCTCATTTGAGGGTTTCACTTTGTCTCTCATATATGTTATGTCTTTTATGCTAGTTAATGCCTTTTTTTTTTAATAGATTAGTATTACTTGCTAACATATTTCTCATATACAGATAGTTGATGACAAAGCTTGGATTAGCTCTTGATAGTTCCTCCTTTCTTTGGTGTGACAATCAAAGTGCTATACACATTTCCTGCAACCTAGTTGAGCATCAAAGGACCAAGCACATTGATCTTCACATGCACTTCATTAAGAATCTAATTTGGGATGACTCTCTTAGCTTGGACTACATTCCCACTACTGAGCAAGCTACAGACATGTTCACTAAACCTTTTTCATGCTCATGGTATCTTCAATTGTGTTCTATGCTTGGGGTGAAGGAAGTTGTCCTTGGGGGGTCTCAATGATGAGTCCTTCCTTCCTTCTTTTCTTTCTTTTTATCTTCTTCTATCTCTTTTTGGAGTAGGATTTTTCCCACGTGGTTTTCCCTATTTCTCTATTTCATAGAGATTTGGTTGTGATTGGGTACCTCATCAGGCCTTTTTGGTGGGACCCAAGTTTTCTTTCAGCATTGTAGTTTTCTTGCTTTTTCATGCATTGTTTGTAGCTACATTGTTGCTCATCTTAAGAGGGGTGTTAGAGTAATGGGTTAATTTAATTTAATTTATTAAATTACCTTTACTCCCTTCTTAAGATTTCACTTTATGAACTTTCATTTCTATTTAATTATTAAATATTAATTATTAGATATCATTTACCTTTTAGGGTTTCCCTTTTAGGTTTTACGATCTCCTTCTGTGAGCATTGATCAATTTCAAATTTCATTCATTCTTTTTTAGTATGATTATATATATTTTAATATTTTTAGATCCAAAACCCTTGCCTTTTCTTTGTCTTTTCTTTTCTGTGACAAGTTCTTGCATATAAGTGTTCTTCAGGTTTTGTGGATTTATATTTCTCAAATCCTTCACTCACAATAAAGAATATCAAGAGAAAATAGCCAATCTTATCATGATTAAGGAGGCAAACAAATCATCAAGTCCCAAAGAGACTTGAGTCTTTGTTACATAAAAATCATGATAAGAGAGATAAGCACTATGAAGGGGTGTAGTTACTCACCCAACAAGGCTTGTGTGTTTTATTGTGAGCCACACAAGAAAGGGGAAAGAAAAAGAAATAGGGGGAAGGTCTATGAAAAAGGGGATTGCATTAAATAGTCTAGCAAGTGTGTGTGACATGCTAGTCAAACCATCAAAGATGAAGCAAATGTTCTAGCAAGTGTGTGTGGCATGCTAGTCAGTCCATCAAATGGTTCAACTTGAAGGGCACTCCATGTCCCAAAAAAGAGAATCAAAAGTGACCCACAAATAAGGATGTGTGTGTCCTTAAGGGATTAAAACAAGATTGTGTTTCCCAAACTATCAATAGTCAAAACAAGGGTCATAAATTAAGGACTAGGCCTCTCAAACTATCAATAGTTTAGAGAGTGATCTAAAAAAGAGACCAAGCCCCCAAGAATTGTCAATAGTTCCAGGAAACTAGAAAGAAAGAGAGAGATCAAATATGAAATAACAATGCATAGATTTGGGAATAACTTAGAAATCATACCAAGCACTAAAGTACTCCAAGCTATACATAGAATCCATATTTGTACTTCATGGTCAAAGGATGAGCAAATTGTATGCCCCCACATTAAAGAGATTGCAAACACCTTAATAGGAGTAACATTTTTAATGGAAGCATCATACATACACTAAAGAACATTTCCACTATGAGATGCCCTAAGAAGATCATATGATAATAAGATCATATGATAATATGTCATATTATATCAAGTATGAAATATCATCATTCTCGAAAGGAAGTAGAACCACAACACAATGGAAAAGACACATAAAAGTTATGAAGAAGACTATATTGGGGTCAATAATATGGAGACCAAAAGGAATGAATGCTACCATATCATAAGTGACCAAGAAGACTATACAATGTCACTGGTGTAGACAATAGAACAAGTAAGATATAACATATAACAACATATAGAAGAAAAGATATGCAAATAGAAGAATGTATACAACAAGGAAATCATGTTATCCTCTTGTACTCAGCAAAGAAACAAGGATGGCCAATAGTGGCATTTTGTGATGGTTAAGTTGTTGAGTTGTTATCCTTGCCATCAAGGTTCAAATCTAATGGGGATGAGGTCCACCGTTTGTGACCTCATTGGTTCATAGCTCCAGGTCAAAGCATTTACCCCTCTTTAAAATAAAAATAAAAAAACAAAGAAACAAGGATCATCTAAAGAAATCAAATAAAAATATCTAACAAAAATACAATATGGGAGAAAACACAACATAAGAACACAAATAATACCATGGTAAATAAAGTCTACATCAAGCATTTTGTGTGCCCACTCCCCCCCCCCCCCCCCAACACACAATCTCAATTTAAAATGCTAGGAGAAGGATGGAGACTTGCAAGAGGAACAACATTCATCACAATAGAAATCACAACCAATTATAAGCAAGGACTTGGAGAGTCACTATGCTCATTACTAGAAGTGATTGTAAGTTGCAGATAAAGTATGTTAGGTAAATAATTATCCATATCAATTAATTATTCATCAATGATAACATGTTCATCATCTAAAGTATCTTCCATATCAAGATTAATAGAATCATCATGTTTATCCATATGCAGAGTGTTACCTTGTGTAGCTTCCTCCAAAGTGTTAGAGTAATTAGATATTTCCTAATTAACTCTAGTTTGCTTAAGTTAAACTTTAGGCATCTAATAATTAATTATTTTATTAATTATTATGATGCAACCTAGGTTAGACCTTTTTAGGATTTTGATCTCCTTTATAAGGATTATCTCTCTTTGTAATTATTGATTAATTCATTGTTGATAATAGTAATTTCTCTTTTTGCTCATCAAGAATGTCTCATCTATGGATCTGGAAATTCCAACCTCCATAGCTTTTGATTCTCTCTTTCTGTGATGAGTGTTTGCATGCAGGTGATTCTTGGGAGCTATGGAGTTGATCTTTCATCAACTTCAACACAGACTTACACATGGTTTAATCAAAGGAAGGCAATGGTTGAGATGAAGATGTAGGTTAAGAAGCAAGAAAATGAGCTTTGGCCTTATCTTTACTTTGGCAGTTCTTGCGACACCGACGAGCATGTTGGTTATAGATAGTCTTACAAGATAAAGTAGAAGGAATAGGATCAATTTCCATAGACTCTAAAGAGGGAACAACAAAAATTTTAGATATAGTAGTTGAAAGAATAGATGTAGAAGGTAAAATAGGTTCCAAAATAGAAGGAGCAATGGAGTAGGAAAAATGGGCACATGACAACATCCCTTAGGAAGACTAAGTTCCATGATCTTGGCTAGTTTATGTTGTTGATAGTTTCTATAGAGATGATTGAGATGATTAGGTGGTTTTAGGACAAGATGGCTAATAAAAATCAATCTTAGCATAATCTCTAAGATGTGATGACTTGTAAAGGGAATGATTAATAGAGATCATGTCTCCATCATCAGGAAATTTAAGGAATTTATGAATAGGAGAAGATACAACTTGAATCTAGAAGAGAGCCATGGAATACCAATCTTAGCTTAAAATTGATCGAAGGTAGGAATAACAAAAAAGGTTATATAATCAATTTTCCTTAAAAGAGAAACTGGTAAAGTGATAGAACCTTGAGGTCGATAAAGAAAACCATTAAGTTTGAATCCATACACGATGCAACCCTTTATTAAAAAGGTCTTCTTCAGTAATAAAATTCATGATAGAAGAAGGATCAACCAAAGTACCATGAGAAGGAATATGAGAAACTCTAGTAGTGATGTAAAGAGGACCATTCGGTGCTTTAAACATATTAGACCGACTAAAGATAATAAGAGGTGTTTGTTTAGGTTTAGAATGAGAAGAAATTAGAGGTTAGGTTCCAACTCCCCATGATTAACTACATGATTCACTTTTTTTATTTTCTCATCATAATCAATATGGTGGTCCAAATAAGAAGGTTGATTAATAACACTCGTTGAGTGTATAGGTAAAGGATCAGTATAAATCTACAAATTATGATTAGATGATACACCAAATTTATTTGTATTATTAACTTGAGAATCAATAGATATAGCCTTAGAGTCAATAAGGTCTTGAATAACATTCTATAAAGCATAACACCTTTGAGTATCTTGACCAGGTTGATAATGGTATTGACATAAAGCATTTGAATCAAAGGAATGAGGTAGCAATTTACTAGTATTAATAGGAAAATTAGGAGGAAGGTTAAGAACTCCAACATGAATCAATTTTGTCATCATCAAGACAAAGCTTTAGATAATTGAGTGGACTTCTAATTAGGATGATAAATAGAGGGAAAAAAATTCATACCTTTAGATGTAGTAGCCACTTGATTGGCAACTGTATTTGATGACTTGATTTTGATGAAATTGTTAGGTTTAGAGAACTTGTTTTAATTTCTAGCAGCATCACTGTTATAACTAGAAACAAAAGACCATTAGAGAAAAGCTCTCAAATTGACTCACTTGTAACTGGTAACTGTGAAGCACTGTACATAAATGTGAAAAGGAGGTGTACTCAATAAGAAGAATCTTATCTCTAATATCTTTCTCTAAATTAGAAATAAACGTGCATTTAATATCATGATCAGACATAGGATAAAAAATCTAAGCATACAAATGTTTAAATCTACCAATAAAATCAATAACTTTCTCTTTAACATTTTGCTTACAATGCATTCAGTTAATTAAAAATATTGTGGACCAATATTAGTAAGAAATTGTTGAATGAAAGCATTATCAAGAGTTTGAAATGAATCAATAGAATAAGGAGGAGGTAGAGAGCAATACCATTGCAAAGCTCTATCCCTAAAAGTACATGGAAACAACTTAGCCATAAGCCTATAGTTATTATCAAAATCACTACATATAGTCTAGAAAGTTTTAACATGAATCACGAGATCTCCCTTACCATTATAAGTCTCAAGATGAGGTACCTCAACATATTGAGGAATAAAAACACGAAGGATATCTAAGGAAAGGGGATTATCAATGCCATATGTAGATATTCTATGCTTAGATTGAGTTAAATGAGCTAGTTGTTATTGCAATATAGTGATGGTTTGAACCAAGGTACTAATGGTGGGATTAGAAGATGTGGTAGTAGGAATATGTATGCTTGATGGATTATAAAAGTTATAAGAAGAAAAAAGATTGTGTTAGGATATCAATGGAGTATTAGAAGGAACAAGTAAAGGGTTTGAATAAGTAAAAGGAACTACATAACGTGAAGGTAATGAAGAAGGAATGTGGGTAGGAGGAACACTCATGGGAAGTGAAAGGCTAGGAAGACCAACAATTAAAGGAGTGGAAACTTGTGTAAAAGTGGTCACAAGAGGTGGAGCATATGTAGGTATGCTAGCAAGACCGGTGGAAATCAAAATAAAAGGTTCAGTGGTTGTGGAAGGAGGAGGATATCCTAACTCTTGAGCTCGTTCCATCAAAGACTTAGCACGAGTATTAATAAGATGAGATATATCATGCAAGATAGAAATGTTATTATCATAATTGTTAACAATCTTCTTAAGAGCTTCAATAGAAGAAACACTATTGGGATTTTTATTTTCTTGCACAAGAAAAGTTTCCAAATTATCAAATTCATGAGAAATCTTATCAACTTTCAAAGAAGGAACTCTTAAAGATTTATTTTCATCATGGGATGAGTGAGAAGAGTTACACTCCATTATAGGATTAAGATCATGAGACAATATGTTAGTATCATCATGATTCCTAGCAAGAAAAGAGGAATCATAATCAAATGAGGCCATGAGTCTACGACTTCACCTAAAGGCAATGTTATAGGTTGGACTTTATGTAATCAAGCTCATAAAAGAGGACATCAAAAAATAAGATCTAAAGATATATAACCATATAAATGCAATAAAGAGCATAAAAGAGGGATCTAACCACACATAATATAGCCAAACCTAACTCTATGATGAAATGGAAAAAGGGGTTCACCAAAAGGAAGGTAAACACCTAAAACAAATAGTCTAACTCCAAAAAGAAAAAGAAGCACAAGTCAGGTTTACAAAAAGAAGGTAGATGTTGCCCCCACTTTTGTTCTTTCCATGATAAAACAATTGAACTTTAGATATCAAGTCAAAAGTGGTATTCTTTTTTTTTTTTTATGGTGAGTCTAAGTCTAGTTTTCCTTAAGCTAGGAGATCTCTATCAAGTTTCCCTCATTTGCCTTTTCTTCTAATGAACTATGTGGGTTATCCTAAATTGATGTCTCATAATGGGTAAGTTTAGTACCTAACCTGATAAAGATCATGTTCCGCTCACTCATGACATAATGCAAATATTCAAGGATGATTTTCAAATTCCCATTCTTTATTTTGAAACTTCTATAGGAATTTTTAGTTTTCCTTCTCCTGGGTGGGTTTTAGCCCATGAAGGTGGATTTTCAATCAAATATAGAAGAGATAAAAAAAAATTCAAGAATGCTCAATTTGCTTAAATAATGGTGAAAGAACCTAATCAAAGGTGGTCTGACTTTCTTTAAAATCCAATCGATAACTTTTATTTAATTCATGCATCTTCGTTACCAAGTCAAATGGCTTAGAGATTAAATTTAAATCATTAGATGAAGACCAGATTAATGGATTTCAAGTTGTGATGCTGCGAAAGGTTAACATAATAGTTAAGTATAAGTTGCCACACTTTTACAAGCAGTTAATTTTAACTTGGAATCAAAGCGGCAAATTTGCAAAAAGTAACCAAAGCATTCAAATATTGAATAGTCACTAGTGGTTAGAGGTAATCCAAAGTTAAGGAAGTGATAGAGAAAAGTAATAGAATTAAACCTTTTTGCATGATCACAACCTAAGAAAATTCTAGGGAATAAACCGAATTGACAGTGCAAAAGACAACAAAAGTTGAGGTGAACAATTTTCACAAGGTCACCAGCTAAGAACCATTCAAGACATTTTATGACATGACCTGGAAAATATGATTACTAAATGCCTAATTTTATTCATTCATTTAGTCACATGGTTTAAGTGAATGAGAAGTATTATGTCAATGACTGAGCAAAAACAATTAAAGATGAAGTGATCACAACATCATAGGAGAAAGAAATGTTAAACCTTAAACCACAATGAAGATGCAAGATGGTCAATCTAATAGTCATTGTTGGATCGTAACTTGTCTTATTCAAAAGAAAATTAAGGCTGTGAAGTTATGACAAAGAAAATAGAATTACATGTGTTCAAATGGTCATATCATATTCTACAATCATCAAACTCTCTAGCTAATGAAATAGTGCCACTTGTCTGCCACAATGTGCATAGCTAGAAGATGGACCCACATTGCAAAGCAGAATAAAGAGTTAAGGTCTTCAAATCTTAGCTATTAGATCTTAAAGATCAATGATCATTGCATGGTTACCCAATGTTAGCATGACAAAGCAGTGAAAGCTAGTGATCACATGGTCGTTGGTGGTTATAGATGACTTGAGGTTGATGTGGCAAAGTAGTGAAAATCATAGATCGCATGGTCACAAGAAGTTAAGAGTAGCCTAAAGTTAAAGTTGCAATAGTACAAGAAATGGTAGTGGTTAAGGTGAACAATTTTTGAAAGGTCGCCAGCTAAGGAGCATTCAAGACATTTTAAGTTACGACCTAGCAAAAGTGTTAATAGTTAAGCAAAACAGTTATCGCATGGTTGCAAGGAGTTAAAGTAAATTTTGAATTTAAGTGGCAAAGTTGCGAACAGTAAACCAAGATAGTGATTGCAGCATTGCAATGGGTTAATCATAACCTAGGGTGAAGGTTGCAAAGGAGCAACAATAGGCATTCACATATTCATGAGCGGTTAAATGAAACCTTGAGTTAACATAGCGAAACAATGAAAATCAATCAATCACATTGTCACATTCGAAGAAGATATCATATGAATAACAAAAAGCCATGAGAAAAAAATAAAAAAGCAATTTTATGTTTTAATCATGATCATTGATTCAAGATTGACGATGAAAATTCAAACCTACAGTGATCATTGAGATATGAATTACATGAATTTGGTGCCAAGGTGACTATTACAGATCAAATAGGAATGTGAACCATATTGAGGGTTTCGAATCATTTCTTCTTTTCTTTCTCTGATGTATGGAATTGTAACTGATGACTATTTGATTTCTAAGTGATCCAAGTACTATGTTGATCTATAATTGATGAACTTGTAATATACCCAGAACTCTAAGGAGCCTATAAATGTAACTTTGATAGTTAATTTAAAAGTTGACAACTTTTGGTGTGAAATACTTATTGTTGCAGAGACAAGAATTGTAGCATTTGATACCATTGATTTATTGTTCCATGCATATTTTAGTCTGTGTATTTCTTTAAAGTTATATTAAAAATTTAAAAACAAATAGAGTTTTGTATCTCTTTTAAATTTAATGAACTTATAAGTATCAGAGAATTACTAAAGTTAAAAGAAATACTTCTATTATAGTCTTGCATCTTAGCATCATATCATATCATTCTGCATATAATTAATACTCCAAGTTTTCATAATTGCATGATTAATTACATGGATTCATAAGATGTGTGAATTTTTGAAATTGATCTTATTTCAAGACCAACCTATTGCCTAAGTTAGTCCTACCTACTCTAAGTTGGTTTACCTCTTCTGTTCTCTGGTCAAAAACACACCATAGTAGGATTAGAAATTTAAAAAAATTTGTGAAAATCATATATAAGGGAGTTGACCTATAATTCAGAGGGAAATTAGTTATCAAGTAACATTTTCCCAACTGTTATATTCAATTGTTCTTTACACACTTGGGCACTTTGGGAGTTATTATAAGAAAGAACAATCTTTTTACCAATAGTAGACACCTAAAATAATCCAACACCAAAATAAGGGGTGCTTCTCTGGTTCACCAAAATGTTTAGGGGAAAAGGGAGACACTTTAATAGGATTGTAGGTCTCCACTATTTCAGACCACTAAGGCATTCAAATTAATATGTATGTGAGGGAAAGATGAGAATTCCCTAATATGATTCCACTTACAATCTGAATTAGATTAGCTAGAACCCAAAAGAAGAAGGATGCCAATGCTAAAGTCAAATTGGAAAGGGGAATGCAATACAAGGAAATACACTCTTTGGCTCTGATAGGATAATATGTTTGTGAAATTGAGTCAATTGCTCAAATAATGTAGATCTAGATTTTATATGTACATAATCAGCCCAATTGAGATAAATATGTGAAAGGAGATAACAAATAAAAGGCTCACCTTGAAATATGTATAAGAAGATATATTTTAGCTCTGAAAGTTGAGGATCTAAGCCTCTTTCTAAATATTCAATTGTGGATTCCTAAATGAATCAATGAAAGAAACAAAACCCAAGAATCATTCAATAAGAAGGTGTTAGCACAAATTATAATGGTATTCCTATGGGTAAGTATCCTAGTAGTTTTGGAGACATTAATTAGAGGTTTTGTGTTGCTTTCATGACAAAGTTTTTCATTGATGTCAACATACTGGTTATTTTGTGAAGATTGACAAGGCAATAAATAAAGTTTGGCTTTGCATAGTTTGAGGAGTGAAAATAAGCTTATGTACACATGGGATAATTTTATAGAGTATGTCTACATGCTATATTTAAGAGAACATACATAAATATGAAGACTAGATAGAGTTATGACAAATTTAGTGATGGCAGTTTTTAGACAACATTTCTAGAAAGTGGTCCTATAATTGTAAATTGGGAAAGTCTCAAAGCTAACTCAGTAATTTACTTTAGGACTTGGTATAAAGGAAGGGTCATTTCCTTGGATTTAAAGTGTGTAATATGCAGTCATATCTATTTCATGTATTATGTGAAGTTACATGTGAATATCTTTTGGATGAGAGAAGTGATTGGTGTAGCTGAAACACGTTGAGATTACAAGGAACTATATTTGGAAAAGAAGTTATTTTTGGACATTTGTTGATGTAAAATTGTATTCTTCACTAAGGATGGTATTTAAGTTGGTTGGACAGTGGGTTCTAATCTTCCTTTCATCTCCTAACAAGGTTAGTACAACTCCTAATAGGGTTGGAATCTCCTAACAAGGATTTGAAGTCTCCTAACAAGGACTCATATATACTGATTGTATTTCATTGACTCTTAAGAGGATCCATCCTTTCATAAGGAACATTTATATTAGTACATCATCTTGTGGGTACCATCCCCACTAAGGTTTTCCCTCTGATCAAGGGTTCCCTAGTTAATAGATCTAGTGTTATTATGTATGGTTATCTTTCTATAGTTTTTACATCTACTATTTACATTTTTCAAATTTAATAAGGATATTGAGAGTAGTTTTAATTTCATAACTAATTCAACCCCTCCTCTCTCAGTTGTCGTAGTGGAATTTACTTTCTAATAGAAGGCAAAAAGGACTAGGTCAACTTGAAGGAAAGACACCTTTCCATGAAGTTAATGTAGTCTAAGGGAATTGTAACAAAATCAAATCGACTTCTATAGAAATATTCTAAGTTATTTCCAAATCTATATGTAAAATCCTGTTATCCTACTCTAACACAAGAAATGAAGGGTTTTTATAGTTGGGTTGGATGATGGCTTGCCTTGGTCAGGCCCTAGGTTAAGGAATTAATCATCAATGAGAAATGTAAATTAAATGATTGAAAAACAAGATAAATTTTATGATTCACCCTACTTAAACCCTTGTCAATAAGGATTCCATTTGTAATGTGTTGTAGATCTTGAATTAGGTATAACAATGTAGGGTATCTCCACAATTTACAACAAATCTACCATAATCCCATCATGGTGACATGGATGTAAATGTACATCAATGTAGAAGATAATGAATGCTTTCATGTTGATCTCCTCCCTTGATGGCCAATAATAAGCTAGAACTTGAAGAGTAAATGCCCACAAAAAATCCTTCAATGCAAGATAGAAATATCCCTTACTTGAGTACTTGAACTCCTTGAATTACTTACTTATCTTCAAAAGGATATGAATTCTTGAGCTTGAGAGTTAAAATTTGATTGCATGAGAATGATTATGATACTTTGTTATGAAAATGAAGCCTCCTTATATATGAGCTTTTGGGCTAGGAAATAATACAAGTCGACTAGAGAGTGCAATAAAACTAATCAAATCCCCAAGGCCTTTTGGGCCCCAAATCTCAAAATCATCAAGGACTAGGTTGACCTAGTCCAAAATAGGTTTACTTGAGTTTACTTGCTCCTAAAGATTAGGCTAGGGGTGTCATAGAAAGAACACACAGTCACCATAAGAAATATAGGAGAAAATGGAAGATGAT